>JAKTRH010000006.1:0-279387 GCA_030579575.1 Sporopachydermia lactativora | reverse complement strand
TTTAACCAAAAATTTGTAGGAATGGGTATAGTCCAAAAAACGTACTTTCAGAATTGTAGCGTAGCTCCTCGTCGAGTTACGGCCATTTGAAGTTTTTTCGAATTAAAGTTCAAATTTGAAATTTCTCATTTCCTTTTCCGGCTGGGAAAACAAAAAATATGTGAGATGAGACTTGAGGTATTCTTGGGAGTCATTTTTTGCATAAAACCGCTGTTTAATGGTATTAAACGACTTTGTATATCAATAAAAATAGTTTATATTTATTCTATTGGATATCTAGATAATGGATCGCTTTTGTTTTATGAAATTTGGTGCGCTCAAGGTGGTATTACCGCGGCTTTCGCAACTGCTAAGTGCAGAATTCCGGGAGCTGAAAATTAATGAAAAATGCAAATCTTAGCCGCAATAATGGTTTATTTCCCCCGTAAAAAGAGTATATTATAACTAATATATAAAATGACTTATATAGCAATTGTTGGAGAAATATAATCTGAACTGCTATAAGGACCGTTGAAAGTATTCTGCGTTGACTACATATGCTCAGGAAAAGCTCAGCTCAAAAAATGTAAATTTTGGAAGTTTATATAAAGTTATTATGGGCTCATGCACAAAACTGCACAAGCACGTGATTTATAATTACTACTTTGGGAATTGGGAATGCAAAAAGACTTACAGTAAGTACAAAAACAAAAAGGGACTTTTTGTTACAAAAAGTCCGGACTTTTTGCGCCAACACTGAATGTAACTACAGCTCTAAATAGAGACCAAAGGCACTAAAGGGTAACGAAACATCCCGAAACGACTGTTTATAGCGTTCTTAGAAATTATAGTATCGACATATACTTCTTGTCTGTGTATCCTATAACATTCGCCGGAACATTTCAGCCTTTCTAATCGCCACAGCAGAATAGCGATGCTCATATGATGGTGAAAAATTCGTATTAAAATTTAGTCTCGGTAACTTTATGCAAGACAAATTAAGGTTAATCGGCAAATATGCATTCTTATGCAAGTTTAAAAATTAACATGTACATTTCTAGCCGTTTGATTCCGAGCAACTTGACTTTTCTTTTGCCGTATCTACACCAATTACGGGGCTTACGGAGCCTATTCAGTGCAACATTCCGTTTATCGAAGTTAGATAACAGTGGCTTACATAACACTGTTTATTTGTTTTCATTAAAAGGAGCCACGGCTAAAGCTAGTATTACCATTGAAGTCTGTAAGGTACCATTTGAAACATACCAGACAGTTTTATTGTCGCCTCTCACCTCATCACAGTACTTGAGAAAGAAATTTATGTCACATTGCATACAGTTAAAATCCATAATAATTTACCTAGATCAGACCATCTTTCTCAGAAGCTTGGCCGGACTTTGATTGACCTTCTACTGCTGTATAGAACACCAGTCGCTCGATTCTAGACTACCCAACTATATTCTATCGGCATCTCAGTGCAAGCACAGACGCCACTAAGACATCTCTTAACCTTTTCAGTTCCATTTTGCCCCTATTCCGCCAGTAGCTTCTACGATAATATTCCATATTCCATATCGATTTCTATTCACATATGGAAACACGAGATACCATTTTCTGCAGCACAGCAGATGCTTGCGCATCGATCGAAGCACTATGTTTATCCTCTTCTGCTAATACTAACCTAACTATTTCCCATTTCCCATAATTTTCCGCTTATCACCCCTCATTCCGCTGCAACATTGCCGAGTTCCCGATGCCGAGTCTTCAAATCTTCATTCTCGTGTATCCCAAAGTGGAAACCATTGGAATATGTCGTTCGGCATTTTAACCCAATTCGGCACAACGTTGCTGCAAAATTCCTAAACAGGCATGGGAAGCATAACAATTGCAGCTTTCTGCATTTGCAGATACCCGTAACGGGAAACGTCCAGGAGGCTCGCTTGCCTGCAACAATGCAGCCATAGATGGCTCACTCCTCGCGTAACTGAAATGTAACTAAAATATATCTAAAAAATAACTAAAATATCACGACATAATTCTCTCGGGATCTTGTATATTGCGTTTGTCCCGTCGTTTTACCTGCATTACGACCGTCCTATCTTCTGTATGTCCCCCAGCTCCATCCACACCTGCCTCGGTAATCAAACCACCAATCCCTCAACCCCCCTCCGCCTACGGCGCTCTAAAGACTAAATCCAACCAAAAGTATCAAATATCAAACACCAATTACTACAATTCTTACTAATTTTACTAATTTTTGCCCTCTTCCAAGCCTCCCATTCACGCTTTTTCATTCCCTTCCTGCATGTTCCTGCATCCACGCATAATCCTCCCAAACTCTAATCCTCAACCCTCACGTCTCCCCCCACGCGCGCCCCCCACCGCACTTTTTCTCATCTCTGCCCCACCATTGTTTACATTTCATATTCGGTTTATAAAAACTCCAACGGAACGGAACAGAACGGAACGGAAACTAAGCGGATATCACGGCTTTTGCGGATGTACATATTCAAATATTACACAAACACGAACTTTGCTCCGTAGCTCGGCTTTTTATAAGCTCTTTGAGCTCGGATTTTCCTTCTTTTTCTCTTCCTCACTTCTCGGCCCGTTCCGACGCGACTGAACTGCCCCGCGGCGCCGCTCCCGCCCTGTCTGCCATGCCTGCGACCCCAGCGGCGTCGCCGCAGAGCCCTGGCCGCCGGCCGAAGTCCGCGCTGCGCCGCTCGACTGGGTTATTCCATTTAGATCGCGCCACAAAATTACCCACTGCGCCACAACCTGCTTCCGATGGGACGAATCGGAGGCGTACATTGAAGAAAAGTTCACATTCGCATTCTCTTTCTGCGTCTTTCCGAGCTTCGGATCCGCTGGTTACGCCACAGAAGTCACAAAGATCTGTAGTGCCAGCCACAGTGGCGCATCCAGGGTTCCCTAGAGGATTTGCCGTTTCTCCGCCTTTTAATGAATTTGTGGTTAAAGAATCGGATAAATTTGGGTTATCAAATTGCCACAATCCCAATTTGGAAGTCTCTCAACAAGAAACCCCAACCATTTCAGCCACTTCAGCCACTAGTGATTTCACATTCTCAGCCACAGTTGCTGATTCGGGATTTTGTGGCTCTCCTGGCTCCCCAGCGCGTTCGCCGTCCCGAGGAAGGCATCTCCCGAAACACAAACGCCACCCTTTACAACTCTCCACCGGACCAGCAAAACGCCGCTTCCGAGCAGTACAAGGAGCTTCCGATTCCGACATTTTCGACCCAATAGACCCCGCCGACAGTCCCGCAAATTATTCCGACGCCACAAACGATACATCCGTGTTTTCGCCTCACCAGAATTCCCACAGCTTCCGTCTGGTGAAACCGCTGCAAACTGCTTTTGTATCCGCTGGTTTGCTCTCTAAATTAAACCGAGCGGCTCATCCGACGGGGCTCGGATCGGCTAAAACAGACGCAGACTCTTCCGGACTGTCCATACACCCGCCAGAGACTCCATGTAAAAAAACGGCGGCTCCAGGGTTCCCGCTGTCCCCAGTATTGCCGCCTTTCTCTATGCCGAGATCCCGTAGGTCTAAATCTAGTTTAAATGTAAGTGTCTCTGCTGGAGACGTTGTAGGAGCTGGCGGGACATCCGCTGTGGGTTCTCGGGACGGAACAGACGGAACCGACGGAACTGACGGTGCCGAAGGGGCCGAAAGGGCCGAGACATCTCAGGATGCCGACGGAGACTCTGTGATGTCTGCAGTGGAGTCACAAAGAAGTCCTGGCCCGGATACTATGGAGATTGATGGAGTACAAATGGATGAAGCGGGAGCGGAAACGGAAGATGAAACTGACACAGACGCATTTTCTAGATTTGTGTCAGATCAATTCGCTTTAGAATACCCGGCAACTCCTACAAAAGAGGAAACAGGTGCTCACAAAAAGCATAGAACCGGTACCCCCGCTAATCCGTACTCCTGGCTTGAGCCGAGCCCGTCTAAAACGTCCACACCGGCCATTGGACATCTGCTTTTGCGGCAAATGTCAAACCGCATCTCCGGGTATCTTAAAAATGGAGGCGGAAGCGGAAGCGGAAGCGGGAACGGGAACGGAAGTGGCGGAGGATCCCCGAATAGGATAAAACCTGCGCCACTTTCTATCACAGACACGCGGCGATCGTCTACTTCGTCTGCTAGCTCATCTTCCGTTTCCGTTCCCATTTCAGCCACCGCCACAGGCGCCACCGGCGCCACAACTGCGCCACCGACCCGTTCGCCGGCCCGAACCCCCGCGCGGACACCGAAAACTCCCTCAGACAGAGTAAGCCGGTTTTTAGCCGCTCCAACAGCCCCAGGGCCGGACCCGGGGCCGGAACCTTTGGATCCGTCGCTGCTGGCGCGGTTTGATGACGTAAAACTCGTAGGAGCTGGCCAGTTTTCATTAGTGTATTTCGGTTTAGGCCGAAATTCTCGGAATGCTGCGCCACCGGAACCGCTGCTTCAACCTAAATACGCCATAAAGCGGAACCGACTGCCTTGGAGCGGTCCGAAAACCCGCGCTCGGCTTCAGGACGAAGTAGCGTGTCTCCGGAAGCTGTGTGCCGGGAGGAATCGGCCGGCAGACGGGGAATTCGGCTCGGAATTCGGCTCGGAGTTCGGCGCGGAGTTCGGAACAGTCAATTCCACTGCCTCAAGTCTTGCCGAAATCGATCCAGGCCGAGAATATATCGTAGATTTCGTAGCAGCTTGGGAAAACCCACTGGAAAGGTTTCTCTACATTCAAACCGAATACTGTGAAAACGGAACTCTCGATACTTTTCTAGCTGAACACGGGAGATTCTCACGGCTCGACGAATGGAGAGTATGGAAAATCTTTGTAGAATTAGCATTCGGATTAGAATATATCCATAGAGCAGGGATTCTACATTTAGATTTGAAACCAGCAAACGTTTTCATATCTTTTGAAGGATCTCTCAAGATTGGAGACTTCGGAATGGCTACAGAGTACCCTGTCCCAGAAGACGGATTCGAAAGGGAAGGAGATCGGGAGTACATAGCCCCGGAGATCTTATCCGCTCGGCAGTACGGCCCACCAGCGGATGTGTTTTCCCTTGGGTTGGTGATGCTGGAGATTGCTGCTAATATAGTACTACCGGATAACGGAGTTCCGTGGCAGAAATTGAGGTCGGGAGACTTATCGGATGCCGGACGGCTGTCGTCTGGAGATCTGCGGCGTAGCGGGATTGCGGCAGGAGCACCGAGTAGTGGCGTAGGCGTAGAAACGGGAGAAGGCGGAAGCGGAAGCGGAAGTTCTTCTTCTTCAAGCTCGGATGGGATGCTTCGGTCGGCGTCTTCAAACACTACGGTGTCGCACGGCGGCTGCGCTGTTCCTGAATGGGCGCCGCCGTTTATGCGTGGAGATGCAGGGCCGCTGGACGAGTTAGTACGTTGGATGCTGAGTCCGAATCCCTCGGAGCGGCCTACGGCAGCGGAGTTAGTGACGAGACCTGAAGTTCTGTTTATAGAGGAACGGAGGCGTACTGGAGCTACTATTTACGAAGGAGACTTCGGCCCGCCACCGGACGAGGAGGAAACGGAAGCAGGAGTGGAAACGGAGGCTGCAGGCTCAGCGGATGCGGAGAAGAGCTGAGCTGGGCCTTGAGTGTGTACAGTTAATGTATCTTAGTTATGACGGTACGGAGTTTAAGTGTAGTATGGGGAGTAAAAAAGCGGCAAGGGAGAAGTAGACACAAAAGTAGAAGTAGATATTTGTATGAACATGCGAGGTTTAATGTGTGTGTAGCCACGGAATAGCCGATTGTGGCTTCCGTTCCGACACAATTGGCAAATCGCCGTCCGATGACGTAATCAGTTAATGATCCCCCATTTTATATAGTCTACCGAACAACCCCTCCACTTTAATTTACGATTACATAAGCACACACATTCTTGATCACATAATCCCACATAGTTTTTGATCACCTAATCCTGTCCTTTTCTGATCACCTAATCACCTTTTTTAACCCCCCTTCCCACCCCAATTGCCTCGACTTCAGCTTTACAGACAAACACCCCACTCTTCCCGGCATCAACCCCGCCCGGAATCGGCTATCAACTCAGCCACCGGAACAGCAACCAACGCCACAGCCGCTGCTTGAGCCTCATCCCGCCTCCAGCGTCTCGGTAACCCTGCCAAGTGGCGCAGCAAGTGCCTTCCGACTTTACCGAAATGTCCGAATACGTACCTCAGGTATTAGAAACGAATTCCCCGCTCGGAGCGGCGGAAATCCTCCGCGCTCGGCTCAGAGCCATCAAAAACATGAACGACGACATCGCCGCGTTTTTCGCCGAACTGTCAGCCTGCCAGGAACGCCACGCTGCCGAATTAGACTCTCTTGTTTCCCGTTATGAGTCAATCGGGTCGGCTATCTCAACTTTCAAGCCTTCCTCGGCTGTTAAAACGCCGAACCGGAAAAACGCCGACCGGGATATCCAGCTCGGATATGTGGCTGACTTGTGGCAGCGCCTGGCAAACTGCCTGCACCAGGAATCCTCCGCGGCTCGGTCTTATAGTGAGAGAATCACTCAGGAAGTAGGGAATCCCATAGCTCGGCTTACAGGGGAGTCTAAATCGTGGAATGACATGAAACTGGCGTCGAACAACGTGTCCGCACAGGCGAAGGCGCTGGCTGCGGCGGTTTCGGCTGTTGCTAAGCCTCAAAGTGGCGCAGCAGGATTATTACATCGTCATCAGAAATCAGAAACGGGCCGACAAGCGGAATTGGCCGATTTGAACTCGGAATGGTCCGAAGCGGCTCCGCTGGTGTTCCAGCAGTTCCAGCAGTACGACGAATACCGATTAGGTAATCTGAAAGACGCTCTCCTCCGATTCGGAACGGCAACTGTCGATCGCCACCAAGCGGCAGTGGCAGCTTCGGAGAAAGTATTGGATGCTGTGTTGACTTTTGAGCCGCATGCGGAAATCGAGCGGTTTGCGGAAGCTTTGGCCGGAACTGCCACGGCAGATGATATGTTTGTGGTGCCGAATCAGTCACAAACAGTGGCCGATGACGCTTCCGGTTCCGGTAGTGTTTTTGCGTCTTCCGCACATGGAGGGCTCGGAAGCCACGGACCCGGGCCGAAAGCCCCCGCAGCTCGGAAAAGCGGGGTAATGCGGAAAGCTTCTAGCACTTCTATGGCTTCCGGACGGCCCGAATCGGTAATGGGCGTGGGAGCGTCCGGATTGATGGCTGGATTTACGGACAGCGCCGCCCCGGCTTCCAAACCGAAGAAAATGCGGTCTAAAATTGGTACTTTGTTTGGCCGACGCGGGAAAAAAGCGAAAAAGGAGAAGGAAAAACTGCGAGCGGAGGAGCTGAGATTCGGGAGTATCAACGAATCGTCTCCGTCTTTGGCGACGCGGTCGACGGCGGATACGGCGGAAGCGGAAGCGGAAAGCCGAGCGGAAAGCCGAGGGGAAAGCCGAGGGGAAGCCGAGCGGGAGCGGAACGGGCCGGGAGAGCTGGCAGAAGTGGAAGAACGGAAAGAATCGGAAGAGGATTTAGGAGATGATGTAGAAAGGAAGAATGGGAATGCGGCAAAGATAGCGGGATTGGGATCCGGATTGGGATCGGGAACGGAGAAAATAGAGGAGCCGATAGTTGAAATTGAGCCACAAAAGCGTCAGGCCGAGCTGCCCGACTCGGGCAAACCTGCGCCACAAATTGACTCAACTGCTCCTGCCAATTCCGGTTTAGGAAATTCGGCTTCAGCCACTGCTTCAGCCACCGCTTCAGCCACCTCGGCATTGCCGTTCCGCCAAGACCCCATAGAGGACGCCGCTTTGTACGGCCCGCCGGCGTCGTCTCATCAGCCGCCACGTCCGCCGCCCGCCCGCCGTTCCGCCGGCACTGCCGCGCCCGACGACGAACTCGCCGCGATCTCCGCTGTGGCGTCGTCGCTGCCGAAAGCGGAAAGCCGCCGCCGAGGCCGCCGAGACGTCGTGTCGTCGATGTTTGACGGAGTTCCGGCTGTTCCTGCTGCGGCTTCGGGTTCCGCTTCTGCCACAGACGGAACATTGCCGCCTTTGCACACGTTGAATCTTAATTCTGGTTCTGTGGCATCCGAGAATCCCGCTTTGCGTTCCCCGCATTCCCCGCACGGCCCGAAAACCCCCGCGCCGGTCCCCGAAGAAGGATCGAGCCGTACTTTGAGTCTCTCTTCGGCCCACACCGCTTTATCCCCGGCTTCGGTGTTCCGACACCCGGAAAACTCCATCCCCGGTTTGTACGGCTCGGTGATTGAAGTTGTGAATGCGGAGTTTGTGGCAGGTCGGCAGGCGAAAGTACAAGTTGTAGGAGAAGTGGCGTTCCGATATAATCCGCCGGAGAATGCGGAAGCCGGTTTACCCGAGCATGTGCGGGTAAAGCTTGTTCCGGGCCGAAGCCGATTAGATAAATTAGTTCCGAATTCTGCTTTTGTACGACCTCGGATCCGGACAGCGGCTGAAGAAGCGGACAGCCCCGGAGAAGAATTTACTCTGTCTTTGCACCCAATTGCCTCCCGGACACTCGGAGCTTTGAAATATATGATTTCGGACACTGTGGCGCCGATTTGTGTACACCCAGTTTGGAAATTTGAGCCACATCAAGCGTCATTGCTACTAATGTATAAACTAAGTGAAGAATTTGCCGCTTCTGTGCTCGGATTTGATACCTCGGATCCAGCGGAAGTGGCTGAACTGGCGTTCCCAGTTACCGATCTCGTAGTTTCCGTAGGAGTGGCAACTCGGTGTGGCGTTAAAAGCATTATGAGCAAACCTACAGGGTTGTACAATAAGGCTAACGGGCGAATGCACTGGAAATTCAGTGAGCAGCAGCCTGACGGAGTCACTGTGCTGAGATGTGGCGTAGAAGAGAAGATTCTGGTGAGATTTTTGCTTGAAAATCCCGAACCAGGCGTTGTAGCAGTGAAAGAAGACCCCAAGGGAGTGCAGCTTAGGTTTTCAGTAGATTTGTCGAATTTCCTGAATTATAACGACGATAGAGTGTTGAAACTGCTGTTGTGGAATGATGAGGAATGGGGGTTGTTGAGATCTTATAGGAAGATTGTAGCTGGGGCGTACACTGGGAGGGGATAGAGGAAAGAGGAAAATAGAAGGTAGGGAAGCTTGAGGAAGAGTGTTTAACTGTTGCTGATCTGATTGGGCGATTAGCATTCGTAAATTGTAGAAAGTAGGCAAGTAAATGACTAGTGGAAAGAATGAGAAACTGTTGGTTCTTCTCTGCTGCTTGTAAGGCTTTACAAGTTGTTATAGAAGAATGGATAAATGGAGTTTCCATTTAATTGTGTCTCAGTCAGCTTGGTATACTCGATACTCTATGCTTTTGAGAGTTCAATTGCGTTGTTTTTCACCTTTTTCTCTTCACCGTAAGGCAGAATTGGAGCAAAAATGAAGGCAGAAGCGAAGATATGCGGGGAATATGAGAATAGAAAGAAGAGAGGAATGCGGAATTCACCGAGAATTCACCGAGCAGGTTGATAAAGTTTTCCTGGTTTGAGATTTGAGTCTTTTGAGGTTTTGTTAATTGTTTTTGGTGATCTTAGAGGTTTTATGGTTGCCTGTTGTCAAAATTGGTTTTCTATCCAGTAGTTTGATATATTATATACTATAGTTGAATAAGTATTTTTGTATTTTTGTTGAGTTGTAAGGGTTGAGGGCTATGAAGTACTGTTGAAGTTGTTTAACAGTGGAATATGAAGTTATTATCATTGGGAGTATTAACAGACGGAACGACTGATAAGAAGAAGGGAGGGAAAGAAGGGAAAGAAGGGAAAGAAGGGAAAGAAGGGAAAGAAGGGAAAGAAGGGAGGAAAGACAATAAAATGGAAAGAAGAGCAACTGCTTTGTACGAGTCAAACCTGAACGTCTCATTGCATCCCGTATATTGTATGTAATTAACGATTTTCCTACTATTATCCTGTTATCCAACTATTTTCCTACTATTTCCCTACTATCCTTATCCTACACACATTTGCTGATTAAACACTAACTCTACTCCTTTATACGCTCCTGACTGCCTTCTACTGCCTTCCGACGGCCTTCCGATGCTCCGTTTTTCACACCCGACGATCGGCCCGACTACGCAATGAGACCCGAAGTCCCCAAACACGAGATGAGACGCGATGTCCTCTCGGGATCCCGAGAGGCCGACGGAACCACCGAAGATTGCCGACGGAAGAAACAGATACTTAGGAGGATATGAGAAGAGATCAGAAGATATGAGAAGACGGAAGGTAAAATTGCAGATGGGAATAAAAACAGGAAATCATGAGAAGCACCGGAAGTCCGAAGAGATACTTATTTGTTCGGAATGCTACTCAATTAAGCCGAGATCGTAAATCCGATACTTTAAATCCGATATTCTCAATCCCGTATTTAATATCCCTTACCACCCCATACTGTAAACCAATTTTATACCTCTTTAACATACTTTTAACCACCTTCTACATTACAATTCTCCTCTGTTTCATAATAAAGTGTATAATGCACTATTGTATTACCTATTCAACCCCTCATTTTCTAACATACAACTCGGGAAATTAAGAGAGAACGGGATTAATTTTAGCTGGAAATTCTCAGCTTAATTTATTCAAATCCCGTGTTTCATTCCCAGTTTCCCGCTCCTACGACTGATTTATTGTTATTTACCCAATTATTCTCCCTATTTTGACCCCAATTTGTTTCCAAATTCCGTTATTCCGCTATTCCGCTATTCTGATTTCCATATTCCGTCAGCCATTACCGATTATCCGATTTTATCCGATTTTCTCTAATTTTCTCCGATTTTCTCCTCCTCCTCCTCAAATAACTTCATTCCAACTCGGCACATGCGAAAGAACCGACCGATCCTCCCACAATTCGTCCCCCGGCAGCCTCAGCACTTCCTCGTCAAACAGCGAAGACGTCTGCGAACACGTGGACAGAAACAAATGCGCCGCAGTCAAACGCGGAGGCGGTGGCTGCTGAATGTGGCGCAGTCCCGAAGTTAAAGATTGGAATAACGGAGAAGCGAAAAACCGTAGTAAAAACGGCTCGGAAGCTGTCGATGGGCCGAATTGTGCTCCTCGGTAATTCCGAGCGGAGTTCCGATTATTTGTGTTTGTGGATTTAGTTACTGTTTGTGGCTGTAAATCTCTTGCTACATGTTTTACTAATCCGATTTCCCATTTACTGTACTCTTTTAGCAGATCTGAGCCGTAGAATCTCGGCCTTTCAGTGGCGCAGTTCCGGACATCTCGGAATCTCGGAACAGAATGTGGCGCAGTTTCTGTTTGTACCATTTCAATTGATTTTGTACTCATTTCTTCGGATATAAACTCCTCATCCTGCTCATCTACGCCCCAAGAAGAGATCGGATTGCCTGTTCCGGCGGAAATATCGGAATTCCCTGAGATTACACTCCCGCGGTGTCGGTTAGAACGGCGTTTCTGCCGTCGGAGGTATTCCGAAATCATTTCCGCCGATTGTTCCTCCTGCCAGGCGTCGATCCGTTCAGCCACAGTTGGAGCGGAAGTTCCGTGCCGAGCGTTTAGCCGAATTGGTTCCACAGACACGTCCAGATCGGATAGAGAGGAGACGCTGATTGGTTCAGTGGATACGTCGTCAGTTTGTGGTGTAAACACTACCCAGTCTTCCGAGGATGGTGGCTGATGAAGCGGGACGGGTTCCGAGATTGATGGGGCGTCGGAGGGGATATCGCGGGGTTTTCCCGTTTGGGCGAATTGGTTGAAAGCCATAATTGTGAAGTGCAGTAACTGTGGCGCAGTTGTGGCGTAATTGTGGCGTAATTGTGGCGCAGCGCTTAAAATAGATCCCGATAAAGTGGCAGAAAACAGCAAAACCCGTCGTTCACTCCGTTTGTCTATAAAAAATCACGTTTCCCACGTTCCGCTCAAACAAAGCGGCCGTTTGATGACGCAGCGGAAGCTTTGAACCCACAGAAAGCACAGAAAGCACAGAAAACCGACCAGAGCAGGGAATAACGGAGAATAACACGGAATGACACAAAGAAGATGCCGAAATATGCGCGAAAAACAGTCTTTAATATGTATATTGTTTGTGTAATTCGGCCCAGTAGTACGCGGATAGGAGAAATATAGAAATATATAGAACAACTCCGTCCTAACAATTCCGGGAGGTGTCCGGGAGCGAAGGGAGACTTCGGGGAATGCGGGATGTGGCGGAAAATAGGGAATTGGACGTTCGGGACGCGGGATATTTTGCGTAAATTGACGGAATATTACGGGGAATCGGATATGAATTCCTTGTTTAACTGGGTTTTGTGTGCAGAGGAAGCGGAAAATAAGTATTTGTGGTGCCGATTATGACAAGACAGCGGCGATCTGCTTCGGTGAGCTGCTGAGAGACTGAGAAGCGGTATGGGACAGAGAATTTGGAAATAAGACTAGCAAGTATTTATTAAAACAGTAGAATACTAAAATATATGGAACAATCACGCATATCCCGGTGACTTCCCGTCGGTTCATCCGTTGATTTTTATTCCTTATCGCTGTCCGGATACGCCACGATAAGGCTGTAAGGGGTTACCTAAACGGGTAGTGTCCGGAACGATGAGCATTTTCCGTGATGGGAAATTCGGGGGTGAAAGGAGAAATAAGCGATGACGTAATTATAAATAAATAAGGTTCATATAAGGAGGGACGTGCACGTGATGTGAGTCCCTGGGTGCAGCAATAAATCGCAAACCTTAATTGCCAGGTGTACGGGTGCAGGCCCCCATCATGACGCGGCCTTTTATTCGTCAACCACAAATATGACATTATGACATAACCTATGACAATTTGTTTCGTTGCTAGAGATCTTCGACATGCATACTAAATTCAGACATGCATCCCACGAATCAGGTCATGTCCTCCCGTGTCACATGACAAGCGCAAGTCACCGAATTGCCTGGATTGTCACAACGGGTAGCCCGATCGAAAATCGTTCATGAGCTTCTCTTGTATGATGAATACTGCTTTATAATAGTGAAATAAATACTTTATTCACTTCACAACAAGTACCACGTATACTTCAGGAACAACAGACTATATTCTAAGAGTTTCTTCACGCATTTTCCACTATGAGACCTTCTGCCTACATGATGAACGCAGCCGTAAGTTTGAATATGGGGGAGAGGCAGCTATGGAGACGTGATAGATCAAATGAGAGTGAATGGAATGTTAGGATAGGAGGAACAGCAATTGAAGTGGGGATTTATGAGTAGATCTGTTTGTGGGTTCTGCTAGGTTATGGTTTGATGGTTGGCCAGCGCACTGCAGTAGTAAAGAATGGAATCTCCTTGCGTTCCTTTCCTTTCCGTTCCTTTCGTTTCCTTTCCCTTATGAAATGGAGGATTTTCCTATCTATGGATCTCTACAGCCATTGTATGCTCTTTCGGGTTATATATACTAACTTTTCACCACAGAAGAAGGCTAAGATTAACGTCCCGGTTGAGATATATCCTCTCTGTAAGTTGATTTGCCATGTGAGGATGTTAGAATATGCTATTAACTGAGGTATCACAGTCTTTGCCGTAGGAGTTGCTATTTGCTGTAAGTACTATAGAAGGAAAGAATCGGGGAGTAAAATGTATGCTAACAAGACGCAGCTGGAACTTATTTCACCTACAAGAAGTTCAGATACGACGATACTTTGAGACTTTCTCGTAACCCTGCCACTTCTGCCTTTGACGAGGAAGAGGCGGCCAAGAAATAAGCACGCCGAACGCCCGTTTGTGGAATCGGCCGCAAGGCAAAGCATATACAGTTCGTGTCTAAGCTGAATTGATATTTATATTCTCCTGGTTTCGCATTACAAGGGGCAGGAACTGCTGAAATTTTGTCAGTGGATGTAGGCAAATGTAAGGATATGAGCGCATAGGCAGATTAGAGACCTCCGCAGCTGGATATTTTGCTTCTGCGGGTGATGCTGATGTCGTCAATTGCCTGCTTATTACCTGTAAACACTCCTATATCGTAATTTCCACTGCTTTCCCGCACTTTTCGTAATGATCTTTTCGTTATTGGATGAGCAAATAAGCTTTCGCCCGTGCAGCCTGAATGCATAACCGTGCATCAGGCTGCATAGGGCTGCATGACAATGGAAAACTTAAATTTGTCCATACTAAATATCCAACCCACGAGTAAACCCACACTTATCCCACGCTAAACGCGGCTCCCACTCAACCAAAACGCATTAAATAAACCATCTACTCATATCCCCCGCCACCCACACCGAAATTAACCCTCAAACCTGCCCCTGTTCCCTCTATTCCCATCCCACCAGCCACCCCTCACTCGCCAGCCACCCTTCACGTCTCCTCCCGCCCCCACTACACCCGCACACCCATCAGCTAATTGAAGCCGAAGGTCTCAAGATTAATTTGTCAAATTATACATTTACGCGTCTCTTTTAAATACCATTTTCTATACGAATTCCTACTGTAAAACCCACATAAAAGGCCCCAGAGAACACCAAATCGACCAATTCTAAAACAAAATACCCAATTTACTACTACAATGTTTCGAAGAGCTTTTTCTACGTCTTCCCCGCGGTCCAGCCTGGCCAAAATGACTCTGATCGGTAGATTAGGCAACACTCTGGCCCCTCAGACCTCTGAAAAGGGCACTGAGTACCTCCGTTATTCCCTGGCTGTCACTACTGGATCAGGCGAGAAGACCCACACTTCCTGGTTCAACGTTGCTGTGTTTGACCCGAATTCGATCCAGTATATGACCAGCAACGTCCGCAAAGGGTATGTTTGGATATTGGAAATACGGGAATGACTAGGAATTAATAGAAAAATACAATGAAACAACAGAAATACTAACCCAACAGTGCGCTCCTCTACGTTGAAGCCAACGCCAGTATGCAGTCGTACGAAGACCCGACAACTGGGAAGAAACTGTCCAGTCTCCAGCTGTATCAGAGTAAGTAAAGTACTGTACTGTTGTAGAAAACAGCATCAATTTCAATACCGCACAGTTCAATTGCTAACACAACAATCCAGAGACCTGCCAAACTCTCAAGAACGGTGCTGAAGTTCTGGAAGAGTAAGCAAGTAGAATATTGCGGAATTTTTTTTTTTTTTTTTTTTATATATACTTATGCTTCCCTGTTTCATTCTGTATACTAGCTCACTGGGATCAACATTTCTCTAAACTGTTAGACTCTGGCGTTTGAACGTATTGTTTCTTGGATAATTTACGTGCCAGAACTTTTAGAAGTTGTTTGAATTCTACAATCGCTTACCTTACACTTGCTAGTATATATACTCTGTAGAAATCATAGTAAAAAAATCCATTTCCCATTACCTGTTACCCTATAAATCACTCAGGAGACTGAAGAGACGTCATAGACTTCTCATCATCACTCCTATCGATTGTATACGTGTGATAATGGAACTTAGCCGTGAGAGTGCCAACACTCTGCGTCTCAATTGAACCATTCTCCAAATCTATATCATCATTCATTCTCTCCTTTCGCGAGACAGTATTGCGGAGTACTTCGGATACTTTAGCATCGAAAACTGCTTTCCGCTCTCCCAAGTAGTCCACAGTTTGGCCCATACCCATCCTACGCAGCCAATCGCCGTACATTCTGAGGGAATCACTGCCAGTACCCAGGAAGATGAATGTGAGGTAGCCAACTGCAAAGAAAATCCATCTTTCCAGCAAGGGGGGTTGATCGATCTTCATTATCAAATTGGCATATTTGTAGATGATGGAAGAACTCCATGGTATCATTCCTTCATCCAAGGCTTCCACAGATTCTACAAACATGTAGATCGACAGAGTACCAGCTGTACCAATAACCGCGAAACAAAAGATAATGACTCTCACAAGTCGCGAAACACTGAAACCAGAGTCAACACAGTGCAAGAAGTCTTTAAGAGTGTTTTTCCGCTTGATTACCTGGATAACTGCAAGTATAGAATAGACGATTGCAATTGCTGACCACACAACCGGGACTACTCCGACCGTAAACAGCGCAACCCACGTAGCTGCCAAAGCAATTTCACAACCGGAATATCGGAAAATCATATAGCGGACCGGCATGTTGATAAAAGAGATTATCATGAGATACACTGGAGTCACCAGACAGATTAAAAGATCTTCAGTGAGCCTGCGGGCTGGACTCTTTTCGGCAAAAGCTGTAGGATTCTTCATGACTAAGAATACCTGCCGCATAATAGCAGTAACAGCACAGAAGATCCCTGCTTGATATGCCAGTTTCAGTCTCACGGCAATGTCGCAGTACACTGCACCATTCCAAGAATTTGTAACAAAATCCTCATTACTCCAGATGATTGCATCTATAAACGTCTTGATGCACATTAGAAGCGTCCATGTTATCAGAATAATAGTAGCAACATTCTTGTTGACGATGTGGAAAATATAGGGAGGTATATTGAGCAGGATAGCCAGTACTGACATAGCCAGCATGGCAGCTTTGTAGTCCATTGTGTTGTTATTCTGTAAACCGAGTCTACTGAAAGAATAGGACTAAAAAGCAATAATAGTTTACGGCTCAAGTTTCAAAAAGCTGTGCAATGGTATTAACGCTCTCCAACGAAGGACCTTCATTTTTGCAAAGATTGGACTGCAAGATCTTTTTATCATCCTACTCATCAAACGTCCCTGTAAACCCATCAGTTTCATCGCAACGCACTAGCCTAGTCTTCTAACGGAAAATGCACTTAGGATTCCGTTAATAGTAAACAGGGCAACTAGTTTCGGCCATCAATGAAGATTGCTGCGTTTCAAACTCCACTTCGCAAGTCTCGTATCCCTCACATCTCGTATAAGGTTTAGAGTTCAACGGTTGCGTAAACTATAAATCCAAAATGAGAATAACAAAATCGTATCAATTGTCAATCACAACCCGCGGTAGTCTCACCTCCAAGCATTTCATTTTGATTATATCCCAAGAACTAGCACTTTATTGCTCTAAGAATCAATACAAAATCATCCATAGTATTCCAACTACAATAAGTAAGTCAGTTATCTTCTAACTGTTGTTCACCAGAGTTCAACCCTGAATGCGGAAAGGGAAATTACACCTTCCTGTTTGGGCTGTCAATAGCGTTTGACGTTCACTTTCGGTAAACCGTAAAGCTTGTTAGTTCCTCATGGATCGATCAGATGTGTTAGCAAATGATGAATATATTGATACACTGAGGTCTAATCTTCACAGTCTGGCCTCGATTCAACTAAAACACCATTCATGACACTTCAATTTCCCTCGACTTGAGGTACTGTGAAACCAGTTGCAGTAGAAGAGTGGAAAACGACAAGGTACAGTGTGAATAAGAAGACTGCAACTGTGGCCATCGCCAGAAAAGTGTATCCCACGAAATCTCTGCCTTTGTTCAAAGTAATGCGGTGATTTAATTGGCAGTAAACAATTTCAGAGCTACTCTGATTCTCCAGCAAGTCTCTTGGGTCTTCAGACTCTCTGGTTCCTCTCGTAGCTGTGAATACCAAGAACAACAGGGCTACAGAGTACAATGGAAGTCCAATGATTGAAAACCATACCGGCAGGAATACCTTATATTGAAATATTACAGTCAGAAAATGGTGGTCATTAGAAAGTTACTCATGGGCCCATTAAGGCATTCGCTTACCACTGGTTTTGTCATGATTCTGATCTTCCGACAGGAGAAGCATCCACACTCAGACATGCGAGCGTTGAAATCTTCATATTCTGAATCATACGAGCATTTAACTAAGCCAAACTGATAGTCAATCTCAGACTCTGCTGGCTCTATAGATTCATGAGTCGGAGATGTCATTCTGGTGATGAGTTTGAGGAAGAATACTATGAGGTTCTTGTGGTTTTCAACGATAGTTGTCAGCAATAGTAAGTAATGCTATCTATAGTGGAACATCTCAACTACAGTTATATCGAATCAACAGAAAGCTATGGATTAATGATCTCTTATATTAATATGCCTGATTAAGAGCTCTTTCAAAGTTATTTGGTTCTCGTTTCAAAGAGTTCTTTGAAAGCTCTCCGCATTTGATTGCTATGATCGTTTTCGGACTGAACAATAGGAGAGTCTGACATGCTATAAACGGTGAAGACACTGAACGTCTCAGCGTCAAAGTCCTTCAATGTTTATCAGCTGAAATACAAAGAAGCCCTCTTGGCGTCCCGTATAAGCGGTTTAACCAGCAAAACCCGTCAATTGACCGAATCCACCTCACGATTCCCTCATTTCAGACAGACCTAATACTTCCAATGCCACTCATTACAGCATAAAACCTGTGTCAACCCACAAAATGTCCGTCCCATTACATCACAAGCACAGTAAACAATCTATAATATACTTTGTAGTCTCTATAATCGTCTCAAAACCCCGCAAATTACCATTATCACAGCAGTTTTATCATCTTGTCAGCTCCATCACCATCCCGAGGCCTCGACTTGGCATCTCACCCCACACACTCAAACTTGAAGTCTCCTCCCATATCCCAACATCACGTCTCCCCTCGCATCCTCCGGGTAACAATGAGTGGAAATTTCTGCTATAAAAGCACAGCAACTGAATCTTTCTTCCTTTCTTCTTTCTCTACGGCTCTCCTGCGTCTGTCTTTTTTGATTCTTTTCCTTCCTCATACTTACCTGGAAACGTCATCAGAGATCAAGAAGTCTGATTGACCAGAGCGGTGGTTTGCATTGCACAGCGCGAACTTCACTGTTCTGCCTGCTATCTATGATAGTCTGGGTTTCATAATTTTTGATTTCACTTTCTTGATGAACAATCAATGTAATTGCCTTGCAATGGTTGTTTATTGAGGGAGTAAATTGGAAGTATGAGGCGGAGACGTCGATATTTACACTTCTTTTCAGATTAGTTTGCTAGGCAGCGGGCTGAATTGGAAAGTTGAATTATGGATTATGTAAAATATAATAAATGTTTATAGAAGTCGAACTGATGGAATGGAATGCCTTTGATTCAGATAGAGTATACTGTTTATAAGTAGGTTGAATATATTGATTGTGCTGAGTTGTGATGTAGTTATTCCTTATGTGTATATACTCATTTTATATATGATCTGAATTATACATACTCCAACCCCCTTGGTCTGTCTAATACTCCCATCCTTCCATGCTTTTTACTATGAATATTACACTCCACACTACGTCAATGCTATTCTCTCTACTGTTATGCTATTTCCATCTCTTCAAACAGCAGTATTCTCCCGTTCTAAACGCGATTCATGGCTATTCGTCGTTATTCCGTTCGCCGATCGACCATTCCCACTGTATCTTTCACTATAACACTCTTTTCCGCTTTCAGCCCGCCTCTCCGCTTTGTTCATACACCCAAATTCCACCCATCAATAGAATCCTCGAATTAGCTCTTTCCTCACCATCAAACACCTTTCCGTCCCCTTCCGCTCCGTTCCGCTCCGTTCCGCTCCGTTCCGCCAACAACACCGTCCCATTTCCCATTCCAACACCCTTTCTGTCCCATTTCCCCTCCAACCACCTCCTCCCGTCCCATTTCCCACCCTCAAAACCCCTCATTTCCCCATAGTTCGTTCATTCCGATCTCTCCCGATTCCCGGGGACGCCAAAGCCATCAACTCCACCCAAATGCCCCCAACTGCCCCTCCAATGGCCTCAACCCCACTGCAAATCCCCCACATTTCCCCCACACTAATCAGATTCCTACCACAATCCTTGAAATACTCCTCACATCTTCTACGGGATCTCGAGGCTGTTTAACCCGTCAAACCCCCGCTTCGCCGGGCCTCCAATTCCGTCTCTAATTATCTACTATCTACTACCTCCTTTTCGTTATACCCACTATGCCAGTCTATAACATCTCACACGTGGAAAACGTGCGCATCTGCGTCGTCATGGTGGGCCTCCCGGCCCGAGGGAAATCCCTGATTGCTCAGAAAATAGTTAGGTACTTGTCATGGCTGTCCATAAAATCAAAATGTTTCAACGTAGGAATGTACCGTCGTACGAGCGCTGCCCACCCTACTGCCGACTTTTTCGACGCCAACAACGAAGAAGGCCGCCGTATACGTAAGCTTTCAGCCACTATGGCCGTCTCAGACATGATGAAATGGTTCGACGAGGAGCATGGAGTCGTAGGGATACTCGATGCTACGAATTCTACTAGAGAAAGGAGAGAATGGATCCTCACTCTCTGTAGATCTCACAAAATCGAACCCATGTTTGTAGAATCCTGGTGCGACGATAACGAACTCATCATGCAGAATATCCTGGACGTCAAGACTTCTTCTCCGGACTATGTCGGCACAGACCCTGACGAAGCTGTACAGGATTTCCTGCATCGTATTGAGAAATACCGAGCTGTATACGAGACCATCAACGACCCGGATCTCACGTACGTTAAAATCATCAACGTATCAGCCCAGGTAATCATCTCGCGTATTGAAACGTACCTGGAATCCCGTATAGTGTATTTCCTTATGAATCTCCATATAAAACCCCGAGCTATCTGGCTATCACGCCACGGGGAATCCATGTATAATCTCACAGGCCAGATCGGAGGAGACGCAGATTTGTCCCCCAGAGGCCGTCAGTACGCCCAAATGCTCCCAGAATTAGTAAAATATTCAGCAGGAGATCGTGATTTAACCGTATGGACTTCCACTCTCAAGAGAACTCAGCAAACGGCCGCTGGCCTCCCATACCCGAAACTCCAGTGGAAAGCGCTAGACGAGCTCGACGCTGGCGCATGCGACGGCATGACGTACGAAGAGATTGAAAAAGTGTACCCGGAGGATTTCAAAGCCCGTGACGCTGATAAATTCGAGTATAGATACCGTGGAGGGGAATCGTATAGAGATGTAGTTATTAGGCTTGAACCTATAATCATGGAGATGGAAAGACAGGAGAATATTCTTATCGTAACCCACCAAGCAGTACTTAGATGTATCTACGCGTATTTCATGAACGTGCCGCAAGATCAGTCTCCCTGGATGGATGTTCCATTGCATACGCTGATAAAGCTGGAGCCGAGAGCTTACCATACTGTAGTGACGCGGATTAAGGCGAATATCCCTGCTGTGTCGACTTATAGGGAGAAGGGCAAGTCTGTGCTGGGGAATTCGAACCCTGGGACCCCTGTAGCAGGTCAGCCGGTGCTGACGTTGGGCGAGGATCATTCTGGGAAGTCGCTGCCGCAGCTGTCTGCGGGGATCGATGGGTGTACCGTGTCGACTACTGTAGTGAAAACTGTGTAGCAGGAGTAGGATAGGAGTAGGAGTAGGAATAAAAATAGGAATAGAAGTATGAGTAGGAGTAGGAATAGTGAGCAGGTGTCCAGGGAGGGAAGGAGGAAATGAGGAAATAAAAGTGGCTGAGTGCAGCAGAAAGCTGCTGAGTGCAGTTTTGACGGTTTATGCGATGTAGAGATCCTGAAAATAGGAGGGAAGGACCAAAAGATTATGCAGTGCTATTGGAAATATCTGTTTTCTGTTTCTTTTTCGGATAAAGATTGGAAAAACTAGCAAACGCGATGAAATGTTATGTAAAAACATTGAAAAGAAGCTGTGCTTTCCTGGAATGTCCTCAGTTTTCAGGCTGCTGCGCTGGAAAAAACCGGAATAGGGTATCTCGGAGTTATCAACAGCTTACATGCTGTTTCTGAATTTATCCCATGTCACGCTTGTTTCAGCACTACAGAAATTTCTGACCTGATTCGCAACTTCTAGCGGCTTCTACATTACTGATTGCTGTTCATATTACTCTGAGCTTGAAACCTTTTCAATGATCTCCGAGCGTGGGTCTGGAAGCAGCTTCTCTGCTAGTTGAGTACTTATATAGCATACAAAAACAGGAAAGAGACTTCCAGTATGTGTATATAAATACATATTATATATACGTTTATATGAAATATGAATTGTTTCGGGTGAGGCAAACTCAGGAGGTAGTAATTATATAGAAAGCAATGATGGCCAGGAAATCACTTATTTGATATGTAACTGCTGCCGATGTATGTCTCTGTTTCCTATTAACATTCCTAAATTGTAAGATAATGCTATTTATTCGACGAATTTCTCATTATTACACTCTCTGACTCTGATCCTGCCTTTCTGTTTCAGCTTCGGTAATTCAACACCAAATAGCTGTTTGACTGAGCAGCAGTCCTTTTTGGCTTTCACCACCATTACAGATATCAATTCTAACCAGTCTACAGCGAATCTACAGTGAATATTTGTGTATACCTTCATTCCTGCCATTACATCCTATCGTCATATCCAATCATATATATACTTTTGCCTCTCTCTGATTTGACGAGAGAGGATATTTCTACAGCATTTCTGTAGTTTTTCAGGGCAAATCCATCATAAACTTCTCCATTTTATGTCATTCAACTTCCCTCCAAGAGAGAAAAAGGACACTTGAGCCAGAAACAGCGAAATGATCCAAAGAAAACATCCAAAAACCGAGAGATCCAGGAGAGACTCTCAGGAGACAGAGTGCTAAGCGCGTTTTGAAGCGATGAGTAACATAAATCAGCTGATAAGCTGGTGAATATAGAAATAGGAGCAGACAAGATATAGGGGATAACAAGGATATCAAATAGCAAGCCCAGGGACAAGATGGGGAAGCCCATATTGAACAAGCAGAGCCAATGAATACAGGGAGGAGATGTCAGAGATGCAGTTAACATAAAATGATCCAGTTAATATCATACAGTTCAACCACATCACAACTGGCCTACAGCTCAAAGTACTATCCAACTCCCATCCATACTGAGTTCCATGTCCTTTAATCTCTTTTCTCCCTCACTATTCAAATTGCTCCTTCAACATCTTCCCTACGTCTCTTTTCCTTTGCATGCCTCCAGCCATTCGTCAATCGACTCCTTTCTTTCTTGCTTCCATCCCTATTTCTACGCCGCTTTGAGTTTTCTACTTATAATTCCCACTTTTTTCCCACTTCTCTCCCACTACTCTAAACCCCTGCATCTGACTCACTCCCACTAACATCCTCATAGAAATCATCCGCTTTCCCATCTCTAACCCCCACTAAGCCCCAGGGAATCTTCGTCACTTCCTGTAATCTGTCCAATATAGCTTCCATCGGCGTGAACAGCCCAAACTGTTTCAATTCGCCGTCGTACGAATGGAGCATCCCGACAACTCCGAGCCCCTCAGCAGCAAATCGTGGCGGCTTCTCAGAAACGGATAATTTATCAAATTCAGCTCCTAATTGTGCCGCTGATTTGCCCTCCGAGTCCGCCTCAGTCTCAGTGTTCGGCTTTTCCGATCCACCTGCCTCGGCCTTCAACTCGGCCTTCGGCTCAACCTTGGGATCAACCTTCGGCTCGGGTTTCCGCTCGGCTGCCTCAGTCTGAGCTTCAACATCCGCTAACTTGGTCAATATCCAAGCCCCGGAATCTCCCCCATTTGCAAACATCGAGTTAACCTCCCCAGAAACTACAACAAACTCGCTAGAATGCAACTTCCCGCCAGCCCAGTACACCAGCTTCGGCCCATTTATCCGCCCAGCAGTGTATTTCGACGTACTCCCGTATTTAAACACCGGAAGCCCCCCACGAGGAGATACCACCTTCTTTACATACAGATTCCCAAACAACAGCGCAGGATCATACTCGGCAAAGGGCACGTCATCTCCGAGATGGTTCCGACACCCGGAACTGTCTCGGCATTTGATCACTGCCACATCCGACATTGCCCCTCGGACAACGGCTCTCTCGCCCCATACTACTTGTCCGAAGGGTTCGGCGGTCCGAGGCGCCGCTTCTGCGTCCAGAGCGTCCAGCAGCGCCTGATATCCGATATACTCTTCCGAGCCGACAGCGTAGCGGTTCCGCTCGGCCCGCAGAGCTTTAGCGTACAAATTTACAAGCACAGGCGACGGCACAGCCACATGCGGGTAAGAAGCGGCTGCTTCGGGCAACACCACGTGGCCGCAGGTGAGTGCAAATGCCGACTGGGCATATTCGGCCAATTCTGTGTCATCGGGTGACACTTTCGGGTACACATATCCGCCCAGAGTACCGGAAAGGGAGGAAGAGGTGGTTACAGCTACGGAGACGGACATTGGGGGTGCTCGGCCTGGCGGAGGGATGCGGAATGGCGGGCGGATACGGGAGAGGCGGGAAAAGGCAGCCGAGGCAGTGGAAGGCGGGGCAGCAGTAGGCGGAATTGTGGCAGCCGAACTGAGCCGAGCTGAGCCACCAGCGTTTGCTGCGCCACTTTGGTCTCCTGCCATTCCTACCGCCCCAGCGCCTCCACTTCCGCTTCCGCTTCTAATTCCACTCCCTTTTCCGCTCTTCCCACACACCCTGATAGAATCCCGCTGACAGCAGAAATGCACATCAGGGAACAACCCATACAGCGATCTTACTATCTGATAGTGTTCCGCCTCGGGATTCGGGAAACCAAACACCACAGTGGTCACAGCAGCAACAGGCGAAAGCCCTCGGAGCACGGGAGCCAGAAATGCTCCGTCCTGATCGGCAATTTGTGCCGAATCCACAGCCGCAGCCAATTCTACAACACTACGGACGGCCCTATGGGCCGCACTGCCTACGGCAAACATCCGCGGCCCGGGGATTGTGCCGTGCGACGGCGCCACTAACCCGAGCCGTCGGCAGAGTTCGTACTGAGCTCGGAGGATCAGAGATCTCGGTTGGGCAAATCCGGGATCACAAAGCAAGTTATCGGCAAAATGCAGGACAACTTTCAGCACTCTCGGCAAAGCCGCGGATGTTTCTGTGGTGACAGCCCCCGGCGTCACGTGGGCAAGCCCAGGAGTCGCCAGCGCGGCTTTTACAGCGTCCGACACTTGCAGACTCGCTTTAGACAAGTCCAGAGAATTATTATGTACAGCAGAGACTACAGCGTCCAGTCTACGGGCCAAAGCGGCAAGCGGGATCTCAGGAGACGGTGGCGCATCCGCAGATGTAGCTGGCGGTGGCGCAGCACCACCAGGCGGCATAGGCGGCACGTGAGGCTGCAACCCGAGAGTTTCCGAGTTGGCAGACCCCACAGAAGCGGCATTCAAAACAGGGAAGCCGCGAGTCCCAGCGGAAGCAGCGGAACGAGGACTCCAAAGAGCCGAGCCTGCGCCACGGAGTCGTCGGGCCGAAAACGAGTGCAAAGAACTCCGTTCCGCTACCGAGGAGTCCGATTCGTCGTCTAAATCACTGGACTGTAATACTACAAGCGGTTGGCCGATATCGCCGGCTTTCGACGTCAGCTCGTTCTCTTCCTCGACCAGGTGGAGATGCGTGTCGATTTTCGGCTTCCCGGGGGCGGAAGCGGAGCCTGTAGTGGACGGGCGGGTGGAAGTTGTGTGCTGACTGCGGGAGAATACGCTAGAAGCAGCGTCAGAGTAGTTTGAGAGACCCGATAAAGCAGTGGACGCCGCGTCCAGTTCCAGCGGTTCTGTGGGTTCAATAGCTGTTTCCGGTTGATCCTGTGGCACAGCAGAGGTGATATGAGACGTTTGGGACGCCTGGGACGTTTGAGACATCTGAGAAGCGGAACTGGCATCGGAATCTCGGTGTTTAGCCCGACGCCAGCTTATAGGTTTATAGGGGGCCATTGTGGGTTAAATGTGGCGCAGATAGGATGCAGAATACGGAGAATATCGCCACCGAAGGCTTGGAACCAGCCAAGAGTCGAATGAGTCACAGGGAGAGATGTATAGAGAGATATCCCGGAGTGGAGATGCGTAGTAAAGAGAGAGAAAGGGTGAATAGGTGGATCGCCGAGTAATAAAACAGGCTAAGCGGGAATGCAAGCGGCAAAAGGAGTATTGTACCTCTTTGGAAATAAGCAAAACATCGGGATAGTTGGGATAATAATAACAGAATCCGCGGGAAAAGCGAGTTAAAATGGAGCTCATCGGAAGAGCAGCGCCGCTTATTGAATTTTCATGTTGGAAAAGAAAGTTTAGAGTGTGCGGCGCGATGCAGAAAGCGGGAGCTTATTTAGTAGGTACATGTGAAAGTATGAATAGTGCCGTGCGGAACTATGCAGTATCATGCATAAAGTGCCTAATTAGGAAGGTGAAATTCAGCCGTAGCGGAATTTTTACCGGAACTTCCGAGAACACAGTAGGAATTCCGGTGGAAGAAACTGCCTTTATCGACAAATACCTTCGGAAAGCGGTAGGTATTGTATCCGGGATGAGAGGAGAAGTGTGAGGAGCGGTTTGAGATGCTTGAGGAAGAAGGAGAGGTGTGAGATGATATGGAGCGGGCGAAGCAAGCTGAAATGACGTAAGAGGAGTGTATTACAAGCCAACCGGGCATAGAATGAAGGACTCTAGCCAGTAGAGGGCACCGATTGAGGGCCAGACGGCTCATTGTTACCGGTGCTTGATTACATTAAATGGCTATGTAGTCTAAGTAATATATGCCGATGACATAATCAAAAATATATCATTATATGATTACGTCATCTGAATATATAGGCCACTACGGATGTCCCGCCGATCGCCAGATCGCCGATAATCCATCACCGACTGCACACATTACTTTACCCCACAACACTACAACCATTCTTACAGTCATCTACCCCGCTACAGCCAACATAAACTCCTATACACTCTCTACAACTCCCAAATAGCATACATCAGAATTATAATACAATAATACAGAAACCTCAAACAAACAACTAATTATACGAACATCAATGGTAGCCTCAAGCATTAATACTCAAGTAGCTTACCAGCCTTTCACATACATTCAAAACCTGCCCTCCAAAAAACTATCCAAACCGGATATCCGGCCTGTTTGCCTCACTAAACAAATTATTAGGATCCGGATCATCAGTACCTTTTAATCCATCATCAACACTTTTATCATGACCGTCTACTTTACCATCTTCGGAAGCAGCAGCGGCAGCTGCAGCCACAACTGCCACTGCAGCACTAGCAGTATCAGCGTCAATACCAGTATGGAAAGCTTCACTTGTTAGTGCTAATTGAGTCTTTTCTTCGACTGCTTTCAACGAAGTCTCATGAGCAAATAAATTCGCTTCAGTCTCATTTTTATTCACATCATTCTCGTCGTCACCGGCTAATACCACGTGAATCTGATCTACCAAAGGCCGACGATTCATTGAAAGCACTCTTTCAGGGAATAATTCTTTTAATTTTTCCTCTTTAGCTATAGGAATAAGTCCAGCTGAATGGAATTCTGTTATAGGATTGAAACTTGCAAGACAAGCAAGACGATTTTCAGCATATTTCAAGCACCACTCTCCTTCTGAAATCTCTGTGGCTGTAGCATCTACTTTACTACTACTTTTCTTTTGATTAATACCTCCAAGATGTTTCGCAATCTTACTGCGAATAGTTGGTACAATATTAAGCTTCAGCGGGTTTAACCTATTAGCATAACTGTGAGTTGCTGGTAGCAGAAACAGTATGATATTATTTGCTCGACAATAGTCAAGGAAATCCAATGAAGTAATAAAATCAAATCCTTCACAAAGCAGCAGCTTATTTTTCGGACCTTTTGATTGCAAAATCGCTTTATTAGCTTCAAAAAACATCATAACATCATCTGATCCTAAAGGTGATTCACCAGCCATACGGAATGCTAATTCTCCATTTACAGAAAGGTCTTCTACTAATCCTACGTCAGCACCTGTTTTACCAGACGCTGAACCGAAAACTACTGTAGGTCTAAATACATCACCAGCTCCGCTGATTGCTTCTAAAGCTGAAACTTCTAAAAATGGTTCTCCAGATGTAGTATCACCGTCAAACCTTCCCCGTACAACTGTATAGATATATTTTTGAATATCTAATGCGAAAAACACGTCACTGGTTATAAATTCTGATTTAACAACTTTCTCCAAATAGTCAAACCACGTTGCAATCTTATCACGGGTAATTGAAACGTTTTTAGCCATTAATCCAAATGTTGAGTCTACAATAGCATCATTTTTATGACGAGAAACGAAATGATCAAACCAGCTACCACCAATATGACAGTATTTAGCAGCATCTACTGCTGGTGGCTCTCCTTGCAGTAGCAGCTTATTGAATCTTGCTCTGAGAACTTGTCTTGCCAGTTTTTCAATGACTGCTTTACATGGTAATAACCCATTAACAGACAAACTCCTTACATATTTCATTAGTATATCTTCCTCTTCAGGAGTGAGTTTCTGTTGAGTTGAATGAGAATCTCGACCGTTTTTAGCACCTTTAAACCTATTATGAAGTGTAGCTCTTGGAACTCCATATTTTTGAGCCAGTTTCCTGAATGACATTTCACGATTTGAGCTGATATACTCTTCTAAAGCAGCAGCAATAACGGAATCTTCTCTATAGTGATCAGGTTTCCATGATGAGGGTTTCTTAGAAGGCGATTTCTTCGCCCGCTTCTTTGTAGATTCCATAATTGAATGTGTAGTAAGCTGAATAAGCTGAATAAAGTAAATATACTGAAGTTGAACCTCTAAGAGTAAAATATAAGTCTGATAGCCAATAGAATCTCAGCTTTCCCACAGAAATAGGACTCTGAATTCTCACTGATATCTCTCAATATAGCGAGTAATTCTCACTTTTCCCTTCAACTTTCAACTATCAACTCTCAGCTCTCAGTCAACTCAATTGCAAACTCCACGCGTCTTTCCCCACAGTTACTTCTCTCTAGTTTATTATGAGAAAGAAGTAAACGAGTGACAACGTGTTTGTTGTTCCGCAATTTACGAATCCTACGATACGGCTAAACAGTTCTACAAGACTAAATACGACTATTTACTATCACCAGTCTTACAGTAATCTGTTGCTTCTTTACTGATATGTTGTTTACGATATCTTCACACCTGTGATGGCCCGTCCCATTGGTTTTCCCGTCCCATTTCCGTGGTTTGTTTATGTTTTACATACTTTGCTGTGAAAGCTGCTTGTTGAGAAGAGCGAAATTTGATGGGGGCGGGCGGTCACCCGGCCATGGGACGTCCTAAAAGGGGAGTGGGACTTGCGGTCTCATTTTAGGAGGGGTGAAAGTGAGAGGAGATGTGAGGTAGAGGGTGGGGATGGGATGAGATGTGAGGTTAAATGAGGAGACGGAAGACGGGAGACGGAAGAAAGGCCGAGATAGGTATAAAAGCCGAAGATGAAGTAAATCACAAGCTGGGAAGGAAGGATAATAGTGGAATTCAGAGTGGTAGGAAGTTGGGACTGGTTTCAATTCATTTCTGGCCCTTTAACGTACACATAACTTCTGCTCCGAGCTCAAAGGTTGGAAGGGTAATTAGAATAATGATATAGAAGAAGCATGGAATAACCATAGAATAAACATATAGAATAACCCAAACAATAAATGACAGACAGAAAATCATAACATAATACAACTGCCATCATTCCCGACAATTCAAACCCATCTACGTCCTACTATATTCAATATACTTATCTCTTCTCTTATTCTCTCTTATTCTCTCTTACTCTTATACTCTCTTATATCCTCTTATTCTTTCTTACTCTCTTATTCTTTTATTCTCTTATTCTTTCTTACTCTCTTATCCTATCTTACCATCTCTCCTCCTCCTCTTACATAAATCTCTACAACTCAGTATTTATGCCCTGAAACCTCTCATCAGTCTCTCTCTGTCGAGCAATGTAAGCAAGAGTTCTCTCAAAATGTTTCTTTGGCGATTCACTCACACCAGCATCGCTGTTGTTTGCCAGATTTGTCTGAATCAATTCAATCAACCCATTTATATACTTCACAGTGATTGCTTCGTTGTCATGGAAGAAATAATACAAACACCGATTCAGAATCTCAACAAACAACTCAACAGTAACTGCCACATCCATACAGGCATCAGCTACTCTCAGAGATCTTTGTAGACACTCTAATACCCTTTTAGGATCTCGGAATAATTCAGTATTTTCATCCTCATTCCGAGCTGCAATCTCTGTACACCACCACAAATGACTTGCCAAGTAAACTGCCCGGCATTGATCAGGTTTCTTCAACAATTTTGCCCCGTATAAAGCACATTTAGTGATTAGAGTATCATAATTCTCTCGTGAAAAGCTACGAGTTTGCTGTAAAGCTGAAGCAATAACGCAAACTGCTTGAAATTGCGACCGAGAATCAGATATCGCTTCTTCATATACTGAAAACCCTTGCGCAAAAAACTCATAACTCACTTCTTCTGCGCCAACTTGATCAGCTATTTGTGCTGTTGTGACAAATAACCTCAAAGCAAGCTCAGATCGCCCTACTTTATGTATATCCGAGATTACCCGATGTAGAAATCGGAAAATCGGACCACTACGTGCCACAGAATCTAATCCTCGGCCTGATTTACGTCTTTGTAAACTACGCAACCGTCTAACTAACTGTAAAGCACCAGTAACTAAAGCAGGATAGGTAAATTGTACCCGATCTCCTCCAGCACTGAGTGCTTTCCGCGCCGCTACAAGCAATTTAGCTTGAACTGTAGGGTTAGGACTGTACAGCAAATGTACGACTCGTACAACCATTTCCTGCTCGTTTATCAAATCTGCTGAGGTTTGCTCTGTGGCTCCAAACTGTGCCGCAGTTTGCTGCGCCCCCCGAGCTGAACTTGTGGTTCCGTCTCCTACTATAAGTACTCGGATAAGCCCGAAAATACCCTCGGCATGTTCTACGGAGTCTATAGCGCACTCATACTGCAGTACGGCTTCTACAACGGCATACGCAATCACATGCTGCGTCTCCGCACTCTGTGCTGATAACAACGGCAAATAATGCGGTACAGATAAAACAGTTAGTAAAGGTCGGTATACTTTAATCGGCGCCACAAGCAGAGCCCGTAGATTTGCGCACGTCTCGGCACTGTACAAATCAGCCGACGCCGCTTCCGCTTCCGTTTGCTGAAGCGCAAATTCCATAATAGCATCTACACATTCCAACCGGGAAGGATACCACGCAAGCACAAGCCGGCATAAAGCTTCTAGCAATGCTGTAGAGTCCTGTAGAGAAAGATCGGGCTTGGCCTCACGGAGTTTACCGAGGTACGTCCAGAACACTTCGAAAAGGTCCGGAGTAGTGGTTTTCTCTGTTTGGCCGTCAGCGGGGGCCTCAGGGGTCTCAGAGGTCCCAGAGGTTCCAGGAGACGAGGAGGATTTCCCATCTTCGGCTTCGGAATCGGCATCGGCTTTGGGTTCGGCATCGGAGTTTTCCGGTTCCTTAGAATTCTCGGAATTCCCAGCTTCGGCTTCGGCTTCGGCTTCGGCTTCCACCTCGGCCTTTCCCTCGGCTTCGGCTTCCACCTCGGCCTTTCCCTCGGCTTCGGCCTCGGCTTTTCCTTCGGCTTCGGCTTTCGCCTCAGCCTCAGTCTCAGCCTCCGCCTCCGCCTCCGCCTCCGCCTCCGCCTCAGCCTCAGTCTCAGCCTCCGCCTCCGCCTCCGCCTCCGCCTCCGCCTCAGCCTCAGCCCGAGTCTCAGCATACGCCGTCAACCTATCCATCAACGTAATCACCAACCGACGCACATTAACCGCAGGACTCAACTCCATTGTAGCGTCTAAAAACTCCGTCAAAGTACATAAATGGAATTCATCAGGAAATACCTGCGTAACTACGTCTAATAAATACTCTTGAGCCAGGGCATCACGGCACTGTACTACTTGTTCCAGCACAGTTGGAAGGATCTTTGTGCGATAATAATCTGCACCGATTCCGTCTAATTGTGCTAATCTTACTAAATTGGATCCTACGAGAATTTGTAATTCTTTTCTTTCTCTAGTACGTTTTTCTCTCTCTCTAGAGTGTCCCTGGTGTTGTAATCTTACCCATAGTTTGTTCATTTCCACGAAATTCGTCATAACAAACTGTACAGAGTCTTCTAAACAGCCAGCGGCTTCAGAATTTGAATTAGCAGAAGGTAAACCAGTTGGGAGCAAATCACGAGTTCTTTGAGATAAATAATACCTCAGAAACAACCCACGGATCGGGTGTTGAACTCCACGGCACATTTCCATCATATCTTTCAGTATTTCCTTTACTGGTGCGTCAGGAACTGACATATAAACTGTACCTACAGTTATCATAAGGTACAATCTAGGAATAATATTCCCAGCGTACTGTACAAGTTCGTATAAATCTGCCAGATGGTTGGTAGGGTGGTTTTCCTTAAGATAAGTTGCCAAATATCCCAAAGCGTCGAATACTGCAATGTACAGTTCGTAGTATTGCTTTGGGGTTAAAGAAGAAGTACGTAGTTCAGCTAAGAAAGTAGAAGCATGCTTTAAGGCGTCCATTGTGCGTCCTTTGCCGGCATCCAGGCATCTGCGCATTGCCTGCTGCTGCTGCTTGATGATGATCAAAGAATCTTCCAGCATTCGGGCCTGTTCCTCGGGTGAGGGCGGCGGAGGAGCCGTTGCAGACATCTTTTGAGGGGTTTCTTCAGGGGGTTTGGTGTAATACGGTGAAAAAACGGTTCTGAGGGGTCAATCAATCTGAAGTAAGAATTAGGGAAGGTAGACAAACCAGATAGAGGGCGGAATCGGATGGTTTTGTGGTATTTCGGCTCGGAATTCGAGTACATCGGATGATCCGATGGGTACAAGATAAGGGAGTTTGTGTTTATAAATTCGGGTAAGGGAGAAAAGGGGTGTACGGGAGATTATTCGGAGATTCGGAGATTACGTAATCGGAAAATAAACTTGGAGAACGGAACGGAGTTCCCGAGTATCGGAGTTTCGGATACGATGAATGGTGAAACAGGAAACTACCTACGTTATCAAATTCGGATGGTGTTGCGATTTATCGGGATGTATCGGAATATCCGATGCTTGGGCCGGAAACCCGGCAGACCGGGACGGCATACCTGCTAAATGATTAATGTGCCTTATTAAGTATCCTCATAATGAATTTTCAGCTCAATGAGCTCATTTTATTACCGTAATTCCTCATTTTCTGCTCCTCCCGTTATCTACTGCTCGCCGCCCTTTTCAGCCGAGCCTCACAGTACCGTTCGTACAGCCCGCCCGGCCCATTCAATAGTTTCTCGGTAATAAACTCTACAGCGCGTTCTCGGCCAAATGCGGAATGTATCAGCCCGACGAGCACGTGCACCATTCGCAAAACTGCTTCCTGTTTATCATATTCGTGTGGTTCGGGGATAACAGCTAAATCTGCTAGCATGATTTCCTTTTGCAGCATTGTGATCCCTCCCGAGTCAAATCTGCCTCGTTTAACTACGACATTGTGTGGCGCATAGTCTATTTTCACATCCAGTTTCGTTCTACGACAAAATTCAGCCACAATAGATCGTCCGACGATCTGCCGTTCTCGGAAACTCTGCAGAACTTCCATCGGAAGCCCGCCTACCTCCGCATATCCGCCGTCCCTCGGAGTGAAATCTAGCACGTGCAAAACTGCAGTAAGCCGTAGAAGATTCCTTCCGATTGCTGCTAATGCAGACGATTGGACTTTTTGGTCGGAAATGTGGGGAAATTTCAGTTCGGAATCCGCCTGGAAGCTCGGGGCTGAAATATTTTCTATTTGTGGCTCAGAATTCGGATCGGAACCCGGAATGGCTGAATTCCGAGATTCATCTGACTCTGAAGTCTCCTGAACTCCGTTTTTGCTCCTCAAAACTCCCCAACGGACTCGGATATCCGCTAGCGGGAAAATCGCCATCGCCAGTGCGTCCTCGCTGAATTCTGTGCCAAATTTCCCGAGAAATATTTTCATAGCTTCATTCCTAAATATCTGCTTAATACGGAACTGCTGCATTCTATCATTCTCTAATTCTGCCACATTCTGTACTCCACGCGTCGTTTGTAACCGCAGGATCAGCCGATCTTCTATTCGTTTCATCCGGCGTTCTAATTGGCCCCGTCGCCTCGGCACGGGAGCTTCCAGCTTCGGGGAGACATCAAATACGTCTTCCAATACCCATACTGGATATTTCTGTATATTTCCAGTGTCTTTTGTTCCAGACGTTACCCGAGCGGCCTCTGCAGCTTTCTCAAGTTTCCGACGGTTGTGTGGGACGTCGGATAATCCGTAGTAGTTCCGAACGGCACGGAAAGGCCGAACAGTCCGAGGAAGTCTGAAAATCCCAGATTCTCGGGTAGAATACGTTGTGGCTTTCCGAGCTGCAGTCCAGCGGAGAGCACACAATAAACACTCACTCATGGTTCTGTGAGTTCTGTGAATGACGAAAGAACTTCCATCTTTCCACGATATGTTCGGCAGTTCCGTTAATTTCGTTTCCTAATCTCCGCGTTCCGATAATTTTTACTGTAGCCGGACATCGCGTCTCACTTCGTACCATCTTCAATATAAATGTTCACATAATCGTTTATTATCCGTTTTCATGTGAATCCAACGGTTAGAAAAGTTTCTTATCCTTTGTACCACTCCGTTCCGTTCCGATCCGATGCTATCGTTTTTGTGTCATTCCCGTCGGTTTCTTCACCCGAAATATGCCAAAGATGCCGCCGAAGACTAGGAAAGACCCGAAGTCTACGCCGACGCTCACTGCGTCAGCTGGGCCGAGCCCAGCGAAGGAAGAGAAACCTGTGAAACTGCCGAAATCATTTATTGTACGACCCAACGGTCAGGACACTCCGAAGAAAGTATTTGAGATCTATTTGACCCGCCAGGTTTTGAACACCCTTGGCCCGGCGTCGTTTTTCCATTTATCCCGGGATTCCGAGCCTGGTGTGCTCGTTGTAGCGAAGGAAATGCCGTCCTCGGCTCTCGGGCACAATATCGTACTTATAAGCCGATCTTTGCGGAAGCTTTTGCGGTTATCGTTGGGAGACCGCGTTTCTGTGACGCCATCTGACGAAATGCCCGAAATTGCAGTTTCCGTGTCTGTGGCTACCGATATAACCGCTGATACAAACAGAATTAAGCGCGCGGTAACCGAAATGGGTATTTTGTGTTGTGGGTTACAAATACGAGTCGGAGAAGCAACAGTTATTGTCACAAAAGCGGAAGGAATCCCCGACGTTTCGGGACTGTCTGTAAACGATGAAACGGCAAGCGGAGTTAAAACTGTGGCACCAATGTTTGTGTGTTCTTCGTCAACTGACATTTCTGTAACCCCCGAATTACCACAAACTGATCCAACAGGTTTTGTACACATTGGCGGTCTCGCATCAGAGATTTCTTTACTCCGAACTCTTATTGACGTGCCATTGAACCGCCCACAGCTATTCGCTGATTTCGGCATCTCCCCGCCTCGGGGAATTCTTCTTACTGGACCATCGGGAACGGGGAAATCACTATTATTATCGGCAATAGCGGCAGAGTACCCTGATGCTCACATAGTTCGAGTCTCCGGTCCGGCGATTGTGTCAAAATATCTCGGGGAAACGGAAGCTACGTTGCGGAGTTTGTTTGAAGAAGCTCGGAAGTTTGAGCCGAGTTTACTGTTGATGGACGAAATCGACTCTTTAGCCCCGAAGCGCGAAGCCGACGATTCGGGAGAAGCCGAGCAAAGAGTGGTTGCCACACTTTTCACGCTAATGGACTCAATACCCGAGCAGAGCCGCGTTGTACTTGTAGGAGCTACAAATAGACCTAATAAACTTGATGCTGGGCTGAGAAGGCCAGGGAGATTTGATCGGGAAGTGGAAATCGGAATCCCCGACGCAGCGGCCCGAACTGACATTGTGGAGAAATTATTAGGTAGAATGCGGCGCCACAAACTTGAATCAAAAGCTGCCGAAATTGGATCTCGAACTCACGGATTTGTAGGAGCAGATTTAGCAGCTTTGTGCCGTGAAGCGGTAATGCAAGCTATCCGTCGTGGTGAGCAGAATCAACAGAATCAGCACAATCCCGACGGGAACTCCGAAAGCAGCTTTGATGACGTATTCGTAGAATGGCGTGACGTGACATCCGCTTTACAATCTGTTAGACCCAGCGCAATGCGGGAAATCTTTGTAGAAACACCGAAAGTCCGTTGGGAAGATATCGGAGGTCAGGAAGAAGTGAAACAGAAACTCCGAGAAATGGTACAATTACCCTTAGAAGCCGCAGAAACGTTTCAACGGCTCGGAGTTCAAGCTCCGAAGGGTGTATTATTATATGGACCACCAGGGTGCTCAAAAACGCTTATAGCGAAAGCTTTAGCTACCGAATCTGGGGTTAACTTTTTAGCAGTGAAAGGTCCCGAGATATTTAATAAATACGTAGGAGAATCCGAGAGAGCAGTCAGGGAAGTATTCCGTAAAGCGCGAGCTGCAGCTCCTAGTATTGTATTTTTCGATGAGATTGACGCTCTTTCGGGAGACCGAGGCGGCGATCACGCCACTACGACGTCCGATTCGGTGCTGACATCGCTGTTGAACGAAATAGACGGTGTAGAGGAGCTGAGAGGTGTCGTAGTAGTAGCAGCTACAAATAGGCCTGATGTGATTGATGCCGCTTTGCTCAGGCCTGGTAGATTAGATAGACATATATATGTGGCTCCTCCGGGGGCTGAAGACCGGAAACAGATATTCCGGAACCAGTGGCGCCGGATGCGTGTGGCTGAAGGTGTGAGGGAGCAAATAGACACGCTAGCGCAGTGGACGGAAGGATGTTCGGGGGCGGAAGTGGTGCTTCTGTGTCAAGAGGCTGGGCTGGCTGCTATTAAGGAGGATGTAGGTATTTCTGAGGTAGAATGGCGGCATTTTGAGGAGGCTGGTCGTGGGATTCAGCGGGGGATTACCAGGGAGATGTTGGAGTTTTATGAGGCCTATTCCGAGGGGAAGAGATAGGATGGGAAAGCGGGGAATAGGGAAAGAGAGAAAGAGGGAAAGAGGGGAGGAAATGGGGAGATGGAAGGAGATAAAATAGAAGACGATGCATTGGGATGGAAGAATATGTTGATAGAGGAATTGTGGCATAAGAATTAGCAGGGGGATATGATGATAGAATAGTATAGTAATATAATAATAGAAAACTCACTGCAACTTTCTATATGTATAAAAGAATGGAATCAGAGGTTCTGATGTAGTTGATTATGATTTATATTGACTTAGTTTGGTAATGGAGCTGTAGGTGTAGGACTTGAGCATGCTATTCATTGCTTAGTATAGTCATAGCAGGAGAATGGTTGAAGAGTAGAAGTGTAGCAGAATAATAGTAGAATAGCGAAACAGCAGAATAGCAGATACCACTTCTAATCGGAAGAGAATATTAATGAGAGACGAATAGGAAGATGAGAACAGTTTGAGATGAGAATTGCAGCACGAAAGTAATGATATATCGTTGAATGAGAATCCTAATCAGTTCATACGAGTCTGAGTGAGGATTAATTTATGTGTTCATATTCTCTTGGTTTTGAAGATGCTGTGAGGTAGAATTTATTATCATGTGGTAATTCAAACCTGTCGATTCAATTCTACGGTTATTAATGTGAAATAACCAGAGAAGGGGATTTATTGTTTTTTATTACTACAGGAAGATCGTCGGAATTATTGAGCTGTCTTTAGGAAGATCAAATATTCTGCTCAGTTTATTTTCCTTAGAAAGATTAAACCCTTCTTTCATTTTCCCTTAGGAAGATAGACAGCACAGTTCTAATCCTTCAAACAGCTTTTCAATCTACTAATCATCTTCTACAATAAAAACCCACTTTAAACTGCCACTGTTGAAACCTCTATTCTAAACGTAATACTGAGATAATCTCAAGTTTGAAGTCTGAAGTCTGAAGCCTGAAGTCTCAATAACTAAGAAAAACCTCCTATATCTTCTATCTCTAGAGCAGGGAAAGAACTCTGTTGAGATATAACTATAGGAATAGTGATTCTTACTAGATAAACCGTAGAGAATAGACAGTTTAGCCAGACTCTGTAGGAGATTCAAGCCTTGCCTAAGAAACGAAAAAAAAGTCAAAACTAAGGAGATATTCTTGGATTTCTCTGGACTGTTTTTCTTCAAATTTCCCACCTCAGTTTCCAGGGTTCTTTCTGCTTTCCACATCCTCAGGCATCCACAGTTAGAAAGTAAAACAGTGATTCTCTTATAGACAAATCCCTGTAATTTACATCGAGTGAGATTCTTCTAGAGTTTCCCAAATGCCACCATTTTGAACAATTAGATTCCATAGAAAGTTTTCTCATCCTGCTCTGTGAAAACCACTGAATTTCTGCTGTAATAGCCTTATTTTTGATGAAAAGACATTCCATCCTTCAATTCCATATATCTGAACCTCCCATTCTTTATTTTTTACCCTTTCAAAGCTATACAGCTCGGGAAAAAAGAAAATCTATAATCTGGTACTCAATAGACCTATTAAATTACCTATGAGATTACCTATAAAATTACCCATGGATTTACCTATGAATCTCTGTAATTTCCCTCCTTTCCCCCTTCTATTCCCTCTTTCTCCTCCTACTTTATCCTACAATTAAACCCCTATAACCAGACATAACTCATAGCCTATATATGCAAGTAAATACCCTAAAGAATGCAGAAGAAAACATACCCCCCATTTTTAGGGAGTTCATCGCTTGGCTTTCTTACTCTGTGTATCTTCTAATCCCATTAGACGTTTCCTCCTATCCGGCGACGGCACCTGTGAGAAAATATAGCCTTCAGGGGTGCGGGAAAACACGCTGGTCTTCATATCTGTTAGGAAATCAGACAATTCCCCTGGTTTACCCTCTGCTAGGGTCTCAGAGTCTTCCGTATCTTCTATTTCCGGTGAAACTTCCGCTTCCGACGGCTTTGACGAGTCAGACGTGCCCCGCAGCTGGTCACGTGTGGCGCGGGCCCATTGTATAACGTCTTTTCCTTCTGAATGAGCAGCTAGCAGATCGTCTAGAGCTTCTAAATACCCTTTTTGCTTCAAAAGGCTGGCCTTTGACGATGAAAACCGGTATAAAGAAGCAACCGCCTTGGCTGCAGCTTTGAATTCGCACGCTAGATCGCCGTCTAGGTGTTCCAGGGCGGCTTCCGACACCGCCATAGAGTGTGGGAGCGAAGAGGATAGAGATGAGAGGTCCATTGAGTAGAAATATGTGAAGTTTGTAGGAGTTTAGGAAGTTTCCCGGTGAATTGCGGAGTTTCGGGTATTCCGGCGTTGTTCGGGATGTGTGTCGAATTGGGTTTGTGGTGCCGAAAGCGGCGGGGAAGGCAGTGGAGTTCCGATGGTTCCGATGGTTCCGATGGTTCCAATTATCGGTAAAAAATATCCTAATTATCCCGTCTTGTGAGGTTTTCCGAGTGGCGTCCGATTTGACGGGCAGAAGAGGTTTAACCGGGAAAGCGGAAGCTATGGGGTGTCCTGACAGTATTAGAAGGTGTCAATGGTGAATGAGGAGGAGAATTTTGGTATGAAAAGGCTGGGAAATCAGTAAAAAATGCTGCTGTTGGGCTGATGCGATGAGCGGGAGGAAACACGGAAGAAATTTGTAGGGCTTGGATGACGTGATCATAAAAGGAAAAGCGGGTTAGGAAGAGGAAATGATGAAAAGGGATGACGTAATCAGGAAAGGTGGCTGGAACAGAGAATATAAGATGACGTAATCTTTTATTGCTCGGCATAACGACTGACGGAATATCCGATGAAACCTCCGACGAGGCGGCCGACGAAGGAGTCTACGACTTTATTACTTTGGACCAGAAAATTACATATTTAAGACCCTAATTCTAACGTACCCTATCGTCCCATTCCAGCCTGTTTACTATACACAGTTACACACTAAATACTAGAAACTCAGAGCTTCTAACTGTTTGCCGAGCTTTGCGGCCCCCGCCTGTGGCAAAGAGCCTTCTATTTCCACCTGTGCCCTGCCAGCGTTGAGCCCCTCAAGCAGCACACACGCTTTGCATATCCGGTTACTGCTGAGGTACCCGCAGCGTTCACAGGCCGAAGTAGAGAACTCTTTAACCGAGCCGTCGGCTTTAACTTCCAGTACCTGTGGCGCAGGAGGCAGTTTCCCTTCTTGTGCCTGCTGCGCCACTTCCTGCTGCGCCACACGTTCCTTCAGCCCTTTCCTCCTGCCGCGGCTCCTCTCAACAGACTTCCGCAACACAAAACTCTCCCCAGACCGAATCACATCTATAATACTGCTCGGCCTCACAGCTTCCAGATTCTTTATCAGCGTCCTGGCTGTGCCGCGGAACGCTTCAGGAGAATACGTACACTCTGTAGAGAAGTAATCCAGTTTCCTGTAATGGGCATACAGCACGATTTCCTTCTCATATGTGTATTTGAACGGCTTGCTGCGCTTCACAGCAGACTCGCTGGAACCTGTAAGAATCGCTGTTGACTTCTCCAGCCGCGCCACGTCTCCTCTCAGGATATTCATCAATACAGTCTCGGCAATATCATCGGCATTGTGTCCCGTGACAACGTGCCGAATGCCGAGCCGCTGAGCTCCGCGGTCTAACGCTTGCCGTCGGAAAACTCCACAGTAAGTACAGTTGTTTTTCTTCCCGATTTGTCCTACAATCTCGTCCATAGTCCAATCATATAGCTCTTTATACGATACAATCTCCAAAGACAGGTTATACTGATCTTTGTTCCTTTTCACAGTCTCCAGGGAGTCGTCACGGTACCCGGCGATGCCCTCGTCTATAGATAACAGTACAAAATGAACTCCGTAGTTGTACCGTTCATTGAGAGTCTTTAGAACGTAGGCCAGTACTGTAGAGTCCTTCCCACCGCTTGCGCCGATGGCCACGCGTTCTCCGGGATAAAACAGGCCGGCATCTGTGATTGTGTTGTGGATTTCAGTCTCAAAAACGTTGAAAAAACATTCTTTACAGAGCTTTTGACCCGTTTTCGGCCTCCGCATAACGGCACGACGGCCTCGGCAAAGCTCGCAAGCCGTTCGGAGAGTTGTCGGCGCTGGCATAACAGGAATAAACGTAGAATATCGGCCAAACTTCTTGATACCCGGTTATCAGCTCGGAAATCGCTTTTAAACCCCGAATTCCTCCTTATTTCCACCCAATTTCCACACATTCTTACGTCTTCCCAGCTATTATAAAATTTCACTCATCCCGCATAACATTTGAAAAATTAATTCCGTAGTGAGACGCGAAGTACCCGTTCGCGGGTCTGACGTTTACGCGCGCAGCCCACACTGAGGCGCACATCCCAGCACGCCGCGAATACTAAAATTTTCACTCTCCGAGAAACCAGTAAAATAGCAGTCGGGAAACCTCAACGGAATACCCGAGAAAGGACCAACAATTGGGCATAAAATCCACAACTGCAGACGCCGAGACACCCCCGACGCCGCGCAGAGTATTGTAGTTCCCGTGCCGAGAAACATGTCGCGCTTCTTTGCTGCCACAGTCGAGGATTCTGACGATTCCTCCGACGAGGAACTTCTCACTTCTTCGGAAGAAGAAGAAGTGTCAGAAACCGAATCAGCCGCTGAAGAATCCGAAGACGGAGAAGATGAAGGCTCTGATTCCGAAGATGACTCGGAGGAGTCGGAAGACTCGGAATTTGCTTCCGACGACTCGGATTCCGAATCCGATTCCGACAGAGCAGCTATGGGGGCTTCCTATTTCTTAAAGAAGACGCCTGAATCGACTGCAAACAGATTTCTGCTCGGGGCCGAGTCAGATGACAGTGATTCCGACGACGAGGAGCGCAAAGTGGTGAAATCCGCCAAGGATAAACTGATTGACGAGATAGTTGCTTGTAGTACTGCTATTGATAAGGCTAAGAAGATCAACGATTGGACTGTCGTTTTGTCGGAGTTTGAGAAGCTTATGAAACTCACTGTCCGCGCCACACAGCAGAATATGCCGACGCCGAACGCTGTGATTCGTGTTTTGGCCGGGTTACAGGATTTTGTTGCCGAAGATGCCGCTTCTGGGAAGAAATTGAACGCTATCAATGCTAAATCGCGTAATACAGTGAAACAAAGAGTACGCAAAGTCGCTCGGGACTACACGGAACAGCTGGAGGCGTACCGGGCCGATCCGGGCCGATTTGCGTCGAATGAGGAGTACAAAGTGGAGATCCAGAAAGCTGCAAAACCCGTTCAACGGTTAGCAGCGGAAGACGACGACGGATTCACTACTGTGGCAGCCGGCGGGAAAGCCGCTAAAGCCACCAAGCCTGCCGAGTCCGTTTTGCACATTGTAGCTGGGATTGTGGAGTCCCGTGGCCGGAAAAACGTTGATAGACAGGAACAAGTGCGTACTTTGACTGAGATCTTAGCCACAGACACGACAACAGTGTATGAAAGAATCCGCGTGTATCTCGTGCTTGTGCCTTTGCGGCTGGACGCTGCCGCGCATCTCGTTGCCGGGTCTGCCACTGCCGCTGCCGCTTGGCAGGAGATTGTCGGCTTAGTGAACGATTTGCTGGCTCTGCTGGAAGAACACAGATCTGAATTTGTGGTCAGAGAATTGGCTGCCGTCGTAGAAGACTTGGAAGCCGTGCCGGCGCCCAACGCGGCCGGCGAAGTAGAAATCCCAGGATCCGTAGCTTCACTCGTAGAACGTTTAGACGATGAATTTGGTAGAGCTTTGCTAGCAGCTGATCCGCATACTCAGGAGTACATTGACAGGCTGAAAGAGGAGCCGCTGTTGTACGCCACATTAGTGCGCGCCCAGCTGTATAACGAGAGCTGTGTGGCACCGGAAGAAGATGCGGAACCGGCAGGAGAGCCTCTGGCTCGGCTTATTGCTCGTAGAGTAGATCATGTGTACTACAAGCCGAGTTCTTTAGTCTGGGAAGCGGAACGGGCTGCTGCTGCGACTCTCGGGCCGAGAAAGTCGCGTTTGGCACCGGATGTGGCTGAATTCGACGCCGAAGCGGCAGCCACATTTGCTTCTAAACTAATTGACTCGCTAGCTTCCTTTTTATACCGTCAACCCAATCCCGTGTACCGAGGGAAAGTGATGGCAAACCACATTTATCACTATGCACTCAATAACGAGTACTTTAAAGCCCGGGACATGTTTCTCATGTCGCATTTGCAGTCTTCTATTCGCCATTCTGATCCACTTTTGCAGATTCAGTTCAACCGAGCTTTGGCTCAGCTGGGGCTGGCAGCTTTCCGAGCTGGCGAAATTGCCGACGCGCAGCAGGCTTTACAGGAACTTTACGCTTCGCCACGGCAGCGGGAACTCCTCGGCCAAGGCACTGGACGGTTTGGAGCCGCGCCAGGACCGGCGGAAGCGGGCCGATTGCTGCCATTCCATATGCACATTAATTTGGAGCTGTTGGAATGCGTCTTTCTGACGGCATCGCTGCTTTTGGAAGTTCCGCAGCTTGCGCGGGCCGGAGCTCTGGCAGATCCGAAACGCCGAGCTATGGCAAAATCATTCCGCCGAGCATTGGAGTTCCATGCTCGTTTGGTGTTTGCTGGGCCTCCTGAGAACACCAGAGACGTTATTATGGAAGCAGCGAGATCTCTATTTGCAGGAGACTGGAAACCTGCTAGAGAAATGCTAGTAGGACTGAAGATTTGGAAATTATTACCGCAATGGCGGGAAGTGACGGAGATGCTGGCAGGGAAACTGCAAGTAGAAGGACTGAGGTGTTATCTGTTTACTTATAAAGGATACTATCAGACTCTGTCTTTGGAGACGTTGGCGACAGTGTTTGAATTGTCTGTGAAGAAAGTTACAGCAGTGGTTGCCAAGATGATTTTCCAAGAGGAATTGAAGGCGTTTTTGGATCAGACAGCTCGGTCGATTATTTTCACTGACAGAGTGGAGTATTCCAGGTTCCAGCAAGTGGCATTGCAGCTTGCTGAAAAGGCTACTCAGTTGTCGGATCGTAATGAGAGATTAGTAGCAGGTGGACATCAGAATTCTGGGCCTGAACACCGAGGAGATCGTCGGTTTGGCCGAGATGGCCGGGACAACCGGGATAACCGGGACAACCGGGATGGACATCGGGAACACAGAGACCGAGACGGGCGAAACCGGACGGCTAGGGTTGCAGCTTAAATGTAGTAATTGAAATGCCCAGTTTAGAAAGTTGTAGGAAACGAGAAGATGGTGGAGAACCAGGGAGAGAGGGAACGTAGGGAACGTAGGGGAGGATATATTGGAGTAGAAGTAGGCGGAAGATTGTAGGATCTGCTTAGGGCGGGATTTGCCATGATTTGCCGAGATTTTCCGCTATTTTTCACTCTCGGAAAGGCGGAACTGAGAAATGAACACTTTGAGTCTCATCCTGTAAGGACGAGACTTGAGGTCTCAGTTCAGGTGATTTGTTCTATAGCGTTTCTGCTCAATTTTAGCTGAACAGAACTACGGGAATGATGCTTGCACTGGACAGAGGATACTGTCCTCCTTTTGGGTAGTTTTTATATTTGACAAGATAGCAGTTTAATTGTATTTCGCTACGCAATGCGTGTTTGAGAGTAACATACTGGAATCGTATATGAGATTACATAATCATATTTTTACACCTATCGAATAACTGATTACGTAACCAGGAATGATATTGAAATATATTGATATGCCCGCTTCAAAGAGCGTTTCTTACAAAAAAATGCTATTAATAAGCGAATATTGAAGAGAAATACTAGTATGTAAGACCTGCTACTCACAGTGAAATTGATTCTCTCCTTTAGGGCCGTCGTATAAACACATCTGCAGTCCTACGGCGGAAAAGCCGAGCTGACCGGAGCCGACCCGAGATGAGATGTGAAGTGAAGCAATGAGCCGGCTGTTGTATGAAAAAGATAAGAAATATGGAAATATAAAACACCTAACGAGCTGAAAAATAGTATAATCAGTACAGTTTTACTTATAGTATTTATATATCCAGTGCAGAATGTTCCTTGTGGTCGTTTTATGGTATGCCGAAGCAACCCGAGCCACCGCATCAGATCGGATCTTCCGCTTCCCCACGTACAGGATAGGAAAATCGGCTCTGATTCGCCCTGAGAGGTTCCGATTTTCTCTAGTCAGCCACTTAATAGCTTTATTAATATATATTTTATTTGTTTGTTGTATTAAACTCGCCGGTATATCGAGAATGCCCACTCCAGAGACCCTCTTGGATAATTTATCCCGATCTGAAAACTTAAGATGAGTTCAATACAGAATGAACAGATATATCCGAAAGTTCCTTGTAGGAGAGACCGATAGAAGGATTCCAGGATATCACATTCTTCCATATAGTAATTGTATTGACTGTGTGATTTGAGATGTTGCTGTACTCCAATTCCCATATTATTCGTAGAATGAGAGACGAGAGGTCAGATGAAAGATCCAAGATAGATGGAGTAATCCTATTGATTTCAGCTTCGGCAAATGTTCTTACTGATGAAAATGCTGAACCTGTTGGTATTTTCATTCATATTATTGTAAAGGTTGTTGATATTCGTAAGACTTTTTGCACGACTGATATGAGGTTGATATATTCATATATTCATATATTCATATGTTCACATATTCACATATTCACATTTTCACATATTCATATCCGAGGCAGTTCTGCTATACCGAATTTCTATTTTATTAGCCAGAAGACGTCCAGGCTGCTTTGCGGGTTTGCTAAAGCGCGGTGTAAAGTTGATTTGATGATACTAATTATTTCGTTTCACATCTCCTTCTTTTTTATACCTGCTTCTTCTTTATATCTTACTCTTTATATCCTTCTTTATATCTATTCCTCTCACACAAAATAACTCGTCCACAGCACTCCTTCTAAATCATCCAACTGCTCCTGCGGGATGAACTTCGTATCAATATGCCACGTATCCTGGTGGGTTTTCTTAAACTCTGCCAGCACAGCTTTTGCCGATTTCCCTACAGCTCCTCTTTCAGGGGCTGCGCGGGTCGCCAGAGTTGCCAAAACCGGCGGCAGCCACTCTGGAGGCGGCGATTCGTAGGGGAACGCCTTTACTAGCGCGCCGAGCCTCAATGTGGCGGCGTGTTTTTCCCGATCTGTCGCTCTACGGCTCCGAAGGGTGGCTGTGCTTTTACTGGTTGCCGACGCCACAATTCGGCTTTGTAACGGTTCGGCAGTACATCTGAGCATTGTGGCAAAAACCTCGGCAGCAAATTGCCGAACTTCAAGCTGCGGATCGTCTGTGAACGCTTCTGCGGCGGAAAACAGCTGCACCACTTGAGTTTCGGTAAGAATTCCAAGGTTTCGGAAGTAGAACGGTAAGAGCAGAGCCAATATGGCAGTTCTTTGGTGCCACGACGCCACCCAATTGTGGCGCAGCGTATGGCTTTCGGTGAAAAAAGCCACCATCGGCGTTATTTCTGTGGCATTGTACCGTACGTTCCCGAGTTTCAACACCATCCGCCTTGCCCGCGTGTCCAATCCGTCGGCATCGCGCACAGCCACTAATCGGAGCAGAAACGGTAGAATGTGGCGCGGAATGAGCGGCACGAGTGCTGCGCCGAATGCCGAGCTGAAACAGTGTTTTAGAAACACAAGAAGAGTGTTGCTGCCACATACAAACGGCGACCATCGGTAAGCTTGTGGCTCAGCTCTTAAAGGTTCCGCTTCTTCCGCCCATTGAGCTATTTGTGTTAGCTGAGCCTCCAACAGTTCCCGATCAGGGATTGTCAATTTATAAGCTGGAGTTGTGGCGCAGTTAGCGTTTTCCGCTTCCGTTGCCACCTCAGCCACAAATTCAGCTACTTGCCGTGGCCCGCGCCACAATCGCGGCCCCAGAAGCTCGGCTAAAAGCAACCCGACCTCTTCTCGTACAGACTGGTAATGATGGCCTACGTGCTGCCACGAGTGTTGCCACAATTGCTCTAATGTGGCGCAGCTCTGTTGTACAATCCAGGGTGCCGCATTTACTGCCCTACGTGCCAGCGCCAATGCCGCAGCTTGACGGAACGCTGCCGCCGCTTCCGCGTCGATCCGCACTGCTAGTACGGCTTCCGCCAGCTGCGCCACCCGTGCCGGGTCTACTACGCGGAATACCCACCATATAAACGTTTTCCATAGTCCGAGGTTATCGGGTGCGAGTTCTGTGGTAGTGAGTTGGCGGAATTGTTGGCATAACTGCGCCACAACTGCGCCACACTCCTCTTCCGAAAACACCGAGAAAGAAAACACTAATCCGGCGTATAATTCTACTACGGCTCGGTGTGCAAACCGATCGTCGGCAGCGTATGTGGCGGAAGCAATGCTCAGCGCGTCGGCGGGTGTCAGACGACGCGGGCCGATGGAATGAAGTACAAACACGGCAGAATACAGGTAAGGGTAAGTGTCGCGAACGTAAACCGCGTCTTCTTCGCGTTTAGACGCGTCGAGAACGCGAGCGCGAACAAATTCTGATAGCCACGACGCGTCTAACGCTTCGGAAGCTTCCGTGAGAGTCGCGTTTGCGGCAGAAGTGAAGCGGAACTCCGAGGCAGGCACGTGCGGCCGTCGGGCGGTGAATTCATGCGGGAAAAACAGCCACCCGGGTACGTTGCATTCTTCTATACAGAAAGGAGGCGCAGCAGTGCCTGATGCGGCAGTTGTGCGGCGCAGCGGCTTGGAAGCCACATTCCACGTCAAACTTCCGTCTTGCTGCGCCACAACTGTCTCATCAGCGCCACTGTCGGCGCCTCCTTGCAACTCCCAAACAGGCTGCACTGCCACAGACGCCACAGAAGAGCCGAACACGGAATACACAGAAGCGGCATCGCCACCAGCGGCAGCCACATCGAACTGCGCCTGCAGCGCCTTCAGCAGACCTCCGACGGCTGTCTGCCGCACCCGCGGATGCGTGCTGAGACACCCGCGGGCCAGCGCCACCAGCAGCGCCCCCGGAACGGTCAGCCGCGGGGCGCAGGCTAGCCGAGCTGCCAGCGCCATTTCCGCCAGTGCGGCTTTCCAGAATTTGCCGGCGCCGCTTTGGGCGGCATGCGCCACCAGGGCGTCTAAATGCTGCGCCACCTGCGCCACTCTACGTGCTTTCGCTCGCTGAATTACGGCGAGACGCCACGAGGCGTCGGGACTGCCTACGGGGGCTAAGCAGGATAGAATTGGTTCTGTGGTTGAAAAAGCGGAATCGGAGGCAGTCGTGGCAGTCGAATTGTCTTCAATTACTGCCTCAACTGTCTCAGCATCTCTGCCTCCGGAATTTCTTGCCGAATTTCCTCCAGAATTTCCTTTGGAACTTCCTTCCGATACCACAAACTCATCAGGGAACTCAAACGGTGCGCCCGGCACCACAATCCCTGATACTACCGACCGCAAAGCCGTCGGCGCCACATGCCCCAACTGCACATGATCAATGCACAGCGCCACAGGCAGGAGGCGCAGCACAGCCAACTGCTGCGCCCCATCGGCAGCCAACGCGCTTTGCAGCGGCTTCAACAGCAACGCCGCTGCTGCCGCCGCCGCCCGCCGCGGCTGTTCCGCTTCCAATGCCGTCCGCAGCTCAGCCACCACAGCAGCCACCACGCCGTGCCGAGCGCGGAACAGCGCCTTCAGCGCCGCTTCCAACGCTTCCAGCGCCCCGGCCTGCACGTCAGGGTAAACGGAACATCCCAAATCGGCCAGCACAAGCAGCAGCCGCTTATCACGTGCGGACGCCAGTCTCGGCCCGTTGGCGTGCAGAGTGCGGCGCACGTGGTACAGCTGAGCCCGCAGCGCCACAGCGGAAGGCGGGAGCGGTTTCCGTAGTCCTGGGACGGACCGCAGCCTTTTAGCAGCGTTATAGCGGGCTCGGAGTTGATCTACGGCTGGGCCTACGCGTTCGGTGCCGGTATCGGCAAACCAGACTTGCAGAAGGAGTACTAATGTTTTGCCTAATGCGGTATCTCCGTCGTGGCGCAGCTGAAGGATCGGGTACACTTCGAGGAGGGTATCAGCTATTTGTGCTCTACGGGATGTTAGTATGGGCCGTAAATGTGGCGCAGTGATTAGGGGGAATCCGTAAGGGAAAGTGCGGAAGGCGCGGAGGTGGGTGAAAGTGTGGCTGTCGAGCGGGGTGGGGTTTGTGGCGTCTTCGGTGGCGCAGGGCGGGGAGTTGTCGATAAGCGGGGCAATTCCGGATAAGCAGTTAGCGAGGGTTAAAAGGTGGACGGTTAGTTCGTCGGAAAGGTTTACAGAGGCGGAAGCGGGGGTTGGGGTGGAAGCTGAAGCTGTGGCTGAAGCTGTGGCTTTGATTGTGGCTGATCCTTGTGATTCTGTGGCTGACATGCCTACCGAGACGGATTCGGCAGAAGCTGTGGCTGAAGCGGCTGACGCAACGCCTAATGTGGCTAAAGACGGCAAAACGGGGACGCGAGCGGAGGAATCTGTAGCAGAATCTGCGGCAGAATCAGAGGATAAGGAAGACGAAGAAGAGGAAGAGAAAGCGGAACTGCCTAAGGCAACGCTAGGCTGAGTTTCTACTACAGAATCTCTGCTTTCCGAGACTGCCATGGCAGTTCCGTCGGCGTTTTGTGTGCTTTGTGGCTCTCCGCTTCCGCCTTCCGACAGTTTTGCGGCGTCTTTCCGTTTCTCAGCTTCCGTCAGCCTCTTTATAGCCGCCAGAGCTTCCGCTACGCGCTCTTCCCATAGTGCTACGGCAAATTCTACAGCAGCAGCGTCCGGCACGTGCCATTTCAGCGGCACAGAAGCCGCAGGAGCCGCCACAAGTTCAGGCTGCTGCGCCACTTGCGTTGCCACTCCGTCGGCAGTTGCCAAATTCAGCAATGCCTTAGCCACATCAGCCCCCGGAGTTTGTGGCTCAGCCCGAAGTTCTAAAACTGTACCAAGCACAACTTCCACAAATTCACATGCAAAAGTCGCCGGAGTTCCGCGGAGTTCCGCCAACAGAAACGCCGCTTCGGCCCGAAGCTCGGAAGCGGCTGCCGGCAAAGCTGCCGGAGCGGCGCGCACTACGGCTGCCAACACGTGCAAATGCCATACGAGCGGCCCGTCTTGTGGCAGCACTTCCGTCCCGCTTCGGCGTTTCCCGGCTCCGTTGCTGATTTCAGCCGCGATTTTCTCCCGAGCCATAGCGAAAAACTTCGGAAACGCCTCATGTGGCGCAGCAGCAACCGCCGCAGCACAAACAGTAGCCACTGCATCCCCCGGCCCAGCTGCCGGGCCTTCACTAGCGAGGCGCAGTAATCTTTCTGTGGCCATACTACGAATTTCTATATCTGTGGATTGTAAAATTGTTGTTATTGTGGTGCCGAGTTCGGAAATAACCCGAGATTCGGCTCCACTTCGGGATCGGGCGTGTCTCGGAGGTGGGAAATTGAGTACAAACGATTCTACTCTATCCAACAGCAAGCCGAGCAACGCGGAATACGCCGCAGTAGCCGCGGCTGCCGCTTCCGCTTCTCCGTACGTCGGAGGCGCCCATGCCGAGGTTTGCGGATCCCGCGGATCAGCGGAAGCCAGCGCATCTACATGGGCGGCAACATACTGCGCCGCCACGTCTACAGGGACGCCACCGGAGGTGTCGCGCCACGGAGCTGCCTGTGCAGCGGTTTGGAATACCGGAAGAACCTGCAAAGTTTTCCCGAGATCGTTTGAGTCGATTCCCGGTAGCAGTAGTGTTAGTAGAGACGGCACGTGGGCCCGGAAGCCTGGTAAAGCGGCTAAAGCTGGGATTACAAACGGTAAAGCTCGGAGTACCGCAGAAGTACGATGCGGTTCTACAAACCCTTGTAAAGCCGGGTAGGCATCTCGGAGTAGCCGTGGCAGTACAGTTTCCGGCTCTAAAAACGCAAGGCAATGCAAGGCAGCAGCGGCAGAAGCGGCAGCTGAGCCGTCTTTTGAGTACAGTACCATATGAACCGCCGGGAACAGTGCTGCGACTATAGCTGATCGGGATTTCCGGGACAGCCGACGGAGCGGCGAGAGTTCGCCGGTGGTTTCGGCATTTACGCGGAATACTACGAGTTCAGCAATGTTTTGCAGAAGGTGTGACATATGCCGAGTCCAGGGTCCGGAATTGGAAGGATGGACAAAAGGGTGGATGGCGGCAAGGAGGTGGCGGAGCGGGTTGGAAGAAGCCGAGGGATCGAAAGTGATTAGCGTTTCCTGTTCCGTATTTTCCGCATCCGCATCCGCTTCCGCTTCTGCTTGCGCTTCTGCTTCGGAATCCACAAAAACCAGCATTGCCGCCGCCGCTCTGATAGCTCTACGCATTCTATCCTTCTCCTCTTCTCCGCTCATATCCCTAGACCCGTACGCCGAGCCGGCTTCCGGGAGCGGAGCTTCCAACAGCCGCAAAACCGCTGTAAACACCGTTTGTGTTTGTGCTGTATTAAATAGTTTCTCCCCTTTTGCGTTATTAACTCCATACACAAAATTAGCGTGCGCTACGGTACCGAATAAGTCTACAAACACGGCATCCACAAACATTGAACGCGTTTCGTGGCCCCAAATACGGAATAAAGCCGGCAGAGCCGCTCGGAGAGTTTCCCGACCCGATGAATCGTACCGAAGTGGGAAAATGTGGCTTAGCAACGCCACAGATTTGGAACCCATAAACGATCCAGGAACGTATAATGCAAGGCAAGCTTCAATAATACCGGGTAATTCCGTGGCGGGGAAGAAAAATCTTGCCGAACGGGATATTCTTGTCAGCTGAGCCACATTTTTCGGCTCACTTTGCTTAAACGGCGCCACAGTAGTGGGCATTAAGCTCTGACGGAATGCCAAATACAGCGGACGCCACGGCAGAGTGAATGTGGCGCAGCGGATGAGTTCCGGTCTGTCCGAAAGCGCGCAAAACGTGGCGCTGAAGAGGTCGAAATTCAAATGAGCGCCACGGGACAGCGCTAAAGCGTAGAAAACGCGGGTCAGACGAGCGCGGAGGCGCAGCGGCATATCCAATTTGAGGCGCAGCCATGCGCGGAGTTCCCGAGTCCAATGGTGAACATTTGAAAGTGGCGTAGGGATAGAATCTGTGGCTGATGTGGCGCAGTCAGTTCCTAATTCGGCTCCCAATTCTCGAACAGCGGCATGCACGTCGTCCATTGTAGGCTGCACTGTGCCGGCAGTGAGGATTCCTTGCAGCGCTACATAGAGGTTTTCCACAATGTGGCTGAGCGCCACCATTTGACTGCGCCGCGATTCAGTCGGATACGGCAGGAGTTCCGGGAGGCGCAGCGTTCGGGGCCGAGCTCGGGCGAAGAACGGCGAATTCGGGTCCAGAAACGGATCTTCGGGCCCGGGTTCGGGGGCGTCTAAGCCATATCCGCGGAGGGTTTCGATTGGGTACGGGAGAGATGCGATTGTGTCAGCCGAACTCGGCGGAGATTCGGGCATAATGGGCCGTGGGAGGAGATTTTACTCCGAAAGTGTATATGCGGAAATGATCGGGATGATCGGCAGAAACCTACGGATATCGGAAGGCCACAAATTACAAGATCCGGAGTCTGGGATTTGTGTTTACAATGGAAGTGGGCGGAACGGAGCGGTTAAAAGTCCGTTTAGTGGGGGGAATGGGAAATTAGGCGGATATTTGATCGGCGGATACAAATGAGGGGAAATGAGCCGAGAAAAAAACCACAAAACCCACAAATATCGCCCCCTGGATTACAAAAGTGTATAAATACGGAAAATAATCCCTGGTTTGGCCGTCGGATGAGCCGTGGCGATTTCGGAATTGCCGCGTCGCGCGGAGGCGAGCGCTGTTTTGATCTAACCTTACCACAAACGCGAATGGAGACGTTAAGTTGGGTTTGTGTTAAATATCATGTGAATGTGATGAGTTACCGGACACTGGAGATTTGGTACTGTTTTGACTACATTTGCGGGAGTACTGTTGAACTTTTTTTTTTTCCAATAAGATCGTATACTGGAATTTCGTCTGCGGTGTCTTGAGCGGTTTCTTGCTACAGTTTTTCGTGTTACGGGGCCTTTCGTAGATCATATAGTTCAAGATGGGATATGCTGGTTTATTTCGTATCACGTAATCATTAAATACCAGTTACGTCATCCCCTAGCCTGGCGTCTCCTCTTGCAAAAGAGACCCTTCAGAGGGTCTGTCTCTTCGACCGAGGGTCTAAGACAATTCAGCCTTCCTTTGACGATCACGGTGCTCTCAAATAATAATATATCGTCTATGATAAGGATCTCGTGAAGAGGCTATGTCGCAGATGATGTTAATTTCGACAAGCAGATCAGCAAATCATTCACTGGGATTGCATACACTCACGTATGCTCACACTAAGCATAATTATCAGGGTCCACCGGGTTATTGATTGATAGGTGGTGCATTATAATTTCCAATCCAATAATTTTCAATTTCCTACCACCCTGCAGCTCTGAAGAGCATATCGGGCCTTCCAGCGAGTTCTACCCCGCTATACTGAGGTTTTACATCAAAGTTGAACTGTGCATGAATCATTAACTCATTTCCGGCAGTACAGAGACTCATTCAGATCGTTTTAACACTTTTGCAGCTTAGCACATGTGCCATCACCAGACATGCGCTGGTAAATTGAATATCGCCGCTTCCGTCGATAAACCCCATAGTGTTTAGTAGTTGAAATACAATGTAAAATTGTCATTTAATGAAAGCGGATCTGCTGTTATGTTAGAATCCGGGCTGCCCGGAGCTGCTGGCTGCGTTTTCCGGTTGGTGGTGTGTTAGGGAAAGAGATGGAAGGTTTATACAGGCTGTGTACGTACGGAGTGTTTAAGTTAGCGCGATGCGAGGGTCGCGATGGATCCCAGACCCTCTACGGGGTCTGGGAAATAAATACAGTTAGGATTTAGCTTTAGCATTTAGAGTTTATGCACGAGTTTATTTGGCAAACTTTGTTTTGGTTCCCGATTCCTCGCCGGTAGAAAGGGAAATCAATCAGGAACCGATTTGAGCAGTATCTATGAATTCTACGATCCAGCTTACCATGCTAAAGGGATAATTTCCACAATTGACTAGCTTAATGTATGCACGTTTATCATGTGATGTGATGCCTACAACGTCTCGGGGGTGCATCGACTGCGTTGACTACAGCTTCTGCTGGTGTCTCCCGAGACTCGATATGATTGCCAGCAAACCGTTAACACCGAGAAAATCATCTGAGATTTTACAGCCATGCAGTATAACCTTAGAGAACTGCAGAAACAACGTATGGTAATGGAATATTGCAGTCACTCTCTGCAGGCATTTTCCAGCAGCAAATGTCAGGTAGATATTGGAAATGTTAGGTATTAGGTATAATCTTTGACTCTAACCTTGACAATAACCGTGTATAAACCTAAGACACAATAGCGCGGCTCTCCCGGGCTTTTCCTGAGCGGAAATTATGAACGGCGAAGCTGTTTCGAATCTTTCTATGTTCGGCTAAAGCAAGTTTTGGAATAGAAGCCGTCATGAATTTCAATCTCGTTGTAGGCAGTACACCTTTCTGGTTGGAGATGTGCAGTTGACAGTTTGAATAATTATTTGACAGTGCATCGGTATAATTCCATTGCTTGCAAACATATTTTGGAATTTGGTGCACTAGTGTGATTATCTGAATTTCCAGTACGTAGTTTTTCCGAATGAATTGTTAGTTATCTATCGTTGAAAGAACGTAGCTTCATAAAGCAACCAGATAGCTGAAAATCATGAGCAACCCCCATTTTACGGTACTTCTTCCGGCCAGCAGCAGTAATTCTCTCAACTTTCATAACAGCTAATATGTGAAAAGTGAAGTGCCGAGTCTCTAGTGGTTCGTCTGCTTCGGGTATCAATTTATTGCCTCTTCAAAGCCCCGTAAAATAACTCATAGAAGTATCAAACCGCATGGAATATGCTGAGCTGAGAACCTTAGAAACGGCGGCAGCGAGTTCCATGAGACAAACGAAGCTACAATTCACATTGATATCTGACTCTGCTGCAGACTTTTAGCTATCTTTGATTATTCTTCGGTGCAGAAATCCAAGAATCTTTTGTCTCAGACTTTCTTAAGCCTGAAGCCGCCTTAACCGATAAGCGATAGGTTGTTGCCTGTTTGGGAATCCATGCATAAACGTTACTGAAGACTGCATAATCATGCATCATCTTTGCAGCTCCTCTTGACAGCATTCACGGTGAGCAATTCTAAGGGCATAAAATTGTACTGGAAATCCCTGTGAAAGATGGATGAACAGGGTCACTGTATTGCTCATTTACGCTCCTAAGGTACCTGTCATTTCACGGATGCGCCGGCCTTTCCTGTACGGTTCTGGCCCTTGAATCGGCCCAGTACCTTTGACAGTGGTATAGGAGATATTAGAATATGAGAATTGATTATTGCTCACAGTTTTCTAAGGATTTGAAGGGCAAATTGGTATTATATTGCAGTTTCTTATGTAATATATGTAGTATACTACAAGGTTTTCACTTTTACGTTGTTTGTTTCATGAAATTTTCCCAGCTTTGCTTGCATTCTCTTTGCCAGCTTACGCCATACCTGCCTTTAGACTGTCCAATATACGATGACGCAATGGACGGACAGCTTCTGGCTCATCGCCCATGGGTGAAGTCAGTTTGAACAACTGCCCGGGATAATCGGGAAACAATATAAGGAAATCAGAGAATAAGCTGGATAAAGCTGAATAAAGCTGAATAAAGCACATTCACGCAATCCTACATATGCTTTAAAGGAGGCCGAGTTATCAGGCCATTAAACTGAGCGATTGGTCTACTAGATACTATAGAAAAGCTAAAATAGCTATATGGAATTACAAGCGGCAAGCATCTGCCATGCGGAGATAGAATAAAGAGACTAAAGACTTACGAAACTGCTGAAATCATGGTTATTACCGAGTAATCGGCAAATGTTAGGTTTTAACCTAACTAGTTATAAGACCTAACTATAAAAGATCACGTAATCAAAATTGAGTTATTTGATCCTTCAAGCTGCTTTGATCTCCTCTGATGATTGGAACGACTGAATTTGCAGTCATTTAACTGGCAGTCTATCGATTATCTGCGTACTTTTAAAGCCCATTAAAAGACTGAACAGCAGAAGTGAAAGCGCGGGTTCGCCCGAATAGCCAGCCCGTCACAATAGCAGCTCAGTAATCATGTAATCATCAGCCGTGGGGTCGAACTCTGTTCTTCAGCACGGGATTCAAACCTAAGAATTCCTCCTATAACCAGTGTAAAGATGACGAAAACACTAATTTCTAACTTCAAATTTCAACTCACTCATTGCCAGTAATTGCCATTTGCATCACAGATCAATTTACTCCATTTTGGGCATACGGCGATTCGACTGAACCAAACTTCTAGACCGACTATCCAACACCACTTTACGGCTACCTGCAGCATTCCAACCCCACTAAATCTGGCTCGGCAATAAAAACATTTTTAGTCTCTGATACTGCGCTGATAATGTGATATTCCGTAGACTTCTCTGCCTATACTGGAATGTAATTAATTCATCTGTCATTCAATCCTAATTCAACTTACCCCCTCGGCCGTCCCATAACCGGGCGCCCCGCAGCGGGGCTTCTAGCCGTCTAAGCTAAGTTAAACTCGGCGCTAGCAGAAAATGGGGTGGTTTGGCGAAACTGGCCTCATCGAAAAGGCTAACTCTAACTCTATTTCCTCCGTATACCGATGTATACGTTATGCGTCGGATTACAACCCCCTATGACGAATAAAACAGGCGAGGAAGCGCCTTGATATGCAAGTTTCAGCATGATATCTACGTGCCATCAGCTCTAATTTCCATTTAATCTCAGGCATATCATCACCCCTAAACTATTGTACCCACTATCATTATCAATCCCCGATTCCTATACTGAAACCGCAACACTACATCTCCGTTCAATTCCCGAACTTTCAGCTGCACCTTCCTGCACTTTCTGAAACCCTAAATTCCCACCTCTCTTGCCTGGAAATTCCCATAGAAGAGTTTCATTCAGTGCTTCAATTCTCAGGCCAGAAAACGATAATTACCTTCTAATTAAAGCCTTGCAGGTCATTTGATTGCCTGTTATTTACTATCAACTCCTCGTAAATCCTGAGGTTATAATTACACCGGAAATGCTAACATCCCCTGGAATATACTTAGAACAAACCCGGGGAAGCCGGAAAGCCGAAACTCTGGGGCGGAAACGGTAATCAGAATGTATATTGTTGCTAATGTTAACATAATCATTTATATATCAGTATAGAGGGGTGTTTTAAGCACTTTTTGCAGTTATAATGATGCATTTGTAGGTGTTAGCAAGGTATAATGGGCATCAATCAGCTGATATTACGGCAAATCACAGCTTGAAACCCCGCCCGGTTCTATCTGTTTATAGTATAACCGCAAATATGCTTTTATTATGCCTTTTAGGCTGCATTTGGCGTCTCTCAAGGGCCATTAAAACAGCCGCAGGCGGGAAAAGCGGAATTACCGAGCATTGGATTATTTTGGATGACGTAATCAGAAAAATACTGATAAATTCAAAAACCGGAAAAGATAATACCTCACATAACGGAAATCATAGCATCTCATTTTACACAATTCCTACAGAAATCTCGGCATTTTCTCCTAATTCCGACCCGTTTTTCAGGCCAGTTCCGTCATTTTTCACTGTTTGTAACCCACTAATCACCGATATGATCTCCGATATCCTACAAAACTCCGCTTTTTTTCCCAACTTTTCCTACGCCTACAATCTGTAATTCCGCCTGTATCAGATAATCCATTCTGCCGCTCGGCCGTTGTCCCGCCCATTCCGTACATTTACGTTTACTATTATACAGTTTCCTCGGTTCCTCGGCCCGTTTAGAACCCCCCATCTCGGCGTTTTTCCCGCCGGTTTGTGTATTTGTGTTTTTGTGCTTTTCCCGCACTATAATTGTGTACTCTGCCTAGGCAGTTTACTGCCTTGTGCCTTATGTCATTTGTTATCGGCTTCCGGTCTCGGTTGTCAGTGACGCGCCAAAATAAAGCAGTAAAGTACGGTTTTTTTGCTCATTTTCTGAGCTCTCTTTTAAATATGCATGTCACCTGTAGGCACTGTAGGCACTGCAGGTTTCTACACGCTTTCTGCCATGACTGCTGCGGCTATCTGCTCGACTAGCAAGAGTTTTTGTACAACTCCCAACAATTTTCTCCATTTGTGTTCTTCCGCTGTATGCCATACCAACAATGTCAGTGACACAAGGCAAAATTAGTCACTGCCTAAATTGCCTAAACTGCCTACCCACTTCGGTTCTTCTTTTGTGGACAAAATTTATACCCCGGATGCGCCAATTTGTGCATATTTTTCTCCTCGTCACTAAATCGGGCAAATGCCTGCTTAACTTCCGCCGTTTCCGTTTGCCACAAAAGTGCTACCGCTTGTGAAATGTTTTGATGGTTTAACCGAACCGGTCCTTTGATTACACAATCGGCATATCGGCCCGACGCGGCATTCTCATGCATCATATATGCCATGGCAACTGCCAGAATGTTTGCTGCCTGGATTTGAAACTTGCGGTACAGCATAAAAGAGTTCAACGGTCGTTTCACATACTCGGGACCTCGGCTTTTGTTCTTCGCCCGAGTCGATGATGACATTGTGTTCCCAGCAAACAGTAAACCTCGGCGAGACGCCGGAACGGGATTCCGCTCTTCTCCATCCGAAGTACACAAATCCAAGTAAACTCCGTCGGCCCGCTCTTCAATACACCACGAAGATATAACTCCGAGACCCGAGGATGTGGTACTAAGACCTCCGGAAACTGTGCCTTGAAAATTGTCGTACAAACCCAATTGTTGGGCCTGCCTAACTTTAGCTTCCACGTCAGTAACGGCGAAAAGTGACACCACTTGATCAATCACGTCGCCATCAATTTTCCGAGCTTTTGCCAGGGCTTTGATTTTGGTGAGCCGCGTAGCCGTCATTTTCGACGTCTTCACCACCAAATGTTTCTTTATCGGCTTTGTTGTTGTTGTTGTTGTTGTTGTTGTTGTTGTTGTAGTAGTAAATTTCGTGTTTGTGGTTGATAAATTTTTCGTGATTGTGGTTGAATTTGTTTTTGTAAAATCTTTAATCCCAACATTTTCAACCGCCGGGGCCGAATTGATCCGACTACGTGGCACAGACGGCTTGCGGATACGGAAAGAATCGGAAGGTTCAAATAGTGATGAAGATCTCGGAGTTGGAGGCACACAACGTGCTGTTGTGGCAGTCATCTTCGGGGTTTCAAGTCCATAGAGTTCGGCATCGGGCAATTCTGCCTCAGAGTCACCAGAACTCGGCGTCTGAGACAGCGGTGACACAGTAGAGATTGTGCTGGCACTGTCACCCACTCCATAAGGCGAGAAAAGGCTCGGAGACAATTCCCGACTTGAGCTCTGATCCGAATCGCCTAAAAATGGTACAAAGGCATAATCTGTGTCACTAGCCGCTGAACTACCACTGCCACTGTAAAAGGAGTCTAATGGCAATAAAATGTTATCCAGCATAGACAGCGGGCCATCCGCGCTGCCCGCAGTGTACCGTGAGGGGCCCCAATTGTTGAATTCTTCTGACTTGACATTCTTCTCCACATCCAAGGGACTGACAGTGCCTGACGAGGCAAATGTCATGTCACTAAGTCCTGTTGGGGCGCTTGATGTGACAGTAGCGTTTGTGCTCTCAGGGAATACCGAATACCCAACACCCGTTCCAACTGTCGGGTCATAAAACAGCTCATCGCCAAATTCGGCAGCAAAGAGATTACGAGCTTCCAGCTCGGATAATCCTCCAGTAGGCGGAGCAAGGGATGACATACTTGACGGTACCCTAATATTTGTGGTGTAAGTCTTCCTAGGCAGTAAAAATCAGCGCTAGGCAGTCCTAGGCAGTAAAATGACAAACAGTCGCAAATAGCGAATGTCTAGGCAGTTATGAAAAAAATGTTAACACAAAAATGTTGTTAAGCCAATTACTATTCTAATGCTCAATTGTTTGTTGATTAAACTATTCTACAATAACCAACTCCTATAAAAAAATTAATAACCTCCTCAGGGCACCTACGACAATATATAACCCGCAGGTTTCAAGTAGCCGTAGATTAATTGTCCGTCACCTCCGGGCGGCCACACCAGGCGCGATGATCACTAAGCTTTGCGGGTGCGTGCGTGTACGTAATGCAGGTCCTTAATTTGTGTAAGCCAGCGGAGGGTCTGACCGGATTAAGGTTTAGAGCCATGTCACTTCGAGTCATTAGGCACAAATAGGGCTGGGAAATGAGGCCATCGCAGATCATTACGAATTCCATGCGGGTCTATGCGTCACTATGCATATAATGAATAGTGCGTCATATTAGACGTAATGGGTAGTAAATATTGCGCGCATTTAATAGTGAAACATAGAACAATTATAAGACAAATAGCATTACTCTCTTGGTATTTACTGCAGTATGCAAAATATTGAAAATTTACTACTCCATGCCCTATCCTGATATCTGCATAATATGCGATTCACACCAAACTCTAAACCGACTTAGAGTTTATCACCTGCATATACCCACGCTAACCGGCAACTCTATTTCCCAATTCGCAAACGTACTTTCCCGTTTCACCAGGGACGCGGAAAATCCTCCCGGAAGGGAACCGAGAATTAATCTTCCAACTTCCACAACGTTCTTTCCTCGTGGTATTCGTGGTGAGCCCGATTAATAAACTCTCAACTCTTCCACTTGCTAAATCGATTTGTCAGTTGCTGATTTCAGATAGTTGAATCAGAAAAGTACAATTAATTCGCCGGCACATCCGCCGTAGATCACAAATTGCCCAAAACTCGGTACTGCCGAAACTTGCCGAATATCCACACAAGTCGCAGTCGGCGGTGATGTGCCGCTCAAGCACCTGACCAGATGTTCTCGACCCGAGTAACCTAACTTTTCCTGCGCTTCTAGCTGAGAATTCTGCCGCTGAAAAAGGGATTGGAAAGGCGAGTGGAATGTCTCCGGGGCGCAGTGTAGTAATAATTCGCAAGCGGAAAGCTCGGAAAATAATCCGCAAAAGGCGGGAATTAGAAAGACAAAATGTGATAATATAAATGGTTGCTTGAGTGCTGTTAGAAACTGTTTGTTGACACATAAAACCACTGTAGTGTTTGCTATTATCGTATAGTATTATAATCTACCAGCTGAGCCACAGTTATCGCACGCCACATCTATCTACCTCGTTACCGCATTAGGAAACATGCATCTCCAGAGCTGAGTTTAATCTGCAGCATGCACAGCACGTCAGAAGTCTTCAAAGCGACCACGAGAGACAAACATGAATGCTGTACCTACATATATTGCAGCATAATACTGCTAAAGCCAGTAGTGCGTTTTAAATCTCTATTTTCTCGTCTCACTGCCCTCTGCTACCCGATTTACCACTCCATTGTGATCCGCAGTTTCACTTCCTTTTGCGCCACCATATCATCGACACATCCCGATTAGGCAGTCTGATTACGCTAGACAGTTAAAGTTTACAACCCCTGCTCGTAATTACCCAAAAGGGCAGTCTGATGCTTCGATACATAAACCCTAATCCAAACCTTATCTCGGGAACCTCCTGATCATCTAATTATTGTAATTATTCCGTAATAATCCTGCCTCTCCCGCATCCTACAGTTTCCTTTCTTATCGATCACATTACTATTCTATTTCTGAGACATACATCAGTTGCCAGATTGCCTATTGCGGCCCCCCCCCCTGGCCTGCCGAGGGTCCAAATTAGGCAAAGGCCACCCCGAATGCACCCCCCACATGTCATATTAGCCAGTGCCGCTGCCTTTTTCGGCTTGGCGATCGGCGCAATCGGGCTAGAAGGAGACTGTGATCGGAAGCATGTTATGTTAAGGGAGGGAAATATTTTATGATAGCGGGGAAACGAAATCTGAGCCTCAGTTGAGCCACAGTAGAATCCAATTTAGGAAATACTTAAATAGTGGCTCAGTAATATAATTTATAGTATTACAAATGCCAAATTAATTAAATCAGAGGACAAAAACTGAAAGTTGCCGAAACTTCGGCGGAGCACAAAAACCTTTCGGCCCATCTCGACCCTCTTCGGCTTTCGGCTTCCTTCGGCTCATCCGACAAACTCCACAATCCCAGCTGAAATCACAAATATCTCCAAAAACGATATGACAGTGTTTGTACTTTGCCACAAATCTCCCTAATACACTCGGTTTTTCTTTCTTCTTCCGAAACTTCCAAACATTTCCGCTATTTTACGTCCATCTATTACCTATCATCCGCACCATCATCATTATCTCCGACTCTTGCCAAATTTTTCCGTTCTGCGCCACAATACTGCGCCACCTTACTGCGCCACATACTCCGCTTTTCCCATTCCATAAACGCCACATTCAATCCACTTTCTCCCCATTCAAATCCGCCCGTCCGCCTAACCCGTTCTGATGATACGGCAATAATCCATAAGCTGCGCCACCTGCGCCACTTGCGCCACGGCGAATTTTACGCCACAAACCGGATTTAAACGCTACAATACCACAAATAACAACACATACTATAAACGCCACCCACTGCGCCACACTACGCCACCCACTCTCAGATGCAAGCATATCGTACCCAAATACAATCGGCTGCCTCCGCTGTCCACGCATAATCGCCGCCTGCGCCTCCGCATCCTCTTTTACGCCTCCCATCACTTCCAAAAACGGCAACAGCGAAGCCTCACTCAACTCTAACGGCTTCCCGTCTGCGCCACTCCGCCAATTCCGATCCCCAAACCGGCCAACAACTACAACGCCTCCCGACGTGTCCCATCCGTTATACCGAACCCAATTCCCGTGTTCTGTGGCGTCAAGGTACACAAATTGAACTCGGTGCGCAAATTCGTCCACAGAAACTTTCCGCCGTTTCAGCGCCATAATTGCCGTTTCCGATTTCCCTCGGGACTGCGCCACAGCCACCCGCTGGTCTTTAGCCTCCCGAAGTTCCGTCAGCGCCGCAAGCCGCTCCCGCTCCCGCAAAAGCTCGTATTTGTTGGCCACAGTTTGAATTGCCGCCATCGCTTCCGGTGTATCGGCAATTCCTGCGCCACCAGCTGCGCCACCGGCTGCGCCACCAGCTGCGCCACCGGCTGCGCCACCAGCCCCAATTACTACAACCGTCAATTCAGCCACCCGCGTATCCCCCGGATGTTGCGCAAAGAAACTGTATGCCGTTTCCGGCGTCAATTCAGCCACTAACGCGTTATGTGTTCGGTCCATCCAGTCGTACAAACGGTATCTGTCTCGGATGTCCCGCGGGCCCGTCGACGGGAATTTCGCATACCCCGCAGCCCCGCTTGTCACACAATACAGCGTCGGAAGAGTGCCGCGCTCTTTGTGCTGGATTAAGGCAGTAGGCAGTTCTATTCCGAGATTTGCCGCCGTGTCTCGGTAAGCGGATTGTAGAGTTTTAGGCAGTGCCATGTCACTACTTCGGAACAGCCGAATATCTCCTGGCAGTGTCAAAGTTTCCTGAAACAGCCATGGCAGTACTGCCACATCTTCCGATGTCACTGTGTCAGTGTCATAGTGAAATATATACCATGTTTGTGACTCCCGAAGATATGTACGAATATCCGGTAATTCACTGCCATTGGGCCACAAATCTGCCACGGCACTCGCTGGCAGTTCCGGAACGTACCAATTGTCTGCCACGCGTTGGCCCAACTTTACTAGCGGCTCGGAAGCGATAGCTCCGCGGTATGCCGTTTTTACGCCACCGGTAAACACAAATATAACCGGATCTTCCACTGCTGCCATCCCGCGGGCCGCCCGAGCCTCAAAACCGACGAGCCGATTGCACATTTCTTTGTGGCTCAGACAGTTCACGTGCCCGACGCGTACAGGTCTTTTTGTGGCTGTTGGGAGTTCTCGGGTAAATCGGCTCCAATCGGCAAACACTTCCAGGCAGCCTAGGCAGTGTTTTGCCTCAAATTTAGCCGTTGTGACTGCATTATCTTTGCCGCCATCTTTTCCGTCCCCGTCTTCTTTGCCGTCATCTTTTCCGTCTTCCTTCCCGCCATCTTTTCCGTCTTCCGAATCCTCACGATTCCAAAACATCACAATCCACGGCTCCTCTTCCGCTCCAGCGGCTATCCGCGCCAACAAAGTCTCACCAATCTGTTCCGACTCGGCAGATCCTTGTAACTCAAACAAATCTGTGGCAGCTCGGTAAACCCGCATTGCTTGTGTAATAAACCGCAAAACCGGATGTGCGTCCATTTCCCCGTCATAATCTAAATACGTGTAACTACTTTTGCGGCTATTTACCCCGCCATCGGCATTTTTTTGTAACTCAGCTTCCTCCCGAATCACATATTCCACTTCTTTAGCCGCATAAAGCCGAACAAGTGGTACAGAATCAACACCTTCTCGGTCACAAAGACGTCTATCAACGTCACAATTTACAGACGCCACAAGGAGGCGCAGCTGGTCCCGTTTGGGAACAAGCGTGTCAAACACTATTTGCCATTTCGGGGCAAACATCCGGCAATGGTGGCAACTCGGGGAATAAAATTTTACTGCTACGAATCCGCTGCCGGATATTGCGGCGTCAAAATTAGCCGCTGTCAGTTCCGTTGGCTCATCGGCGGAGATTTTAAATTCTCCCGAGTCAGGTGACGCGGAAGGGGAAGCCGAAGCCACTGCTGCGCCACTTTCTACTACTGCCGCCACACTGCTAACAGCGGATTTCACCGCTTTTGTGGTTTTCGCCTCCGACTGCGCCTCTTCTGTTTTTTTACCGTTTTTATCGTTTTTACCACTTTTACCGTTTTTACCGCTTTTACCGCCATCTTCCGGCACCACAAACACACCAGGTTCCGCCTCATACTGCGCCACCATTTTATCCACAAACTCACTCAACCCGGCAACATTCCGAGCATCCCGCTTATTCGGCGGGAACTCATCAACCCAAACCCCATCTATAAACACTTTTATATACGGATAAAACTGAATCCCGTGAGCAGAACACAAATCCCTATTTGCCAAACAGTCCACACTATCAAGATAAACGTTCCGTTTCTCGTATTGTGCGTGTTTTGTAGAGTAGAATTCCGTCCATACTGGGGCCAAATGTCGGCAATGAGCGCAACGCGGGGAATAAAACTTTACTATATGCATTCCCACGCCGATTGTGGCGTCGAAATCCTCTGAGGTCAAAGACGGTGGCTCAGTTTCCAATTCGGGCTTTGAATCAGCCGTTCCCGTTGCCGAATTTCCATTTGTGGCTGATTTTTCGGCTTTTTCGGCTTTTTCGGAGTTTTGCCCCAAAGTAACCTCGGCATGTCCGCCCGTTTGCTTCACTAAAAACTTCATCAACGCCGCTTCCGACGCTTCGCCATTCTGTGTATCAAATTCTGCCACAAATTCAACATCCGAACCATCGGAATTCACTCGGAACAACTTAACCACCGGCATCGTTTCCACCTGGCCAACGCGGATACACAAATCGCCGCTCGCCACACAGTCGACACTGTGGAGCGCCACAGGCAGCCGCTGAGTGCCATCGGCAAACCGGGCCGCTACGGCGTCCCATACGGGGGAAAATTGTTTACAATGAGGACAGAAAGGGGAGAAGAATTTCACGAGATGAAGCTGAGCCGAGGAGGATTTCAGTGTCGGCATGAAAGTCGCATCCCTCAGGGGTTCCGCGGGTGAATTTTGTGTTTGTGTTATATCATTTGTGTCAATTTCCGCGGCTTGAGCCGAGAATGGGCATATTAGAAGGCATAAAAGAGCCAAAACCAGCGTTATAGGCCAATAAGAAACTCGGAGAGGAACCATTTTTGTGGTTTTAAAATCCGAGAGTTTGGTTTTGTAATGCAGATACCGAGATTTATCGGAATTCCCCGTTTTTGTGGATCATTAAAATCGGAATTGTACAATGAAAATCGGCACGGAATTAGACGCGTTTGTGAAATCATTGAATTTTGTGTTCAACGCATTGAATGGACATCGCGTCTCCTTTCGGAGATTGTGAAGATTGGATTTGGCGTCTCACTTCACAAGCAGGGGATTTCGCGTCTCAGTGCGGGACTCACAAATGTATGGTAAATCAACGGCATTTACGTGAATGAGAGATATAAGTCTTTCTAAAAGCGCATATAATGTTCTATAGAGGAATATTAGATTAAATAGTGAATAGGAGAAAGTCAAGCAAGCGTTCGTTGACGGGATACGTTGATTGTCAGTCAAAAAACGGCAGTAGGCAGTGGGTATTTGCCAATATGTGGCACCTGTTATGGGACACCGGACCGGTCGCTGAAGTCACGGATAAAAGATGAAAAGAGTGCAGAAATGAGATGAAAAATGACCTAGAAAATATGGAAACGGGAATAATAATGTGCACCGAAATTCCCAGAGTGCTAGGGGCACAGCTGGTTCTAAAGGAGGTGTTCAACGGCATTCTGAATGGTCTACTGAATGGCGGTCGAAATCACCGCACAGTAGATATCCGAGGAATTCACTGGTAAAGTATACAGCAAACCTCAGCTTAAAATACACAATTAACAGAAGATATACCATACCGACCAAGCCACTATATTCACACAACTATATCATCAGCCAGCCGAGCTCGTCGAATCCCCGGATAACCCTCCTATTTAGCGTTCACGTAATCTTTTATCCTGAAATATCACCTCCTCTTCCGGCCTTTACCGCGTATTGCCTAACTTCCGCACCAGCAAGCAAACTACCGCGTTTCCTAGTCAGTTTATCTCCACCGATTAAACCCATTTCCCACCTACTGTATCCTTCTGGTCCCCCCAAAACAGCCCGCACGCTCTCAAAGCGTACCAGCCCTGCGTCCCATAACCCAGCCGCACCCTGATTTCCCTATGCACGGATCTGCACCCCTCCTGCATCTTCCCAGACCGTGCATAGCAGCTGGGGTACCGCGAGGGCCCGAGACGGCCCGTAGAATGAAACGAGAATCAGCCAACAGGAACGCTTCCTGCTGTTTTCTAACATCCCCTCTGGACGTGAATCACGAACTTTTACTACCCATTTCCGTGAATATCCTGCTCAGAGCTCCTGAACCCTTCATGGGACACCACTAGCTGCTCCGAAGGCCGGTGATACTATCGGAACAATAGCGTACTACCTGATAAACCGAAATAGTATATATTTTAATTTTATTCACTATATTTATCTGGAATTTAACTCCTTTCGTAGAAAGCTAAGCTTTTGCTTTGCATACGGCTGATTCCCACACCCCCCGCCAGCCGGCCCGCATCCCACTATGTAAATCCCAAAATGCGGGGAGAAATCACCCCCAAGGGGTTCGCCAAATAGTCCGGAAAAGGGCTATTTCACGTTAGAAATCAGTGTATAAATAAAAGGGCAACGCGCTGTTTTATTCAGACATCTTACAGTTCAATTTACTCAATTGTTTCCCATCTTTTCCATCTCCTAACTAACGATCTCAGCCAAAATGTACTCAACTATTAGACTTTCTTGCTGCGCCACAGCCTGCGCCACAAATTATACTAAAAAAAATGCGGCGTCCAAATTCAGTAATATCCTAACAAGATCATTCTCGTCTACTAATCCCGACCTAACAAAATACGGCTTCATCGGTCTCGGGCAAATGGGGAAACATATGAGCCGCAATCTACACGGGAAATTAGAACCCCAGGATCAATTATTCGTCTACGACGTCTCCCCGGAAGCCGTCTCGGATGTACTGAAATCATGTGAAAATCAGGACGGAAGACTGCAGGCAAAAGGCTGCTCTTCCGCTCGGGAAGTAGGAGAAAAAGCCGAGGTCATTATGACTATGCTGCCCGAGGGGAAACATGTCAGGGAAACTGTAGCTGATATAGTGAACTATTTAGGCCCTAACAGCGAACCTAAACAGTTTGTTGACTCCTCTACTATCGATTTACAGTCCAGCCAGTCTCTTACTGAGATTGTAGATACTTGGGGCCGAGGATCTTATCTGGATGCCCCCGTTTCTGGTGGTGCAATTGGGGCAGAAAATGCTACGCTTTCATTTATGGTTGGCCGGGAAAAAGAATCTGATTTATCTGAAGAATTAAAGCGGATGCTGCGGGCAATGGGGGCGAAAATCTTCTATATGGGCACGCCAGGGGCTGGTTTGGCAGCCAAACTGGCTAATAACTACTTATTGGCTGTTACAAACATTGCTACAGCCGACGCTTTCAATCTAGCGAAAAGATTCGGCCTGGATATGCAGGTATTTGCCGAATTAGTAGCGCAGTCAACGGGTACTTCCTGGGCTAGTGCTACGAACTGCCCCGTGCCAGGCGTGAGACCGAACACGCCTTCTAGCCGTGGCTACGCTGGTGGATTTGCTACTCGGCTTACTCGTAAGGATATTGTATTGGCTGTACAGTGTGCTGAGACTCTGGATCAGCCATTGTTCTTGGGAGAATTGGGACGTAAGATCTACGATAAGGCGTGTGAGGACCCGGAATTGGCGGGCAAGGACCTGGCAGTTTTCTATAAATGGCTTTCAGATATGACGGAAAAGCACCAGATGGTTAAATTGTGATATTGAAGATGAGGAAATGAGAATAGGGGAGAGAAGAGAAGAGAAAAGGAGTGAAGAATGAGAAGAGTGAACAATTCTCGGCTATTTGAGCATTTATGGAGATTCTGTAGTGGAATAAAGTGAATACTGGTTGTATAAAAACTGTGAAATTGATATTAAAGAGTTAGGTTGTAGCAGGGGTTCTGTTGGGGCCAAGTTCGGCTTCGGCAGCGGAATTGCCGAGATCGTCTCATATCAGGGGGATAGTTATAAAGAATAATATATAGTGATTATGTGATTGGAAATGGGCTTACGTTGAATATCCGATCGAACAGCAACAGGATGGACAAAAAAAAGGCTGAAAATAGGAGAATATGTGTTTCATTGTAGAATTTGTAGAATTGCAGAACATTGGTAGGCGTTGGGTACCTACATCATAGCGCTGGAGGGGCGCATCTCATCTCACTGGCTGATCCCGAAGCCGACCGAAGGAAGTGCTTCTATATCCGATGATGAACTGCTTATATGAGTACTTTTTCTCAGTTGGACCGAGGATTATAATTCCAGGAAGTGATACTGTTGTTTGCGCCTTCCATTGAATTGAAGAACGAGAAATAAACTGATAGAATTCCTGCTCTGATAAAACGCACTACTGTAAGGCTGACAGGCCCGATCTTCATCGGAATGCTGCGCAGAATGATCCCAAGCTTTTTTTCAAAATACCCCGGCCTAACACCTCAATAAACCCACCCAAACAGTTAATATTTTCAACACTAAAAACAGCAATTTATTTGAATATCCACAGTATTAATGATCAATCAATACGATAATCAGTAACCCCATTAAACGATTACGTAATCAAACCCTCTCATTTCCTCTCGCTTATTCATGTCATGCAGGTCCCTGCAGGCTTCCTAATACGTAAACTCCGAAACTCTAACCCCACAACTCTCCGCTCCACTTCCGTTCTTCCGCTCCGACAACGGCATTACCCTGCGATGATCGCTGCAGCTAGAAACATACACCAAATTCTAAAGCGCCACTAATCCCCCAATAATTCAATTGATTTCATCTTTCTCCCCCTTTTCCCATTCTTTAGCCACTAAATCTCTGATATATCCCAATGCTTTCCCCTCATTTCCGAACATCGCATCTCACCCCGTGCCCAACATTGCGTCTCCTCTTGTTTTCCGCCCTCACAAATCCAAAAATTCTCAGCCGCGGAAAAGACGAAACGGCAAACAAGCCGAAAAACAGCCGAACTTCTCCCCGATACGCCTCAAATTCATTCCGTCTAGTATTACACAAACAGAAACACCGAACTCCCGCATTGACCACAATCATTAATACCCGTTTTTGACCCAATTCGGACACTTCCGACCCTCATTCTCCCTTTTTGATCCGCTTCCGATCCCACGGGACGCATTTCGGCTATTCAACGGCTTCAATCACTGCCACAAACTGCTTATTCCCGCCAACGGCAACTCTCAAACCCACCAAACCCCCGTGCTGCGCCTCCTCAATGCCCTCTGAGCCCCGCTCGCTACGCCAAAGCTAACATCTCATCCCGTCTCTACCTTTAGCTCGGCTTACACAATGGCAAACGCACCTCTACAACCCCCGCCCCCACCACCAGCCCCGCCAACCCGCCCTGCAGAACCCCGCTTCCCCTCCTCCAGCCCAACATCCCCGCGGCCCCACAAAAAGCTCCGCCCCGCTTCCGACGACGGATCTCCAGCAAACCACACCGGAAGACGGCCCGTCACTTCCTGCACTCACTGCCGACAACACAAAATCAAATGCAACGCTTCCGACGTCTTCCCGAGCCCCTGCGCCCGCTGCCAACGGATGAATCTCCGCTGTGAAGTGAATCCGCTGTTTAAACCACAGAAAGGTGGTCAAATCCAGAATCTCCGTAATGAAGTGGACGAATTGCGGATGAAAATCCAGTTTTTACAGCGGAACGAGCAGTATTTAGTGCAAGCGCTCGGTGCTCAGCATAATTTATCGGCTACTCCCGAGGCTGAGCCCCCGCGCGCCACAGCTAGCCCTTTGCCGCTTTCCGTTTCTGTTCCGTCAAGTTCCGCGACTTCCACTTCGACTTCGGGTCTCCCTTCAGCCCCAGGCCAGTCGGTAGCCACAGCTACTTCGGGTATCCCTTCGGCAACCCCTCATATCCCCTCTTCTGCCCCTCATATCCCCTCAGGACTCCCTTCGGGACCTTCCGGTACCCTCGTATCATCCTCCTCCCTAGGATCAATCACAATCCCAGAAGACCACCCTACACCCATCCAAGACCAATCCCCAGCCGCTGCCCCAACCACAGAATTCATCCTCGGCCCAGTACGCCTCCCATTAGACGTAGCAACAAAACTCCACGCCAGATTCATGGCAGATTACCTCCCATACCTGCCAATTCTCGCTTCCAACTCCCCAGCAGAACTCTACTCCCAATCCCAATTGCTGTTCTGGACTGTATGCCTCACGGCTTGCCTGTCAGATCCCGATCCAAGCTTGTATAACGCGTTAGCAGTGCTTATTAAACAGCTAGCTATAGAAACTTGCTGGATTCGAACCCCCAGATCCACTCATATAGTACAGGCATTGCTTATACTGGGCACGTGGCCACTGCCGAACCAGAAAGTACTGGACGATTGTTCGTACCGGTTTGTAGGGTTAGCAAAGTCTTTAGCACTGCAATTGGGGCTCCATAGAGGTAAATTTATAAACGAATTTTCCCGTACTCAGGTGTCATTGCCCGATGCGGAGAAATGGAGGACTCGCACGTGGTTAGCAGTGTTTGTAATGGAACAATTTTGGGGCGCAAATCTCGGTTTACCACCGGCTTTACACCCAGATCATCTGATCGAAGCCGGAAGATCCGATTCCGCTTTGCCACAAAGATTCCGAAGCCTGCTAGTGCTAGCAATGTTCCAGTCCAAACTCGTAGACATTATGGGCTCTTCCGTGTCTCGGCCCGACGGATTAATGGATCCAAAAGACCGAGCAGGCTCTCTGGCTATTCTAGACCGAGAATTGGCCCGTTTAGCCCCCAGATTAGACCTGCAGGACGTACCAGTAGAAATGTACTATCTATACGTCAAACTACTTGTTTGCGGCTTCTCTTTCCTCCCAGAGACTCCAGTGGAAGACCAGACAAAATACGTAACCCAGGGTTACCACGCTGCTACCAGAGTAGTAACGCTGTTTTCTCAGTTAGCAGAGAAACGGCAAATCATAGAATATCCTATATACGTGCGGCAAGCGGTCTCCTATTCGGCTTTGCTGCTGTTCCGGCTGCATTTAACCCCGTATTTGCTGCCGCAATATGTAGATTCCTGCCGTCAGAGCGTAGTAACAGTGCATAGATTGTTGTGTAATATGCTGGCGGCATGGAAACAGGTGGAAAACGATATTTCCCGGACTGCTAAAGTGCTGGAAAAGCTCAATTTTGTAATTGCCACGTGCCCTGATTTGTTTACCGCTTCTGAGGGCATTATAGTGCGTATGCGTAGTCATTTAAGCCAGAGTTTGTTCTATGAGTTGGTGTGGTGTGTGCACGAAGCTCGGCGTCGGACTTTAGAGCGGCGGAAGCGCGGAGAAGCGGAAGCGGAAGCCGAGGCCGGGGTGAAAGCCGGAGCGGCCCGAAACGGAAGCCGAGACGGAAGCCGAGGCGGAGTTCCGAACGGCAGAAGAGCGGGACGATCCGGAAAATCCGAAGCCGATGCCAATGCCAATGCCGAAACGGATGGCCAAGCCGACGGCACAATCGGCAGAAACTTCCGTGCCGGCAACGGCGATCCGCACGCGCATTCCGTAAACGAACAAATCCGAAACCCGCTGCCTCTGCCTTTCTATAATAAAATCACAAAAGAAGATTTCACTGCCACAACCACAACAACACCCAACGGCACCACAGTCACAACGCTGGTGCCGACAGTGAGTGCCATGTCAGCTGCCACGGCTTCTGCCACGGCACAGGGCAATCCTGTGACACAAATCAACGGGATCCCGATTTCTATGCTGGCAAATAACGGATCCCGAGGTCGAAACACCACAGAAACTGATCAACCGAGTTTGAACTCAAATATGAACACAAATGCTAACCAAAATGGGAATACAAACCCGAATTTACACACAAATCCAAATCAGGACCCCCGAAACGGGCCCGGAAGCTCTCAGGCACTGTCAATGCCGAGTTTACCTTTCCCGGGACGGATGTCCGAGCCGGGTGGGCTGCATGACGCCTTGCAGGTGCCGCCGACGCCACAAGGAGAAGCCGGGAGACCTGCAGGCTCGGGGGAATCCGCATATTACAATGGAGTCAATGCGGGGACCCCTGGCGGAGAGTTGGACACTCTTATGCAGAGTATCGACTGGATAGACGGGCCTGGTGATGATTTCCTTGGATGGTTTGATATTAATATGGTTCCGGAGTTTTAGTGGGGGATGTAGGTAGCTGTAGGTAGGATTTGGGAGAAAATGTGGCGTAAATGTGGCGTAAATGTGGCTGAAAGGTTGTTCGGGTGTGAATTTTGTGGAGTTTAAAGCGGAATCTCACATCCGAAGCAGCAGAATCCCAGAATTAGGTTCCAGAGAAGCTTTTTTCAATGTGGAAGACGTATTCGTAGAACATTTGATATGAATTTCGGCATAATTCGGCAGAATTTGGGTCATTTTGGGACGGAAACTTCCGACTTCTGACAGTTACAAGTCGCAAAAGGACGGCGGCTCGGAACCGCAAAAGTTCTCAAAACGATAATGACGGGACGACTGACTGGATGGTTTTGTGAAATCCGGCATTATACCCGAAGCGGGATCCCGCGGAATCCTCCAATACCGGGCCAGTCGGGTACTGCTGAAATACGCCAGATAACAGTTTCAAGATAGTCCGACAAAGAATGTTGAAGAACAGTACGTCAAATATCTTGCTGTATACTTTGATATACTTCACCGTCCAAGTATTCTGCTGTGTTTTCACCCCTGGGAAGCTCTAATTACATCCGAATATCCTACTGAGTCTCATGATCCCCTTATAATAATGTATGTTATGTTATTCTGTATAAAGAATACACAAGAACCTTCTATCAGTCAAACAGTAGAATAAACAAATATCAACAGCTATATGGAGCTCATTATCAGAAGCTCATTATAAGTCATAGCCTATGCATGCTCAATGGAAGCCGAGGTTGTAACTCTCTTGAATGTGCTGTCTACGGTATGAATCTCTTTCCAGTTTCTACTGTGTATCTTCTTTTATTCAATCTACTTGTAAAAATATCGAAAAAAAATTTCTCATTATTATGGATTATCTTTCAGTCCGAAGAGTTCGAAGTCAAGGAATATTCAGCTAACAGCGCAGAACAAATATTAATGAACTCCTACACCTCTGTATTATTCGGTTATTCCCTAGGAGACAGCTTTGGATAATTACGAGAGAAATATTCGAAACGAGGTGCCTATATACATAGAGAAACATCTATCAGAGCATTACTTAACTGTGTGTCAAAGGAACGAAGAAGAGAAATCTTCACAGGCAAGAATTGGGGATTAGAAACTTTTGGGTTGTATTGTTGTGATGCTCTTACAAGCTGAAAGGTGACAGTTTTCTACAATCAGAGCATTCTAGAAGGGAATAAAGCCTGCAGTTTTCCTGTACCAAATGTGCTTATTTCTTCATTATATATCCGAAAGTTCATCAATCACAGTTTGAAGGATATGAGTCAATTTTTACCTGAGAGATTAAATGGTCATATAAATGCTTTGGAAGTGGTTTACTGGGAGATTCAGCAGGACATATCAACTCCAGAGAAGTTTGACTGTCAGATAGTGAAGAATTATAATAGCCGAGATATAAGAGTGAGATTTCCTGAGTTTACAGCGAAATGCGTGGAAATAATAATGATAGTGGATATAAGACTATATAGATATAGGAATATATATCTGCATAAACAATGCGATAGTTAGTAGGAACTTTTGATAGCATGCAAGTTTCAATCAGATTGACATGGATGGCCGACAGAATTCCGAAGTATGCCTCGGTCTTTCACTCATTATATAAATATATTCATCGATTGCTCAGATGTCGTTTGGAGTTATTTAATAATACACTGCTAGGAGCTATGGAGGCTTAAAAGTGAGAGTGCATCTGCTAATATATCTAATGATTCAGTTAGTATACCTATTATTATATCTCCTAACACATCTACTAATATATCTGATACACCTGATATATCTGTTACATCTATAACATCTTATTTTAGAACTGCTACAGATCTCACCAATTATTTACTCCTTCTCCACCACCTCTATCAATATACCAATCCCTTGAGGATATATCGAAGGAGTAATGGCAAATCAAAAGCCATCAACTCCACCAAATGCACCCTAAACTTCCTAGAATCACTTAGAAACAATGGCCAGTCGTCGCAGACTACGCAACGATCCTCAGATCACACTTTCTCAAAAAGTTTTGCCCGCCTATACATCATCCTGGCCATTTGATCCCTCGCATCTGCTATACACCTACAAGACAATACGATAATACCCGTCCATTACTTCCTAGGGATAACACCAGTATAATCTGGTGTTCTTTTGTCTATACAGTATGCCGTTCACCTGCATCGTGCTTTTCCTGTAATCCATCGACTATATACTCTTCCGTTCCTTGGCTATTTTTTTTTAATTCCTCAGTTCTTCGGCTTTTTTAGTTCTTCAGTTCTTCGGCTTTTTGGTTTTTGGTTTTCTGGACCATCCGATCTTCTTCTTATCTTCGGTTCCTCTATTTATCTTCTTCTATCATCCTTTCTATCGTCCTTTTTATCTTCCATTTTATCTTCCATTTTATCTTCCATTTTATCTTCCATTTTATCTTCCATCTTCTGTCTTCATTCTTCTACATTCCTTCTTTTACTCCTTCTTCTACCTCCCATCACCTATCAGCCTTCAACTCCTCCCGCCGACTCACCCGGCCCAGCAATGAACCCCGGATAAACTCAAAACTCATCAACGTCACAGCACTCGCAGGCACAGTACGAATCAAATTAGTCCCCAACCCCCAGTAAAATCCTCTCATCCCTTCTAACTTATATATATTCCGGCACAAATCTACAACCCCGCGCCCGCTCTGCCGAGACCCGAAAAGCAGATTCCGCACTGATCGGATAAACGACTCCTGCCGAATGTCAATCGGCTCAGCAGACGTCTCCGCTATAGACCGAATCTGCATCCGAGTACGCAGAACTTCGTGTGGATACGTGCAAATCGTAGCACACATTTTCGACGCGCACGACGCCAGCAGCAGCCGAGGCGCCTTTTCTGCCGCTCCTGCGTTGTCCAGCCGATCACAGCCTAACAGCTTTTTCAGCTTTTCATACAGCGGGAACTGCACAGCCACGTGCAGAAGTCCAAACATAGAAGGAACCAATCCGGAGTAGAACACTGTGAATCCTTCCGTGCGGTACATAGTACGGAACGCGTCCCACGTGCCCTGGTAGTATATCGGCTTCCCTCCGGCGGGGACTCCGCCTGAGAGTTTCCCTACAGCTTCGGGACGTCTATAAGTAGTTCCGCCGTCTCCCGTTTGCAGCATAAGCCGCGTTTTCACTACCCAAATCGGATTTGTGGCTGCCGAAGACACAAGCCCGGCTCCGACAGCGGATAAAACGTTCACTGCCGTGTCAGCCACGGCGCCCCGCGGCACCACGTCGGGCAGCCGTTTCTTCAAAGCTTCGTATACCGAAAAATAAATCATCCACGTCGGGAGGTACCCGACAGTTATCGGAACCAACCCTCGGTATAAACCACGGACACCTTCTTCCCGTGCTATCGTTTGCAGGGTGTGCCATACGCCTGAGTATTTCCGCGGGGGGTCGATCCGCTGGTTAGTGCTGAGATCTACGCCTTGAGCCTGGAGTCGGGTTTTTACTACGTCCAGAGGGCACACGGCTATGCCTGAGATGAGGCCTGCAGCAGCGCCTGACGCGGCAGTTATGACGGCTTCGGACTGTAGCAGGGTGTCTAGGAGGTGAGATGTGGGCATTTTGGGTGGAAAGAGGGAAGTAGGAGGGAATGGCAGGGAAATAGCAGGAAATAGAGGAGATAGGAGGAAATAACAGGGAAAATAGGAGGAAATAGGAGCAAATAGGTGTTAGGAGGGCTGTTAATAGGGTGTGGGGAGAAAGGAGTGTAGGGAGATGTTAGGGATGATAGGGAGTTATTTGAGGTAAGATGTTAGAGATCTTAGAGAGCTTGAGGATCTTAGGAATCCTAGGGATCTTACGAATGTTACGAAGGTTACGAATCTCAGGGAGTCCTAATAGTGACGAGGGGCTCTAAGAGGTGCAAAATCCAGTAAACCGGGAAAACGGGAGACCAAACAGAATGTAGGATATTCTGCTGAGAGCGCAGAAAACGTCTATAGATTGTTAGTAAAAGATAGGATGAGATTTGGTGAGATTTGATGGCATTTGATGAGATTTGATGAGGTTTGACCAGATTTGACCAGATTTGACAAAGAATAAACCAAAAATCAGCAGGAAAACATCCAACAGGAATAACCTACTAAGTAAAAATAAAAACTAAACAGACACCTCAAGCAAAACTAGAAAATATAGCCTGAAATATCTGAAACTGGGGCAAATATAGTAGACAGAAACTGATATCAGCCTAATAGAACATCAGAATCAACAGTAAAGTACCAGCCAATTGCCTGTAAACCCATAGAAATTATCAGGGGATCCTGGAAAACCAAAAGAAGGAATCAGCAGAATGTGAGAATTCAAGCTGTGCATCTCCTATAAAACCTGCAAAACTTGTCTTTCTTGATTTCCATCAAATTTCATCCTTTTTTCCAATCAAACCCAGTAAATTATAAGCATCCTATTTCCCCTTAATTCTCCGGTAATCCTCTCTAATTATCCTCCAATTTCTGCTACTTCCTTCCCCTCCTGATACCATTTAATCCCCTCATAGCTATGCATAGTCATTCAAAGTCAATCTATCTCCGCATTTCGGCATCCTCGGGATCCATTTTACACTCATTGCTTCATAGCGTCTCATTCCCCATAGAAAAAGCAAACATTCCGCCCACAAGATAATACCTATGTGAAAGAAAACATCAACTAACATAACCTAATCAAACAAACATAAACGATCTCACTCGTTTCACTACGGAAACCTAACTTACCTGCTAGAATCACCTTGTATAGTAATAGATAATACGAGAATACCTTCCCTCGGCACTACTCTAGGAATCCAAGTGAGAACAGCCAGTTTTTTTCCAGTGCCAGCGGATTCTGTGTCGGGTTTCGGTTTCGTCTTTAATCCAGCCGAGATTACCCAGTGATAGACGTAATAGAAAGCTGTTGTATGCACTTCAAAGTCAGCCAAATGCCGCGGTATAACATTCCGTCAGGTTTCGGGATAGTGAAATTTGAATTTCTCTTGCATCCATGTGAAAATTCCGAGTTGTAAAGGCCGAAACCGGCATTGCATGGGGGGAGATGCGAAGGTCGACCGGTGTTAGGTTAGGTGATGTTAGGTGATGTTAGGTTAGGTGAGGTGAGATGGTAGTTGATAGGTGATAGTTGTTAGATTAGGTGATAATTCTTATATTAGGTGATAGTTGTTAGGTGATAGTTGATATGTTAGGTTATGTTAGGTTAGGTGAAGTGATAGTTGTTATGTTAGGTGAGATGATAGTTGATATGTTAGGTGATAATTCTTATATTAGCTGATAGTTGTTAGGTGATGTTAGGGTTAGGTAATAGCTGTGTTAGAATATGCTAGGTGAGGTGATAGTTGTTATATTAGATGATAGTCCTTATATTAGGTAAGCTGTTATCCATGTTTGTTAGGGAGGGAGTAGTTAGGTGTAATAAACTGTGGATCGGAGTGTTCGTATTGTAGGAATGAGTATCGAGTATGGAGTATGGAGTAGGCACTTGGTAGGTGTATCAGCGATTGCTGGTAAGGATGCTGAATGCTCAGAGGTGCTCTGCTGCTCTGCTGCTCTAGTGCTCTAGTGCTGGAAGGACTGAAGGATGGAGTGAAAATATCTTCAGAGATACGACCACCGGGCATCTTAATCCTTCCTATGAACTGGCAGAGGTTGTTAGATAGATGTAGAAGAGTTGATAAATTGTAAAATCTGTAATATAATTCTGTCTATCTCTGGGCAAGATATTACTTCAATAAAAATAAGTCTTCTAACTTCTCCCTCTATTATATTATCTCACCTCACTACTAATCATTATATCATCCTTCTACTCCTCAAACCTATAATATCCCCCTTTAATGTGCCCCTCTTCCTGAACTCTGCCTACACTACAATTATAGCTAATTAGAAAACCAATTTCCCATTTCACCCCTCACGGTATACAAGCCTATTTTATTCATCTTCCTTCGGATCACCAATGCCATCTTCATAAATCGCAAACACACAATCTGACTCCGGCAGACACGGCGAGTCGTAAATCTTACAAATTCGCTGCTCACCGCGTCCTTTACGAAGTGACAGCCGCGTAGTAGATGAATGTGCTATAATATTCTACAGGGGAACTCCAGTTAGTACATTTCTATCACACTTTCAAAGTCAAACAACCAAAAAGCAACTTACACCACCAATAGGCTTCTTCGGATCCGGATTAAACATCCCCGCTGAGCCGTCAACTTGCGCCACAACCTGATTTGTAATAACAACTGCTATACCAAACTGATCCTGTTAGTATTTCCACTCAACCAGCGACAGGGCTGTTCAACATACCTCATCCGCCAATCTCTGCAGAGTCCGCATGAACTTCGCAACGTGCGTTTGCCGAGCTCCAAGCTCACCTCTGCCACTGAAATCTGTACGGTAAAGAGCCATAATAGAATCTACAATAAGCAAACTAAATCTCGACTCGGCCATCATCGCTGCTGCCTGATTCAAAAGCTGTAACTGATGATCTGCGTTATATGCTCTGGCGTATGCTACGTTGTCCAGGGCATCCTCACCGTTCAAGCCGTACCGCTGAGAGATAGACAGCAGTCTAGAAGGCCGGAAAGTCCCCTCAGTGTCAATATAAAGGCATTTCCCCTCTCCGCCGCCCATATCAATAGGAAGCTGGCACGTCACTGACAGCGTATGACAGATTTGAGACTTGCCTGTTCGGAATTCGCCGAAGATTTCCGTGATAGACCCGGTTTCAATACCTCCGCCTAGCAGCGTATCCAGCTGTTTGGACCCTGTAGTGATACAGATCAGCTCTGATCGTCGAGTGTGGAATTCTGACGCTGTAGTGAACCCCATAGGCACAAATTTAGTAGCTATCCTGTTAGTTCTTGTCCATATCAAATTGGGTAAACTTCTTAGGTTCTGTTAGGTTAGGTTAACATACCTTCAGTCAGGAGCTTATCAGCCTTGGCTTCAGATATTCCTTTGATCGTCAAAAGCGCCCGCTTCGGCCTGCACACCTGTTAGTCCTACAGAGAACTCTCTAACGCGGATCAGAAAAATAAAGATCAACCAGCTATTATCATTCCATACGTATAAGCAATAGACTCTACAGTATTGAACCCAGCTTCCATAAGCTTGCGGATGTCAGAGGCAAGAATCCCATTACCCTACAGCCCTGTTAGCACGTATTCTACCTCATGAAACTCCTAAAAACCCTTCAAACCCCTAAAACCTCACCAAAAAACTTCAACACACCTCCAGCTTGGAAATAGGCATAGGCCCATAAGCTCCTTCTTCATCCTCTTCATATCCAGGCCCAGATCCGGCTTCATCCACATTAGTAGGTGCCATTTTTATCTCAGACTGTTCCTATAGCTAACTGCCAAAGCCCTGAATCCCGTATGACAGTAATAACAACAGTAATAACGATATAAACCTGTTTTTCCCTTCCTATGGGCTTCGGATCCATCGCTTCCGAGCATCTCCCGTTCTTCTATTGATCCGTTTCCCTTTTCTGACGCGCCCCCCGAGCCAATAAACGCGAAATTCGCGGATTTTTACGCGCCACTCGGAAATGTCGCGTGATTTTCACGTGACCGTGTTGCGTTAGGATGGGTTTCCTATTTGGGTAGTAACCAAACAGAATGAAAAATCCGATGCGATACGAGAATACCGAGAATAAGAGGTTTGAGACTGAAATGACTCGTTTATATGTTGATAGTGGCTATGTATGAAGAGGTACGGGGTGTCTGATAGCTGCAGTGGCTTGTTTGCATGATTTAGGCTCATCGCGCTCGTCAGATCTGTGTATTACTTCGTAGGTTACCTGCTTTTTCGTCGTATATATGATAGTAGCACATTTTCCACCTATATCACGTTCCATCGTCCCTTCAATCCAGATTTCAAACCCCAGAGACCTCCAAACGTCCTCTCACTATGATCTACGTTGAAGAAATACTCACTGAGCCACACAAGCACTTCAATGACTAGCAAACCCGCATCCAAAGTCCCACCCGGCACACCCTCGGCAGACGGGAGGGCCACCCCCACAAACTACAAGATCTCCCGTCAAGAGGAAACACCGTCAAGCCCCCGTACGCCCGGGCTGAACAGCCCGCTGCTCAATTCTCCCACACCCACGAAATCCGTTTCCTCGGCCTCCCTTTCTAACCAAAAACCTGATACTCCAGACACTCTTCTACAGGGAGACCCCACAACCATTGCTCTCAATTTATTCCACTCCTCCGTGCCTCTAGAGGTTCTGCCGCCGGCCGGCTATGCTGCGTGGCTCGGGGATGCTGTGCCGTCCCGAGCAGCAGTCTGTAGTACTTATATGGGCCTGTTTGACTGGCAGAATGTCCCGTTAGATGTGGCTCTCCGAAGCCTTTGCAGCCATTTGGTTCTGCGAGGGGAGGCGCAGCAGGTAGAACGCCTAATACGGAGTTTCAGTGACTCTTGGTGGCGCAGCAACTGTGGTACACTCTTCCCGACGGCTGGCGTCGTATACGCTGCTGCCTACTCTCTTATTATGCTTAATGGTATGCTGCACAGTCCCGCGGGTTCTCGGATATCATGTGAAAATTATTCCCGAAGTACAATGGCTGTTGTGGCGCAGGAACTGGAACTCCCGCTTTCTGTGGCATCGGCATTTGAGGCTCAGCTCCGAAGCTTCTATGACAAACTGCAGGCTGAGCCACTCCCATGGCCAATGGAAGATCAGCAGCATAGCCACCAAGTGGCGCAGCAAGAAACCTCGAAGTCTCCGCTTGCGGCTCTTCTAAACGCCAGCCCACTCAGGAAAGCGCGGAAGTCTCGGCAGAACTCAAAGCTCGGAGGTGTGCTGACTTGGAAGCCGAGAACGGCTTCGGGTAAAGAAGCAGTAACGCAAAATCATAACAGCGGATCTTCCGCTTTAAAGCCAGCAACTTCCGAGCCTTCTGGTATATGCGCAGCTCTCACAGAGTGCAAGATTTCCTCCGATAGCAGGCCGCCCTGCCAGAAAGCTGGCACTGTCCAATTTCTCCGACTATCTGTGAATTCCCCTTGGGACGCAGAAGCTGCTAAATTGTATAAACAAGCAGAACAGAACTCTGGCTGGCGAATAGCGCGCTTTGTAGTCTCTCAAGGTGTAATAACCATATTCAGGAAGGACGAAAAGCATCGCAGACGGCAATCTGGCTGTGGACAGTCGAATGGTGAAGCAATGGAGTATTCTAACGTGCTGGCACGTGTGGATTTACAGAATACATTAGCTGAAAGGTTTGGTGCTTCCTGGTTTCTGAACGTTCCGTCTGGAAAGAGCATTTACGTGGTTGAATCAGCGAACGAAGCAGTGGCTGAAGAGTTTGTATTCACATGCAACTTCTGGGCCGCACAGCGGACTTTGCTGCCGTTGCGCGAGTTGTGTACTAATGATTTCTACGGCTGGTATGAAGGAACAGAAAGAGCGGAGGATGTATTGAACAATTGTAAGGACTCTGAGAGGCCAAGGAAGTCCAATGGGGGCCATAAGGAACTCAAGGAGCTGCCTGCTCGGGCAGAGAGTAGGAAATTGGTGCATTGGAGGCCTCCAGGGCTTGAAAATGGGTATCCGCAGATAAAATCTGCTTCTGACCATATGGAAGCACTGAGAGTGTATATAGAAGAAATACAGCAAGATATCGAGCAACATGAGTTTGCAGGGGGTACAATTTCTCGTATTTTCCCTGACGAGTCCGCTGCAAACTACAAGAAAGCTGTGGACAATTGGAAAAGGAAAAACCGTTATTTGGGGTATTTACTAGCTAAACATCAAGCATATCTCTACTATCTACAGCTTGGATTCTACTGGCAGGAAGTAACTGGTGAACTTGGGTCTATGAAGGTGTCTACAGTTCTGTAAATATAATAATAAATCCTAAGGCGGTGTGTATATATACTGTACTGCATTCAGATAATATAGAGACTATATTCTAGAGACTAGAATACGACTTTTAAAACCGTACAACAGTTATGAATTATCGTCAATATGTAGTTATCATAATCGCTAAAATATTGTTAGGATCCTAACCTAACATTTCCTAACCTAACCTAACCTAACCTAACCTAACAAAATTGTCCGCACCTCACGTGACCCGCTCTGTCCCGATGCAAACGCTCCCGGACAGGCACCTCTCCATCCGGACAGCCAATTATCATCAAAATTGCCATCATCAACCGACAATTCGGCTATCAATATCCATCAACACTTACCGAATACTCCGCCCCCAGCACGGAAATCCAATCCAGCATCACAGAATACTCATTCCTACAGACAGCGGCAGCAAAAATGTCGAACCCGCAAGAGATAAACGGTACGTATCGATACCACAGACTACTCTATAGTGTCACAGTGGCGGGTAGCCTGAACAGCTCGGCAATTCTCGGAGCGGAACAGCCGAAAACTGAATCTGAGGTACTTTTGTGTACACCGAATATCTGACATTGTGGATACCGCGTCTCGGAATCTCCCGGCTGGCCCTCTCAGCGCCACAATCCTCAAAATACCGACAGAATAGTCTCTAACTTATAACAGGAGGAGCCTGCGTGGCTATGGTGGGCAAAGACTGCGTAGCCATTGCCTGCGACCTGCGGCTTGGAATGCAGGCTTTAGGAGTGGCAAACGACTTTGAAAAAATCTTCCAGTACGGCCATGTGATGCTGGGACTCACAGGTCTCGCAGCTGATGTCACAACACTATCAGAAATATTCAGAAAGAAGACAAATCTATATAAGATGAGAGAAGAGCGGGAAATAGAGCCAGAAACTTTCGCTAATTTGGTCTCCTCGACGTTATATGCTAAGCGGTTTGGCCCGTATTTCATTGGGCCGATTGTAGCAGGGATTAACTCGAAAAGTGGTAAACCGTTTATCTGCGGATTTGACCTTATTGGCTGTATTGATTTCGCAAAGGACTTTATAGTATCGGGAACAGCATCAGATCAACTGTATGGTATGTGTGAAGGGCTGTGGGAGCCCAATTTAGAGCCGGAAGACCTGTTTGAGACAATATCTCAAGCTTTGCTCAATGCTCAGGATCGTGATGCCCTGTCAGGCTGGGGGGCCGTTGTTTACGTGATAACCAAAGACAAGATTGTAAAGAGGTTGCTGAAGACGAGACAGGATTAAACTGCAGTAGATGGTAATGTAGAGGGGAGGAGTTACGAAAGCTGGGATGTCGTGATGCGCGGTATAAGAATAAGTATAAATATAAGTATAAGTAAAAGTATGTATCCCATATAATGAGTCTTTTTCTGTGTATATGGATTGATGGGAAGATTAGTATATACAGGTAGGACTTGAAATGGAGATTAGTGTAGAGGAGGAAGAGTAGGAGAGGGTAGGTAGAAGATAGAAAAGATGTAAATGGGGAATAAGAAAGCTGTAAACTGCGGATAAGAAAGCTGTAAACTCCGAGTAAATAAGCTGTCACCTCCGAATAAGAAACCTGTAAATGGCCTACTTCTAAGCTGTAAACGGTGAATATATAATATGTCATAGACTATTGAATATGTATATACAGGAGGCACAGGTTGAAGAGAAGTTTCTAACCAGAGAGAACTGATTCACCTCAAACTACAGATGATATGAATACTATGGAAAAAAGGCAGGATATCCTCCTACTTTCAGCTCCTATCTTTACCCTGTTGCTGTTCTCTTAGTTTCATTTCGTATTCAATCACTTTGCGCAGTTTGCCCCCAGGCCCAAATTCCTCCTCTTCGATCTCCTTCACCCGCTTTTCAAACTGTTTCCGTTTCTTTGTAGATTCAGTAATAAGAGAATTCGTTTTCTCAGCTCTCGCGTGAGCCAGGCAAGCATTTAGATCTTCTTTGATGTTATTACATCCGCCAAATACCCTGAACAGCAACCCTTGCTTGTGGCACTCATCCAGTGCTTTGATGATCTCAGCGCATCCTGTAGGAATGGAATATTAGTTAGCCGTCGAATGGGTTATATTAAGCAGATATTCAGTACAGAATATAATGAGTATATTGAACATATCAGACTACTTACTGGCGTATTTGTAGTTACTCAGTTGAGGATGCATTGTGAGGTCCCAAGTCAGATATACGTAATCACACGGTAGATACCACTTGAATACCAGCAGTTTCCGCTACTTCAAGACTATCTTTTGACGGTATTTACTGCAATATCACCTGCTATTCAAACGTTTCTCGGTAATCTGCTGAAATTTCGAGATTCTCCGAGGGAGGAAAGCCTTGGGTGATTTTTAAAAGATCACGTAATCTGGAAAATGAATGATTTTTTATGTTAGGTGGGCAGTAAAAATGAGTCTGTTAGGTGGAGAGAGATTTGATATTTGATATATTTGATGGAATGTATGGAAGATAGGGGAATTGATTGAAGCAGTTGGTCTGGATGGGGATAAATCTGTTGTTTGGGTACTCTTGTGCGGTCTGACTGGGGTTTTTGAAACTTTTAAAGCATTCCTGCTTAGTGAAGTGTCTCGTAGTGGGATGGGAAGATCAGAATTATATACTTGCTGCTGAGAATTACATATTATAAAAGCAAATAGAACAAAAGCTTTCGAAATTTCTGTTTACTATTTGAATATAATATGCGTAGAGTTGTTATAGCTATTCAGCTCTCGCAGCTAAGTCATCAGAGGGCAGAGGGAATTGTGAAGATATAGCTGAAGAGTTTAGAATAGCAGGTAGTTTGGGAGATAATGAGATGAATAGCATTAATATCTGCTGGGATTTTAACTGTAATGACGACTGTATGAGTATTGAATAAGACTCCACAAGTTCTAGACTGTCTTTCTCCACTGATGCTAGCAGAGCTCAATAAGTTGGAAGAAATCCCAAATAGTCTGTCGTAATACTACTCTGGATGGAGATAGAGATATGCCATTGCCAGATAAATATCATAGTAATACATTCCGCTGCTTGAGAGCTATATATATGACTGCTGTTGTTCCTACTTTGCTCTCCCATGATTCTACCATTACTATTATGTTCATAGTTTGTAAAAAAAGAGCTCCATTGACAAATCAATAGAACTGGTCTAAATCAGACCAGACTTTCATCGTGTATTCTCGGAAAATATCCTTCCTATCGGTTTTGCCTTCTCTTGAGTCATCACCCTGTGTAGTTCCGCTATCCACCTGTTTCTTCTATCGTCTGTACAAGGAGTAGAAAGGGATATCAAGGGATACACCTGCAGGAACCACATACCTGAAAACCACACTCTATACTCTTCTTATGTTCACATTCTGGAGTCTGAGACCTCAACGTAGATAAATAGTTCTTCAGGTAGTGATATAAGTAGATAAATTACAAAGTTATAACTCTTTTATATTCACATTAGGACCATCCCGCAACACTTTGTTCAGTTTTTCCTTCCACACTGAAGGCTTCTGATCTAGAAAGAACTCAATATCAAACACATTTTTCTCCAAATCCCATTCCCCTTGATTTGTTCTCACTAAGTCAACCATATGCGCTTCGGTCCCTAGTTCTCTGGCAAAATCGTGAATCACTGACCGAATATACGTTCCAGAAGATACAGAAAGCTTGAATTTGATTATTGGATCTTTCCGGGCTTCGTTCTTTGTCAGGGAACCTTCTGTAGAGTCTGAAGATTCAGTTTTGAGTTTTTTCGCAGCTGGTACGTCGCTGTCGCTGTCTCGTGGGTGGATTTTCTCATTTGTCAGTGACTCTTTAGTGGGAATAGCATCTTTCACACTTTCTAGTTCGGTTATATCTTCTTTTGCATTCTCTTTCTCTGATGTTTGTTCTTCTTGTTGTTCCTTCACTTCCTTTTCCTTCACTTCCTTTTCCTTCTCTTCCTTCACCTTCTCTCCCTCCTCTTTCTCTCCCTCCTCTTTCTCTCCCTTTTCCTTCTCTTCGTTTTCCTTCTCTTCGTTTTCCTCCCCCTCCTTCACGGAGAAATCTGCCACCTCCTGAAACTTTTTACTGAATTCAATCTCCTCCTGAGACGCAAACTCCGCCGGTTGCAAATACTCGTGATCGAAAATCAACGGCTTCGAAACGTCACCCCCCGCTCCATCTACAAACTCCACATGCGAGATTTCCGCATCCCGAGGCTCAATAGAACGCGGCAACGGCTCTCCGCTCCGAGCGTACTCATACAGAGGTTTCCCATTCATCTTCAACGCAGAAAAAATAGGAGGAATCTGTTTGATCTTTCCCTGAAACTTCTCAAACATCACCCTTTTCACATCTTCATCTTTCAACCCCTGCGTACTGCCAGTAGCCAGAATCTTTCCCTGAGAATCGTAAGTCGTAGTAGACGTTCCAAACAGAGCTGTAGCTTGATAAGTCTTCACGCAGTCACCCGTGCTGTAGTGATTCAACTGTTTAGTACCTTTCCCTACTCCAATAATCAAAACCCCTGAAGCAAGAGGGTCCAGAGTTCCCCCATGACCAATTTTCAGCTTCGGCTTGAATTTTTCTCTGGTTTTATTAAACCCGGGAGCCAGCAGACCACGAGCTCGCTCTATATCCTTTTCATAGTACTTTGAATCCTCTCTGAGCAGGAGAACGGTCTTGAGGATTCTCACAATCTGTGCCGAAGTTATCCCCTTGGGTTTATTCACGGCAAATACACCATTTAAAGAGGAGTTCATATCTCCTGTTCTTTCGTCAGTCATTTCCTGTGCAGAGTACCAGGAATTGAAATTTGATGGTAGAAATGATAGAATTGAAGTGGGAAGCAGCCAGATATGTGGGAATGACAATCGGGAAACCTGTTAAGTGATACCTTAAGTGATACGGGAAACCTGTAGAAGGTATATAGTGAATAAAAGAGTTTCCAGACAGCTGTAGAGGATGAAAAGTGAATAAAAGAGTTCCGAAACCTGGAATTTTACACCGAAATCCAAGCTTGTTTATTCTGATATGGAAATTGAGTGAATAATAACTAGGAAATATGTCATTTGATAAGCCTAGAATATATAATAAATACACACACTCCATATTTCTTCTATAACCTCTCGAGATCCCCGAGGAAGTGAAAAGTTTCACTGTTAGCAGGAAGAGACATGAGATGAGTATAATGGAATGATTCCTCGGGGGATCAGAGGGGTTTGATTGATTTATATGGATATATTCATGGAATCAGCAAGGATCCTCGGGCAAGAATGGTTGTTGTTTCTTATTTATTTATGTATATTATGGCTTGCGCTGTTATTCTGCTGTGGTGAATCGCAGCTCTGAGGGATCTACTGAGTCTTCTAAGAATGGAGAAGAGAGAGACGGGAGTCTGACGTTTAGTGTTATTCTGTAGTATATAATATAGTTTATAGTATTCTGTAGTTTATAGTATTCTGTAGTTTATAATATGGTGTATAGTTAATGATATTCTCATTCTCTACTCTGTAAGACTCTCTACTCTATTTCACATCCAAACCCAATGGGCCGTTGCGTTATAGGATTCTGATAGGTGATGAGGTTTATATAGTATATTTAGTAATACTGCTGAGAAATAGTACTCTCTTTTAATATACTTCTTGCTAGTTGAATTACAGCAGTCTCGGGATAGCCGGTAGTTTGATGCTCGGCCCGAATACCTGCGGATCAACTGGGAGTCTCTAAGGATCTTTTAATTCCCTGGGAAGCGGACTATACAAGACATTTGTAGAGTGTCTGTATTGTTTTCAGAGGTATTAGAAATAAATAGGAATTTTCACTCTGTATGCATCATTTTGACTGCTGTTTGATCATCTGCTGCGAAGGACTCAGTCAATCCAGAGATTCAAATACCATCAACTCACTGCTCTTTTTCTTAACCGACCAAGGCGGGAGGCTTTAAGCCTGTAAATTGTTGCCATTAGTAATTGTAGCTGATTAGCTGACTATATAGTTCCATAAAATGCTTCCTATAATGACTCTTATAATGGCTGTAATCTCTGTATCTGAGACTGTCAAGCCAGTATGCCGGGCCAGAATGATTGGAAGAAACAGTTGACTGAAACATCTTCCTATTAATTCATATAAAGTCGAATTCATCAATTGATGTATGCAGTGGTGAATAGCTGAGGAGGAGATTGATAGAAAAAGTAGCTCAGCTCATAGCTCATAGCTCATAGCTCATAGCTCATATCACCGATGAGATAAATCGATTTTCGATCTCAGAAACAGCATTTGTCCTCAGACCATTCCAAAGTTTTGTTTCCTGTTACTTATCTTCAGCAATAATAGAGCTGTTATTAGACCAAACTGAGTACCTGCTGAAATTCGTAAACATATTATGGATTTATTAAGTATCTTGGTAGTTCTTTGCCGTAGAACTACATGGTGATCCCTTCCGAGTTACCGTGTCTTCCTATTAGAAGCTAAGAGAAAGAAACAGGCTGATTATCCTTCACAGCTTAAAAAGCACAAAGTATACCATCTTTATACCAAGTTAATACTTCAACAAGCCAGTCTGGTCCTTTCTTTCTTCATTTTTAACCCCAAACTCCATTTTACCTCCTCTACACCCTCCTCATTTCTTCTCCTACAGTCCAATAGTCATCACAGTATATTGTACGATCTATAACACAACTGCTATTACCACATCACATCTTCTTGTCCTATCTTATCTTATTTTATATCATCTCATCTCATCTCTTCCTCTCTTCCTCTCTTTCTCTCTCTCTCTCTCTCTCTCTCTCTCTCTCTCATCCCATCTCTCTAGAAACCGTCTATAGTACATCTCATTCAGCTTAAACCCGTCCAACCATCAGAAAGATCTTCTCTCTCACTGAAAGCAGTCCAAACAATTCTTCGTTAGTTGTAATCTTCAAGATATCTCCATTATTCTGTAGAAATCTTAATTGAGCTCGCGATTTACCATCCTCAATCCACTGAGAATCAATTCCTTTAAACTCATCATTCCGTACAAGCTTTTCAGTAATTTTATCAACTAAATCCGCCAATAATATAGATTTTGGCACTGATATGGCAAACATTTCATCAGCATTAGAGCAAAATTTAATACGAATACTTGATGATATGTTAGACGCTGAAGATATAGAAACAGATGATTTCTGAGAATTATGCCGATTCTCTACCCCACTGTAACTCGATTTCGACGGGGTTCGAGTAGGCATTTCAGGCACTTTATCACTCTCATCGTCCATATAATAATCCTCGATATCATTACTCTGAGTACTGTTGTTCGGCGATGGCTGTTTCGGCCCGTAAGAAGACCGAGTATTTGAACTGCCATCTGATGGTCCTACAGAATTAGTATTCATGGAATTCACTACAGATGACGACGAAGCAGATCGCGACATGGAAGCCCCAGCAGCTCGCGCCGCCGCCTGGTGAAGCTGCCGAGATCCGCGCTGGTGGCTCAGCCTATGTGAACTGTGGCGCGCTGCTGAGCCACCTTTCGGATCAGGTAATCTTTCCGGGTATCCTCCTACAGTCTGCACGTCTGTATCTCGGAGTTGGAAGAACTGCAGTACTGTTTGAGACCTGGAAACGTTTACTGGTAGTTTTATAAGCTTAGCAATGTACTCGTTGAGTTCAAATTTACGATCCGACGCTATTCGGTCGTTCACGTGCTCCCGAGGGCCCGGAAGCATCGGCAGCGTCCTGGGACTGCCGGCGTCGCCACCTTCTACGGGGAATTCGTCTTTCAGCCGCAAATGGAGATTGTAGAAATCGTGATACCTCCGGCAGAGGTTTCGGAACGTGTTTGAGCTCATTTCGCACGTCACAAGGTACCAAAACCCGTCGTCAAAGTATACTTCTCTAACTGCTGCTGCTACAGGGTAAATTTCAGTACTGGCAGTCCCTAAAGTCCCCGAGGTCTGTCGGAGGTTCCGCCCTGACCCGCTGGAAGACACAGACAGCTGGCGGCTCTGAGAACGCTGCTGCTGTTTGGATCCTACAGAGTGGGCAGACGCTCGCTGCATCCGTTTTTCCCGTTCTTTCACTTCTAAATTCAGCACAGGAATCGAACTCGACTGGTATTTCCTGTTCTGCATTCTCCATTCGTCTATAGTAGGAATACGAGCTTTATCGAATCCTTCTTTTAAATCAGATATAGCCTTGCCAGTTGTAGGGTCCTGTATAGTGAGATAATACGAGGAAACGAGTCCTGGGCCGCCTACGCGAGATATAAGCTTAGCTAGAACCCATTCGTAGTTATAGTGAGCAACTATTGACAGAGTTTCGCCTTTCACCACGTGCAGTTCTTCGGAATCTTCGTCTTTGTTGTCGGGAATGAAATCCTCGTTTACCACAGCTAGTAGGAAATCGTTTTTCTTTGCTGCCGAGGAAGAAGCCGATCCCGAAGCGGAAGCGGAAGCGGAAGCCGAAAGTCCAGCCTGTTCAGGGTGCCGCTCGGCTTTATCGTACAGAACTTCAAACAGAGACCGCGGAACAAAACCTTTCATGTTTGTCGTGGGATTTGTGCATTCAAACCATTTAGATGTATCGTCATTTTCAGTCACAACGTAGAAATAGTCGTCCTTATTGAATGACAGTTCACCAGGATGCTGTGCTGTGTATGATTGAGTAGCGCGGATGACTTTCTTAGGGGCCATAGACTTTGCCTTCTCGCTGGGTCCTTCGCGGATCGGCGCGGATACCTGGATAGGCTGTTTTTTATCGCTTTTAGTCCTGCGGAAAGCCTGGGGGGATGTTAGTAAAAAAGAGCATTAGAAGTATTAAGAAAGGAAGAATAGGATAATAGATATTCAGGCATAGCGTACCTTCATATTGTGTGGTTATATGGGTGAATAAGATAAACCGGAAGATCAGAGGAATGCCGGTATTTCGGTAATCTGCGGCAGCCGGGGGCCGAGACGGATATATCACGTATTGTGAGCTCCGATTACACGGGATATTACTATTACTACACGGTTTCAAATAGTCTAACGGGTATAAACAGTATTCTACGGGTATAAAAATGTGAATATACGTTAACTTCGGCTTGGAATATAACGGAGTATAACGGAGTAGTCCGTGGGATCAGCCGTTGATGAGTATCGCGGAGAAAAAGACGGCAAAGGGCATTTTCCGAAAATGGTGAAAACGGGAGGAAGATATGTGAAACAGGGATCCGAAGTGAGAAGTAAGGAATGATTTGCCGGAATGAATTGGATGAAATGGGGTGAGAAAAGTGGGAAATATAGATGAATGGATGCTACAGTTTGTTTATATTTACAGCATTTGAATATATAAAGTGTTTTTCTTATGTCTACGGTAGGTTGTTGGGGTATCTCGGTACTTGCATTACTCGGAAGTAAGTACACTACGCCCAGAGGAGCGGATTACCCAAATTGAGCGGGAAACTGAGGCGGAAGAGCGCAAAAACGGCATAGCTAGCTTGGATACCAACAAAAACGCGATAAACCACCCACTGAGTGCCTCAGTCGGCTTTCATCTCGGTACTTGCTCGGTACTTGCCATCAGCCCTCACTTCAGTTCAATATATAACTCACTATGTTTCGAAACGCTATGTAGGGCCTACTAATTCCATATATGAACGAATACCGTTTGATCCGCACGGCCGCAGGCGGATTCTACGGCATATTAACGGCTTATCACAGCTCACAGCCACTCACGGAAGCTCTCGGCAAACCACAAATTCGTCCTTCCCGTTACCGAGCTTCAACTCGGTTTGTTCCACTGGTACTAATAGCGCAATTATCGTGTCTGTGCTGTTTATTCACACTTTCTGTGCAACCTTCTCGGCGGTAACTTAATAAACGCGTCTCAGTTGGAGGTTTAAAGTTTTTTCCCCCCACTAGCGGTTTGAAACCTACTAGCGCGCATATCCGTTTTAGGTAAACGGGTCCAATCGTGTCCCCACACCTGAAATGAGACGCCGAGCCCTTTACGTATTCCGGAAACGATACTCCCGCTATCATCTCCGAAATTTCTCAACCCCCGAAATCGGAAAATTATTCAAATTTCCTAAATTTTATCACCGAGGAATTCATCAATTAGATAGGAAAAACTCCACATTTCCTACCCCAAAAAGCATCCAATAGGCATGAAATTTATCAGTGGAACTCTGCGGCTTTCCCTAATATTCCCTGCCACCCGACGTTGGCTTCAAACTTCTTCCGCTTCCGCTAAGACTTCCGCTATGGCTTACACTAAAGAACTCAAGATTGCCGAACTGGCAGTACAAAGAGCGGCCATTCTGACGTCCAGCGTGGCCAAAACGCTTCTAAAGGAGTCGGCAGAGTCGACGGTGATCAAATCGGACGCGTCGCCCGTGACAGTCGGCGATTTCGGCGCTCAAGCCGTGATTTTATCCGCTCTTCGGAAGAATTTCCCGAATGACGAATTTGTAGGAGAAGAAGACGCGTCGGAACTGCGATCGAACGGAGAAGTTATGGAACGCGTCTTAGAGGTTGTGCGGGCCACGTGCGGGGCGTCTGAAGCCGGTATTGTTTCCGAAATTGGGACATTAACCGATCCGAAAGATATTTGTGACGCAATCGATCTCGGGAATTCTTCGGGAGGCGCAAAAGGGCGTATTTGGGCACTTGACCCGATTGATGGTACAAAAGGGTTTCTCCGGGGCGATCAGTACGCTGTTTGTTTGGCTTTGTTGGTGGACGGGAGTCCCGTGCTCGGCGTTATCGGATGTCCGAATCTGCCGATAAATCCCGAGAACCCGGAATTAGGGAAAGGAGTTTTATTTTGTGGTGTTAAAGGACAAGGATCATACACAAAACCATTATTTGCCGATCTCGGCTCGGCAGTTGCCTCGGCAATCAGCTTCAACCATGTGACAGACGTGAAAAAAGCTCGGATCTGCGAAGGAGTTGAAGCAGCGCATTCGGCACACGATTTACAAAAAGAAATCACAATCCTCCTCGGCATAAACCGAGATCCCGTGCGAATGGACTCCCAGGCTAAATACTGCTCTATTTCCCGTGGAGACGGAGATATCTATTTGCGGTTGCCGAGGACCCTGGCGTATCAGGAAAAGATTTGGGATCACGCGGCTGGGAACGTTTTAGTGACGGAAGCTGGTGGGGTTGTGACGGATATTTTCGGGCATCCGTTGGATTTTTCTGTAGGCCGTACGTTGAAGAAGAATAAAGGGGTGATAGCAGCGGGGCGGGAGATCCATGGAGCGGTGATGGAAGCAGTGAAGAAAGTTACAGAGGGAAGGATTCCCGAGGGGAAGTAGAGAAGGGAAGGAAGGGAAGGAAGGGAAGGAAGGGAATAGAAAGGAGAATATAGGAGTAGAAAGAAATGGTTGGAAAGAAGAATAAGGGAGTAGGAAGAATGTAGGAGTAGAAAGAATAAATGAATGGAAAGAATTTAGGAGTAGAAAGAAGAAGGGATAAAATAAGAAGGATGTAGGAGTAGAAAGAAGATGAAGGAAGAATAAAGGAATAAGAAGAGAATGAAGGGATGGAAAGAAAATAGGAGTAGAAAGAAGGATATAGGAATAAGAAGCGAATAAAGGAATGAAAAGAATTTCGGAGCAGAAGAAGAACAAATTATTTGAAAGAATCAAGGAATCAAAGGAGCAAGAAGAAGAAGAATAAATTATGGAAAGAAAAAGGATGGAGGAGTAGAAAAAAGGATAAAGGGGTGAGCAGAAGAATGAAGGAATGGAAGATGAGTGATTGGAAAGAGTAATAAAGGAAGAAGAATAAGAAGAACAATTAGAAGAATAGAGGAACCTGAAAAAGAATAAAGGAATAAAAAAGAGGAATAAAGGAATGAAAAGAAGATTGGATGATTCCAAAGAAGGATAACATTTTAGGAATAAGACAGGATGATCTCAACGAAGAATAAAGGAATAAGGAGAGAAGTAAATGATTGAGAAGAAGAGTGTAGCTGTAAAAAGGAGGATAAAAGGATGGAAAGAATAAAGGGATGAGAAGAAGAATAAAGAATGGAAAAATATTAAAGGAATAAGAAGAAGAATGAATGATTGAAAAGAAGAGTGGAGGACTGGAAAGAAGGATAAATGATTGGAAAGAAGAATGTAGAACTGGAAAGAAGTATAAAATGAAACAAAAACTCCATTTAATTGGCCTTGTACTGGGATGTGGAAAGATTCCTGAATCTGAGGCTTCTGAAAGACCAGGTGAGACTACTGGTTTCTGTTAGGTTATTTATTATGCTGTTGAAGTAATGTACTGAAAAGTGGAAAGAACAATGAATGATTGGAATGAATGACTGAATAAAAAGAAGAATGAAGGATTGGAATGGCGAATAAAGAGATGGAAAGAGGAATAAATGAATGAGAAGGGGAATAAAGGAATGGAAAGAAGATTAAGTATTGAAAAGGGTTGAAGTAGCGGAAAGAAGAGGAGAGGAAAGGAACGTGAAATGGACGCCTTTTCCAGCCAGGAAAGCGCATATCTCAGAGCTGCAACACAGTGTATTCCCTTCTTCCTTTCTTTTCGTCTCTTCATCTTTCCACCTTTCCTTTCTTTCATCTTCCATCTTCAACGTTCAGCTCTAGAATGAGTAGTCAAATTATCCGATGAACAGCACGATAGAAATAACCATGTAGAAGGCTTTTACACTGTTCAGACAGATTTCTCATTTTGGAACCAGAAGGTCTCTGCAATGACTAGGACGGAAAAGCGTGAAAGGGTATAAAGAAATGAGTTATATGGAAGTATTTGAAGCATTGCTCTGGTAGAAGAATAATGGAGCAGGCAATTGGTTGGAAATGATGAGAAACAGAAGCAAGAGAGAAAACATATGTATTATGGCAAGTACATCAAGTATGGAAAGTATTGGAAATGTGGAAAATGTCGCTTTTACTTTATAACCCGCCTAGAAATCCTGTATTCCTGTTATAGCAGATTTAATAGCTGGAACTGGAGAATTTCAACGGAACGACAGGCTTATTTGCTAGTTTTCGGAGTAAAATGCGAGCTGTGGATGAAAATAGTGGATATGGGGGTATGGAAGAGTTGCAAATTACGATCTGAGGAGTCTGGCAAAATTAGAGAGAATCAAGAATGAAGGGAACGAAGGAAGGAAGAAAGGAAGGATGTAATATGTAAAGAATGGCCTGTAGGAATCAACATACTCAGTACAGTAAAGTAGATAACACACTACTATTACACCCAATTACTCTTAATTACTCTCAATTACTCTCAATTATCTATATTCATTCTTGTTGACTGCCACTCTCTGAAATACCATGGTTGCTTACTTCCTTCTCCATTCACATCACCGTTCTCCTCTTGGATCACAATTCTATCACTTTTCCAGTTTCCCTGTGTTCCAGCATTTTCCCTTTCCCTTCTAACAAATCTCCAGTTAATTCTCCTACCTAAACAACAGTTTCCTTGCTTCCCTCAACACCCTTTAAATATTCCTTCAACTGAGGAACAGATGGCTCTCAATACTAATTCCTTATACTACTGCCTTCTACTACTGCTTTCTACTAATGCTTTATATTAGTGATTATACTCATCCTTTATACTAATCCTAATCCTGTATACACTTATCAGACAAATAGGAAAATAGATGCAGCTTCCTTTTGTTATAGTATGCTGAATGAATGACTGAATTGTACATTCTATTGTCTATCTTCTCACTTACTTCAATTTACTACTACCGGTTCTTCCATCTGCTCAATTATCTCCGTTTCCATCGCCCTCTCCTCCTTTCCGCCTTTCATCTTCCACCTTATAAATCACTCTTATCGTTCACACCAAACATAAACGGAGTAGCAATAATCTTAGAATCCTCAATCTTGCCAGTGAAATAAAACCCCACTATGCACACTGCATACGTCAATATCAGAATCGACCCTTTGAAATAATTACTCTTCCCCTCTGCGTAGATATACGTAAAGAGGAATACAGACAGCATAGACGCTATAATATCCCACCGAGGGAATATCAGTGTAAATACAAAATCATTGAGCGGTCCATTGGCCGGGATGGAAGACCAAATACCCCACAGCACTAAAGCAGGAATCTGCAGTAAACAAACTTGCAGAACATAAGCTGATCCGATTTCCATTGAAAGCGCTACATTCCCGTGAACAGCAAACGAAATAGCATTCAGAAACTCTGTAGTGTTCGGTACCAAAGCGAAAATCGTCAAACCGACTACTTTCGAGTTCAGAGGGAATCTTTCAAGCAGGAAATCCACTGTATCCACCAGTATTTCAGCTATAATAGCATACAACACTGTAGCACCTAGCAATATCAATGTACTCTTCCTACGAGACCAATTCGGCGCGTCGTGGCCTCCAGCTTCCTCGTCAGCCGCCACAGCAGTGCCTGGTTTCCCGTGCAGTTCCGCTGCCGTCGGAGTTTGCCAGATTAATGCCGCATGCGTCCTCAGGGTGAACCACAGACCTACAACATACGATATAAACAGTAAAAGCGAGCAGATATACGAAAACGGCCTTACCACTGCTGTGTACAGCTGATCCACTTCTAAAGGCAGTTGATACATGTGGCATTTGCTGCACTGCGCCACAGTAAACTCCTCTGAGCCGCAGGGCCCGCAGCGCATCTCGTATGTACCGTAAATCTGGTAGAACAGTGTGGGGGCAAAAGTAGCTACAGATGCAAACAACAGCATTGTAGAGCTCACCCCGGCAGACTTCGGATTGTACCGTTGCGTCTTCCGACGGATCGCTCCGCCACACATAGACAGCCCAGGCAGCAGCAGAACTGCGCCGAGAATACTACCGATAATACTGCCTTCTACAATATCACCTTTGCCCTGTTGGAGAGCTACAATGTACAGAAACACTTCCACTATGGTCGAGAAGAAAGCATTCAGCACGGCACCCACTCCCATGGAAGATTGAGCAGATATAGAAGCTACTGCTTGGCCTATAAAGTAAGCCAGCGGGATTACAGACGCCAGGGCACAGAAAAACAGAAATCCCGACGAGGTTAACGCGGAAATTACCCCAAAATACCCGCGAATCACATAGTAGTCGAATATTACGAAAAGTACAGGCGCCATCAGGTTTATCAAAAAGATATTCGTCCCGTCTATCGTATACTTCGCATAGGACCATCCAAAAGCTCGGTATGTGCAAAGCACAACAAGCGTCGGCTTCGGAGGTGCCGCGCCAGCAGCATAGGCGCCTTCTTGCGCAAATTTCAGTGCCAAAGGATGCCGTCGGAGCTGAGCAGCAATAGTCGAACAGACTTTCGCCATCGGAATAGAGAAAACGCCGAGCCAGCAGCAAACGCTTACGAGATACAGTAGAGGTTGCACAATTATGTGGAACCAAATATAGAAAAGAATTCGGCCCAGCGTCCACGGCCCGCGCCCGAAAAGCCGACGTTTCGGGTGAGTTTCGCCGAGGAGCACAGAATGGCCGTCGTCGGTTTCTGTGGCGGCGTTCGGAACGGCTAATTGCCCGTCTACATCATTTGTGGCGCTCTGTCCGCCTCCTACGTTTCCTACGTTTCCTACGCTTCCACTGGCCCGCGCCCGAGGCTCAAAAAACAGCATTCCGGCCTCCTCATCGGTAAATCGCCATGCCCGGTACTCCGAAACGCTCCCGCCTTCCCCGGAATCCTCGGCTCGGTACCGCTCGTCCTGCGCTAATTCTACAACACGGCCGAAAGGGTACAAAAGATACCTTCCGACTCGGGCGAAAACCCGAGCATATTTAGCCGCACTTGGAGACCAAAATACAATTCCGAGTCCTAAAGCTCCAATGGCGCATACAGTAGCTAAAAGCAGGCCAAAAGTGGCAGACCACAGCAAATCCCCCAGCACTACAAGCCGAGAAGCTTTCTTACCGGGCAAAGCATGGATATCCTCGTCAGCTACTTTCTGTACAGATCTGATTTTCTTATATAATGCCGGTTTCCATATACGGATACCGAACGGATGGGTAGTATTTATAGCGTCCTGCCGTTCCCGCAGCGTGAACGTTTCTAAGCTTGTGGCTGAGCCACGGCCGGAAACCGCTGAGCCACTGGAATGTTCCGAATGATCCGACAGGCCGGAATGACTGGAATGGTGACTTCCGTGTGAATCGCCGGAATGAGCCGATCCCGCGTCCGATTCCGGTTCCGCTGGAGGCGTCAAATCCACTGCTGGAATCGACGGAGTCTCCGGCAGTAAATTAAACGCCTGTTTGTGTCTTGAAACTGCCGGCGTAGATTCCGTCTCGGATTCCTCTTCGTACCCGCTAGCATCGGAATGATGTTCTTCGGCTATTCCGACCCGAGCAGCAGCAACTGCGTCGTCGTCTTCCGGATCTACGGAGGCACCGGTACGTTCGATGCCGGCTTCCACTTCCTCTAATTGGGAAAGGGCCTCGTCAGCTACGGCTAAACTATGAGAAATCTCGTGTTCTAATCCTCTTTTAAGTTCTCTTACGCTGCCTTGCCGGTCTCTGCCGTCTCTGCCGTCTTTGCGGACCCGAGTTCGGTCTTCTTCGGCATTCCGCTCGACACATTTATCGGCTTTGTGTTTTAATTTCCTATATCTGTGCTTTAAAGCATCGTTATATCCTTCTAAATACTCTCGTTCCATATCGGCTTCGATTTCGTCTTCATCGTCGTCTACAGAAAAGATAAACCGGCGATTGCTCGGCACTCTGTCTAATTTCGGCGGCATCGGATGTTTCTTCTTTTGTGCCGAATTCGGAGCCGTGCCGAGATGCGGTTTGTGCGGTAGCAAAAGGTACTGCCGCTGATGAGGGTTTACAGGCGCGGTATCGATAAGCGGAGACGGCGGATGCACGGCAGTCATTGCCGCAGATCCGAGGGGTGTAACTGTGGTGCCGATATTATGAGTTTTACGGGGTTTCAAAGCCGGAGATCCCGCTGTTATTGCGGAATTGGTGGCATTTGTAGCGTTTATAGCGTTTATAGCGTTTCCACCTCCGCTAGCCGATCTCGGAGTTTTACTGACTGATTGGCCAGTGCTGGATTCACTCGGAGCCCGAATAGGAGCGGATTCGGGGGCTCGCGGGTCATCCGAACTGTGGCTCGGCCCGTGGATCGGCCCGTGGCTCGGCTCGGGGGCAGTCCGAGCAGATGAAAGCGGAGATTGCGGGCTCATATAGGATTATTACTAGAAATTGTACTGCTACAGTGATTCTATAATATCTGGGCACCGTCGGCAGGAGTTGGCAATGCGCTGATAGCAGGAATCAGGAATTGACAGGCAGATAGACGGCAATACAAGCTGAAACGGAAGAACGGTTATAAGGATAAAATGGGTTGCAATCGAAAAAACCCCGACAAAACAAGGAAACTCCAGGCCAATTATTGAACTTTTTAAACGGTGAATCAGCAGATTAAGGCAATGCTTGACGATTGAACCAGTTGATTCCCATTCAAAATTGCTAAGAAAGGAATTTTACGATTAATAAGTACCCCCCAAATCACGGAAGTATCCAGAAAACGGGTTCAACCTATGCAGATTGAAATAAGGGACTTGTTCACTATATTCTATACTTCAAACAGCAATTTCCAAAGGCAAACAGTCAATTGAGTGTTCAGATTATCAGCCAAATCACACTGTGATGCCTTATATGATAGTAAATTGAGTTCTCGGTTGCTTTTAAACCACCACGAGGAGGTTCAATTGAGCATAAAATCGGGCCGAATTGGGCATATGCGGAGAATGCAGGAGCCGTGGGGTGGGCGCGGGGGAGTACGCGAGACTGGAACGAAGTGAGATGCGAGGCGGGGGTTAGGTGGGGTGAGATGCGAGGTGAGGGGAGACGGGAGGTGAAGATGGGAGGTGGGTGGTAGGAGAAGGGTAGAGGGTAGGAGAAGAGTGCCTAGAAGTGGGAAACTTAGGGGGAACTGGCAGGTTAAAGAGGTGGAAATAGCAGGTTATGTATGAGAGAGTACCGGACGGCTTGAAATCCAACATAAACACTGGTCTAGGAGGTGTATGGTGGTTGGAACCACGGATCAAAGAGAAGAGCGCACATCGCGGCAGGTATCACTCGAGTTTGGACTTCAATTTTGAGCTTCCACTTGGCACATTTTCGCATAATCAACACAAAATATGGCAGTATCTCCTATAATTTGCTATATATTACGATTTATTCCATCCCACTACGGGAGATTCATCATTATAAGCACCCCAGATCATCGGGGAGTTCACATCTCCCTCCGGAAACTGCGGAAACCATTAGGATAAATATAGCATGACAAATGCCTTTCATGTAGCTTCATGCGTGACATGCATGACATCCATGACAATCATATGCTTGCTCTCCAAGGCCTAAGAACTACAAAATAGCAGGTGTATATCCTGATAAAAAGAACTACAGCTGCTATCAATTGTCCATATTATATTTCTGTAGTCAATTATAGTCTCAAACCATGATTCTACAAAAAAAAATTCTCGTTTCAACTCCAATTTCCGCCCCAGTTCCCGGTCCCCATCTTCTCTCTCTTCCTGTTCTGTTCCGTAATGTCACACTCATCACCTACACAGCAATACCTGACATACAGCTTTCCTGCATCTCTCTCTTCCGTCTTTTTTTCCTGCACCGAGATATCCAGGGTAACTAACGTTGTGCGAAATTGTATTGTCTCCTGCGTAATCAACAACTACTTGTTACCCAGACAAACGCATACATCACCACCATCAATATATCAATATAACGCGTATTCTCACCAATTCGCTCTACTACTACACTGGATAGCATCTTGCGCGTTCTCGCTATTCCACACTAACCGCTCATAATCTGTCACACCTTCCGAGAACCAACAACGCGCTCAAGAAAAATCCGTGTTTGTAACAGCGGTTAATTTTAAACCACAAAAGCGGATCATGAAACTCGGCTTAAAGACTTATTTGGCCATATTGGCCATTTTGTGTAACGTCACAAACGCGGAAGCAAACGCGGAAGCAAACCCTCAGGCCCCGGGTGGCGGTGCCATCGGAAATTTAAGTGAGTACTATAACAAGCCGGTAATGCGCGTATTACGCCGCCTATGAACCACATTCTAACTTATAACAGACACGGATGGTGAAGTCGCACCTGGCGCGGCTCCTGCTGCCACTACCACGACAGGGTTGGCCGGAATTGTCGGAACTGGCACAGATACTGTGAACCCGGCGACTGTAGTTGCTACTGCTACCGTCGCTGATACAGAAACAGCTGAAACTTCGGCGCTTACTGCTGCCGCCGCGGATACTGCCGTGGCAGACACTGCTGCCGCCGATACTGTGGCTGCTGATACTGTCGTGGCAGACACTGCCGTAGCAGACACTGCCGTGGCAGACACCGCCGCTGCAGTCTCTGTGTATGTCACAACAGGGGTTGACGGCATTATCCAGACTGTCACAACTTCCTACGCCGCCGGTGTACTGCCTACTACAACATCTCTGCCTGCTGCCGCCGCTACAGCTGCCACAACTGCCGCCGCAGAAGCCGCTACAGTCACCTCCAGTACCACCGGCCTCACAACTTCCGGTACTTCCGGAACTTCCGGAACTTCCGGTACTTCCACCACCCAGCAACAGACAACTATCTGGGTAACTGTGACAGACGTGCGAGGCGCTGTAGCCACCGTACAAACCATCTATGCTCAGTCATTTTCCCGCTTGTGGACATCTATCGCTTCCGTTCCCGAGGGCAGTATCGGTTTAGGTACGATATCCGGAGAAGTAGGGGTTGTCAGGAAACCGATCTATCGTACAGTGGAGAAATAATAGATTATAGGTTGTGGAAAAAATGGGGGAAAGCTTGAAGCTTCGTGTATATTAGATTGAGCAATAAACATGGTTTTGGATTAATATTTCTGTGGAAAACCTACAAAGTATTTCGTACATTACAGTTAGATTACATCACAATAGATAGACATCCAAGCAATTTATAGCCATTAGGGATATAAAAGCAATACGGTAAAAAAAAACAATCCCCAGTAGATAGAGAGATACAGCGTCAAACATAACTGAATTCCGGCAAAACTCTACCCCTAATGTACCGCAACCCCAACGCTCACCTGCTTTCTTCACTTTGCTACAGTATTCTTTTTTTTCACCCTTCTACAGCTTATTCTCTCTTTCAAACGCTAAGCCTACACTTTACACAGAGATCAACGGAGCAGTTTTCCCGCCGCTTTTCTCGGCATCAGCGTGCGAAATGAAATCGACGCGATCATTCTCAGATAAATTGAGTACTTTCTTAAACGTATGGCCAATTGCAATCAATGATGATTCTAATTTAGCTTTATCCGAAGTCTTAGTCCATAACCCAAATCTCACCCCAGCTTTACGCACACTTACAACCACTCCTGTGACTTCGTTATCCTCTCCTTGCTCAATAGTTTCTCCAATTACGCTGAGCATCGCCCGTAACCAGGCATCGTCATATTTACTGACTTCATCACGACGGAACTGGTAACTCCATTTCCCTCCAGCAGAGTTCGCCGGGTCCTCCCATTCCGGCTTGATCCCCGTGCGGAATAACTGGTAGTCCGACTTCAGCGGCAGCTCGGTGACTTTAGGGATAGAATCGTAGATGCCCCAGAATTCTTCTACTGATGAGAAAGACACGACTTCCTTGAGCAGATTACTCCAAGCTTCACCTTTGTGCATTTGCGGGCGCAGATACCACAAAGTCCAACTGGAATTGAGCGGGTGTTTGACGGTGAAATTCTCTTTGTTCTCCAATACGGTTACTTCACCGGTTTCCGTTGATTCACCCGCTGGCTCATCATTCAACCGCAATTCGGCCGTAGCATCAGTAACGTTTGCCACGTCAGTCATATTTGGCCGTCTTAATAGTGTTTTCTGCTGTTTACGGGTGCCACTATAATTGTGACAGTGTATTACATGCAGTCTTGTCACTGTTTATACCCGCTTTAATACCTGATTTCGTGATTTACGCTGTAATCCTTCGTTGGACGTTCGGCTCGGCTTTTTTTTTTCATACATTGAAATTGCGATAATAATAAAATTTTCATGTCTCGCGATCGCCCCCACAGAGCAGGTGTGAGGGGCCCTGTTATGGGACAAAAGGGTGTATGGGTGCACGGCTTCAAATGCTGAGATTTACCTGCTGTAGCATTTCCTGGTACAGCGAATATCAACCGATAAGCATCCATAACCATCCTATCGTAGCCTATCGTATCTTTTGCTTAACCATTGATAACCCCAGAGTCCTTCTTCACACTGCATAAACCAACCCCTCTGTCATCAGCACCCACTGCATCCACGACTACTCAATCTTTCTATTCTTTCCCTCTGCTTTCCCTCTGCTTTCCCTCCTATTTTCCTCCTATTTTCCTCCTATTTCCCTCCTATTTCCCTCAACCCCAAACCCTGCATGTCCGCTCTTCACCTCGTCAAAACGTTCCTGGCTATCAGCTGCGCCCTGTCAGCCGCCTCCCTCGGCGCGCTGTACGCCTTCCAAAACAAACTAGTGTACCCCAGCAACTACGCCAATGGCCGCAAATTCATAGACAACCCAGGCTCCTACGGACTGGACTACGAAGAAGTATGGCTGGACACCCCAGACGGAGAGAGAATCCAATCCTATGTCCTGGTCCACAACCCTGAAGAAGAAGGCTATAAGAACAAAACAGTGCTGGTGCTCTGTCCTAATGGTGGCAACATTGGCCATTCGCTGCCTATAGTGAAGCTGCTGTATTCTTCTATGCAGTATAACGTGGTAATATACTCTTATCGTGGCTATGGTGCTTCTTCAGGCACTGCTAGTGAAGGCGGGATTAAAATCGATTCTGACACTGTTATGGCGTACCTGGCGTCTCATCCGCAGTTGTCCAAGTCGGCTTTGATTCTGTATGGCCGTTCGCTGGGTGGAGCGGTCGGAATCTATTTGGCGGCTTCTTATCCGGATCGGATATCGGCTTTAATACTGGAAAACACGTTTTTGAGTATTCGGAAGGTGATTCCGAACTTATTTCCGTTTCTAGTCGGCCCGTTGCCGCGTTTGTGCCGTGAAGTTTGGGATTCCGAGTCTCTAATGCCGAAAATTCCTCCAAATATACCCGTACTGTTCTTATCCGGTAGCAAAGACGAGCTTGTACCCCCGGAACAAATGAAAAAACTGTACGAACTGTCCCGTAGCGACCACAAGACGTTTGTAGAGTTCCCCAACGGGACGCACAACACCACCTGTGGAGAGGAGAACTACTGGTTGACTGTGCATCAATTTATCTGGCGAAACGTGCCAGGGGGTCCTGGTGAGCCTGGGATTATGGAAGAAGATAGTTGAATAAGGTGAATTTAGAACTAAGATATGATATATTATGTATGTATGAGTTATGAGTTATGATAGTGAGTTAGTAAATAAATATTTGGGCTCTCGGTGGACTCTAGACTTGGAATATTGTCTATAAGGAGTTGCAAGAGTTCTAATAGACTATAGAAATAAAGGTTGAATGGCCGAGTATGTGCAGGTAGGTTACTGAGTTTGTATGTCTGTTTCAATAGGGATAGTTGCCGAGAAACTCTGTAATTCTAGACATTGAAGGAGATGATATACTGGTATTTGGTATTTGGAAGGTGATAGACGGGTAGATTCCATGGTATAGCTGGAAAGATAGCTGGGATCCTGAGAGAGTAAAATGGAAGAGAATTCTATAAGGAAAATGCTGGAAATTGGTTGGAAATTGTATGAAGCAAATCAAGTAGGTTATCGACTGAAAAATACATGAATATCGCTGAAGGTATTGGGCCTCTTACAATGGGTAAAGTATGAATACTTTGGAAGAATAAGAGAACTCTGCATTATCGAGTGTACTAAAGGAACTAAAGGGAGTGAAAAATAAATTGGGCAAGGAGAATGAAAAACTCAAGGAACAGGAGCACTTACAGGTGTATTTACAGCAATAATTAAAGCAATATTTACAGGAAGCATTCGCAAGAAGAATCTCTCGATATGGATCTCTCAAACTTAGCATTCTTCTAGGGGTTTTATGGTATCAATAATCCTATCTTCTTAAACTAGTTAGGATGGAATTATCCGCTCTGCGGAAACTCGCACAGTTGTGACAGCTTAGCGAGACATCTGAGCAGTTCGTATGGGAAATATTATCACATTTGTATTGAAATCCCGTTTGACAAAATCTCTTAGGTGTTTTAGCTAAATGTCTATTCTACTTATATTTGCCATCAGATTCTCCATCTCCGCTGTTCTAAGGAATCTGTTCATTGAATATATTGCTATTCGGAGTTCCGCTACATAGCAAGTGCGTTTTCGAGGGATAAAAATGGAGTTTGAATTGCATATCTCCTAAATACATAGCATTGGATAGCATAGCATTTGAGTACGCATTTTCAGTATTCTTTTAAATCTTTCGTGTAGCTTTTCCAATGATATAGCGGGATATAGAGAAGAAGAAGCAACAATATTGCCAGCAACGGGAATGCTATGAATAAATTCAATACATTGTTATATAGTTGTCAGTTTGAAACTTCAGAGATTCAGAGCTTTTCTGTCTTGCTGCTTTGCTTTTTATACTTTGGTTTATTTTCACGTTCCCTCTCTTTCTTTCTCTCCTACCTCATCCCACTGCCCCGTCTTCCCACAACTACAAAAAACAACACCTACAGACATATCAGTATAGAAACCTCTGAAGTTCACACCTCCCATAGTCTAATGTATATATACGAGATCCCATTTGACACCTTCCGGTATCTTCATTACCTACATTCCTTTCGCTTTCTACGCTGCCTCAACTCAGCCCTGTTTCCAGGAAACCGCCACAACTCCACAACCTCCAGGACACTCAGTTTCCAGATTCCCAATAAACCAATCTTTGAAACAAGTGAAATGCCCATTATGCCCACAGTCCAAAATACACACTGCCATCCCCTTCACAGGTTCCTGACAAAGCACACAGCCGGATTGCCGCTTCCGACAATTAGTACAAATACGAACTCCAACTTGCGGCTCATCCGATGGCCCATTAGACGCCGGAAGAAGCGGTTGCTCACAAAACGGACATAACGTCCGAATCTCCACCTCTGTCGTGCCAAACTCTTTAATCTTCTCCAGCCCACACGTTCTTATTACATCCGCTGCCACAGTAAATAAACTATACCGCGTCAGTACTTCTACATACATCCCAATCCACTCATTAAGCACCTGTTCACTCGTTTCCAGCCGATACCGCCCGTTCAGCAGCAGCACCAGCACTCCCAGCGTTAGACAGTCTCCCCGGGCCGCACAGTAATCGACGGCTTTCCGTGCCAACACTCTGGGGTGCCATGGCTCGTTTGTGGAGTTATTCTCGGATATTTCCGAGCTCAAATCGCAATTGGCGGAATTGGGACTCCCAGAATCGCCTGAATTGCCATTTTTATGCCCAGAATCTTCCGCTGGCAACTCATCTATACGCTGTAACCCTACAGATTCCGCACCAGCGGAAGCGGAAACCTGTCCAAGGAAATCCGCCGCAAAATCAGTCGGTGTGTCCCGCACACTCCCCTCGTACGACAAAACAGTAGAACTCGCAGCAGACTGCCGCCCACTGTCGGCAGAAACACCTGTAATACTTTCTAAGAACGACGGCCGTCCAGAAGGCCGCCCGCCTCGGCCTGCGGCTCCTATCGGAATGGCCGCCACACGGCTGCCTGCCCCGCTGTATTCCAGCTCATCGTCGTCGTACGTATCCGAAAGGAAACTAGAAGTTCGGGGTTTCCGTTTCTCCGGTGAACGGACAGACTGGACTACAGGAGGCACTGGCGTTACCGAAGGCACCGAAGGCACCGAAGGTCCAGAAGGTAATAAAGGTACTAAAGGTACAAAAGGTCCCGAAGGTCCCGAAGGGGCCAGAGATGCCGAAACTACCGAATTCGGTATAGGCTCTAAATGCTCAAGTTTTTCCGCACTTTGAGCTCCTCCAGAAGCCGACGGCGGCCCGGACGGCATCCCGGAGGGCATCCCGGAGTCCGTCTCAACGCCGATGCCGCCTTCAGACATCTCACGAGCCGTAGAAGGCCTCGCTGCCGCAGATTCCGCTTCCGCCTCCGCCTCTGCCTCTGCCTGCCGCCGGGCTGCCACTTCCGCTTCCCACGCCACAGCGCGCGCCAGCACGCGCCACACTTGACAGTCACGGAATCTCTGTGCCGATGCCGCCACAGACGCGTTAAATTCACAAACGGCGTCCAATGGGATCCCATCGGGTTGCCGCGGCAAATAGTGCTCAGCTAAAAACGCAAACACGTCCCGAGACATACTAGCCGACGTGAAATCCGCTAAATCTACATCAAGCAATTGTGGCGTAACCTCTGGCTCGGATGTAGTTGATCCTTGCCTTACTATTGGAGTGTGGCGCAGTGCTGCTAAGCCACTAGCGGCAAACGCCAGCGCCGGCTTCGGAGCTGCCCAAAACGACTGCGTACGGCTCGGAGCCCCTCGGCGATCTACGGAAGACCCGTCGCGGTCATAAGCACCAGGAGAAGTAGCCGCAGAGTTCGCATAAGAGCTGCCGCCGGACCCGCCAGGGATCGGAATAGCGGCAGACCCCGCCGTCAGCCCCGCAGTCGGACCCGTCGCAGGAGTGCCAAGCGGAGCAGGCGATTGTGGCTCCCGAAGTGCCACAGAACGAGCAAATTGCTCTCTCTGCTGTGCAGCAAAGGAAATTTCACCCAACCCGCGCCACGTGAGACACTGAGTGTTCACATACGGCAGCACCACGTCTTCCGATGATAAACGCGTCTGACGGAACACCCCATCTTGCGCCACAGACCATAAAAGATCAGAATTAGGTGCATGTAGTCCACAAACAGGGGCCGCGCCGGCTTCCAGCAAATAATCCGGAATATATCTACGACCCAGGGACCAAATCGGAACGGAAAAATCGTCTTTGAAGAAAGCAGCGGCTATATGGCCTGCTGCGCCACCAGTAGGTCGGCACCACGCCACTACGGAAACGGGATTCCACGTAGGAATAGTAATCTCCGGTGTACGAGTCTCAGGAGAGGCCATATCCCACAGCAGAATCTGCCGATCTCGCCCACCAGACAGCAGAAGCTCCTGCTGAGGATGCCAGGCCAGACAAAGCCCGGGGCCTGTATGTGCGGATAATCTTTTCTCAAAGAAAGCTGGGACTCGGATATCCCATTTCTGGATAACTCCCGAGTCAAATACTACGGCAAATCGGCGGGGATCATGCGGGGAGCATCGCAGGTCACGCACGGCGTCGGCATTTCCATGGAAAGTCAGCTGGGCACGTGCAGACGGAGCTCGGAGATCCCATAACTTCATAGTCCCGTCTTGAGACCCTGAAAGCAATGCATGACCGGTATGAGGACTAAAATCAAGCTTATTTACAGCACGGTTGTGCTCTGCTAAGTGGAACTGCGGCCGGAGCTGCGCTATAGACCTATCTGCGTGATATATAGCTATAGAACCTTTACTAGTGGATACAGCGATGGAATTCTCATACTGTTGATGACCCCATTTAGCATCAGTGATATACCCGGCTTTCCCCAGTCCAGCGGCCAAGCGGCCCTCTGCCTGCGGGCTGAGAGAGTCGGAGCTCACGGCAAACACGCGGAAGGACACTTTTCCCGCTATCAGGACGCGTAAACGGTCATCGCTGGCTGAGAAACACGTCGTAGCGGAATTCGTATGATATTCAAACGTCTCAGCCTCTGCTGGCTCATCAGGAGCCGTGCCAAACAGGTAGGAACTGTGTGCCATTTGGTTCGGAACTGTGGATTAGCCGAGGGTGTCACAGATAGCCCAGATTAGGCCAATTTGTGCCGAGAAGCACGGCTCAGTTCAGGCAGAGATCCGAATTTCCGGGTCGGACGCAGGTGAGAGACCATGAAGAGCGTGACAGAGCTTTGGGGCCCCAATTGAGTATTTCTATGCAAAGCGGCGGGTGATAGTGTGAAACAGAACGGATATGTGGTTCGGAAATGAGCCGAATAATGAATAATGCGAAAAGAATGTTCGGCATTTGTTGAATCCGAGCCGACGGTTAAGCCGAAATTCTGAGTATTTATATACGAGATGAGACGCGATGTTCGGGGAAAACCACGAAGTGAGATGTCATGTTCGTCGGAGTTCGGAACGGGTGGGAAAAGCCGATAAATAAAGCGGGATTCGGGGATTGAAGAGTTATTATTCATTTAGACAGTAATATACACAATCGGAGTCACCGGGCGTCACACCAGCAGCACCGAGCCGGACTTTAAATACGGTAGAATGGCTTGATACCGCAGAGCATACAGTCCACCTTTCTCTAAGTAAACCTGTTCTTTGCCAACCTGAATACCTCTTTCCACGTCTTCTAAAGCCTGTACAAACACAGTTTTGTTCATATCGGGCTCGGCAACCATCGATACGCCTTCAGAAGTTCCGTCAAGACTCTGCAGTGCTGCAGGGAAGTTGTGGAGAAACTGAGACCCGTAGAGTTCAACGAGAATAGCGAAATGTCTGAGTTTGTTAGTTATCAGCTTCCTGTTTTCTCAGCATATACAGCTGTCAAACTCACTTTTCCATGTATACCACTTCATCTGGCGAGAGTCTTTTCAGGATTTCTTCGTTTTGTTTAATATAAAGTGTGTATTTATCAATCTGTCTCGTTAATATCCAATTCAGAGAGTTCCTTCACTTCCATCTCATCACTCACTTTACTCAGCCGACAACGAATATAGGAACGGATTACAAAATTAATACGGTCCAGTTCCGATTCCGCAATCATAAGGTGCAGTTTCATATCCTTTCTCTGCTTCAAATCCAAGGAATTCATCTCGATTTGCTCAATAGCTGCTCGCACGTACTCTAACATCCGCGTCACCAGCTCCTGCTCGTACGGCAGCAACTCCGGAGCCATCCGCTCGGCAATCCATGCCTGTGTCATCTTCTTGCTATCCTCAATAGACTGCTGCTGCAAAGAGTACAGACTCCTACGCGATTTACTATCAAAGTCATTGAGAATGTCATCAATATCAAAATTCATCTTTTCCCACAGCACCCAAGAACTTCCCAGCTCGGCCCTTACACCCTATGCGTCTCCTGCTGCCGTTTATACGATCCGAATCTGCTAATCGGCCCTCCAATCCTCTAATCCCGCTTTCCCGAGAATATTCCACTTCCGAATCTCGGGTTTTCTGACCCGAAACTATCATGAACGCGCTGGACATCGCGTCTCATCGTGCGTTTCCCATAAATTTTCCATCGCAGACTTCGCGTCTCACTCCACACACCTTCCGGACAGCTTGGCACCGGACACTCCCGGACACGCACAGTCACTGGTGCCACTCCGTTCGGACAAGGAGTGAAACTTTTGAAAACTGAAATCCCCGAGATTTCCTTTTCTTCAACTCTTCAACTATTCAACAATACAAATGTCCACTTTATACCGGCATATCCTGTGATTTTCCTAGCCAAACTTGTATAAAACCATCCATTCCATCATGCAAAGACTTTTCTCCGCTTCTCTGGCCCGCAGCTCCCGGATTGCCGTCCCTGTAGGGTACTCTTTGGCTGGACCGGCTCGATCACCTCTTCGCCCTGCTTTCAACCCTGCTCGCTTCTATTCTGAGAAGAAATCTGAGCAGGAAGAGCCAAATCTCGAGACTATTCAGGAAGAACTGAAAGAAGAACAGAAACTCCTGGACGAGCTGAAAGCTACTAAGGAACAACTGGAAGCTAAGGAAAAGGAAGCAGCTGATCTGAAAGACAAGTTTCTTCGAACAGTTGCTGATTACCGTAATCTGCAAGAAGTTACTAAACGAGAGATCTCGAAGGCTAAGGATTTCGCCCTCAGCAAATTTGCTAAAGATTTGCTTGGCTCGATTGATAATTTTGAACTGGCATTGAAATCAATCGATCATGAGAAACTGAGCAGTGAGAAGTCTGAAGATGCTTTGAGTAATAAGGAATTTTTACAGCTTTTCGAAGGAATCAAAATGACTAAAAACATTTTTGAGAAAACTCTGGCATCCCATGGGGTAGAGAAAATTCACCCAGAAGACGGTGAGAAATTTGACCCGAATGTGCATGAAGCAACTTTTGAGATGCCTCATGCTGAGAAGGAACCTGGAACTGTATTCTTTGTGCAGCAGCCTGGCTATTCGCTGAACAAGCGGGTGCTGCGACCTGCCAAGGTTGGTGTAGTTAAGAGCTCTGAGTAGTTCTCATCTTGTATATATGATGACCTGAATATGTTTTAAGATGATGTAGGATAAAGTAGGAGGAGGAGGAGAAATAAGTAGGAGGAGGAGGAGAAATATTAAGAGGTAATCTGATCGTAAAGTAGGATATCCCAGATAGTATTGATTGGAGTAGAAAAGCGGAATTTTAAAGGAGAATTTGAGATGTCTCAAATAATTAGAGGATTGAAAATATTCAATTGAGTGTTATACGTTAGTACTGTATAGTATATGACATGGTTTTCCATTTTATTTACTTTATTTTCTGTTATTTTGATTCGTTTTTTTATATTTATCTTTCCTTTCTTGCTCGTACTTTTTATCTCTCCTTCCATTAGCAAAATCCATATCGTTAATAGTGCACGGGTCAATTATCACCAGTTGATCCGACAGACCTGTGGTAATCTCCAAAGTTTTCTGTCGATCATTGACGACAATGTGTTTAGAATAGCGGGAAGCTGACACATTATGCTGTTGAAAGGCAGGAAAGTATCCTAATCTCTCTTTCCTCCTCTGCTTCACTGTTCTCCCTTATTTTTCATCAAATTCCACCTCCAAAATCTGAACAACTCTGAAAAGTGCAATCTGATATGTGGAATATACGCAAAAAAATCAGCTTAAACATGCGTTTCATCCACTACTCCACGACTAATCGTAAATTACAACTTCTCACTGGTTCCTGTAACTCCTACTCATATTCCTCAACGTAACTCTACTTTATCCATCACATAAAATCGTATATATCATTCATTATCCACTTATTGTTCTCATTTACTCATCTTCACACTGTTCTACCACTATTATCACTAATCGCCTCAGCCTTGCCATCCTGGTGTGTCCCTTACCTGTCCCATCTATAGTACAAACTGCCCGAGCATCACGTTCCCATTCCTCCCGCTCCGTCCCGCAAATACGCGGTCAATCCCTCGGCACCACAGTTAAATCTGCCGTCATTACAGGGTGTGTAAACTGTTGTAATTCCCCATTGCTGGAGTTTCTACTTACTTCCGAAGCAGCAGCTTCGCTTCCCGGCGCCACTCTACTGCTTCCTACACTACCCCTACCCCGCACATTCCCCCGCACACTAGACGCGGAAGAATACGCTCTACGCACAGAACTGCTGTCGAGATTCGCTACAACTGTCGGATGCACCACATGCTCTAATTCCGCTTCCGATTCAACCACAGAACTGCTTGAACCGTCAGAATTCTTAGCCACAATATCCGATTCCATCTCTACGTCATTCCCAACTCTCCGGCCCGTCTCCATATCCGTTTCCCGCTCCAACCCGTCTACCCGCTCAATCTCATACGACATAGCAGACACGGAACGCGGCACAGCCAACCCGGTAATCAGCTTGTCCGTCGCATATAGGAATTTACCTGCCGCACGATTCAGCGCCCGGTGCAGCTTCATAGGCCCACGCATAGGCTGCGGTGGAGGATCCTGGAAATGGATATGACGATCTGAGCCACTACTAGAGCTTTCCAGGGGTTTCCTGGGCGGCTGTTTGCCTACTGGAGCTCCGCTTAAAGCGGTGATATTTACTTCATCTTCGTAGAACGGTCTGCCGAGTATGCCAGCTCTTTGCTTCCGTCTTTCCAATGACTGTACTCTGTTAATCCACTCCCATACTATAACTACAGAGATAACATAGCAGCAAGAGTTGAAAATCTCCGATAATTCGGCGATAAACGCGTCTGCCACATCGCAAATGAACAGTGCTAACTGTAAATTTATAGCTACAACTGCAAAACACGTCATAAGAATGGTGGAATATGCAGTTTGAAATATGAAAGAACGTTTATCAAACCCATACAGACCAATGAGAGCCGCATAAAGCACACACATCGCTATCCGCAGCAGGTAGATGAAAGCCGGGAGAATGGAGAGCCCCGCTGGATATTCATTACGTTTTATATCATACTGGTACTGAGTGAAAGTTGAAATGCCCCAAATAACTTGAGAAGCCACGGAAAGCAGCCCGCCAATCCAAAAAATAAGCCGTTTCTCCTTCTGCCGAGGGAATATACGCATTACTATTTGCACCTGCGACAGTTGCAGAAACAAAATTACGAAAAAATCAAGAATATTAAACGGGAGAGAAAGCCGTAGCTTATCAATGAGCTCATCAGTTGACTGATACCCATAAGCATGCTGGGAGTTTACTGTAGATACTGAATATCCAAAAACGGTACATAGAGATATAGAAGCCAGCATAGCGGCCAGTTTTTGCAGCCACGGCCTGGGGCGCTCGGATGCAAATATGGTAAGTGAAAGAATAAAGGATATTACGGTAGCAGCTGTAAGAGCGCATATAACGGCAAACAAACTAGAGCTCATAGGGTACCCGTAGGTACCAGAAGTTACCACCAGTTCAGACCATTCTTGGGAAAGATCACGGTATACAGGGATGAGTGGTATATTTGCCGAAGATCTGATAACTGGAGAGTTGCCCTGATAACAATATGGCTGGTAATACACGTTGCCATTGTGAATGTTGATAATTTCCGTTATTGGGCTGTCGATAGCGAGAATTCCATCCCCGTAGATTGGAGTTTTAGTACAAAATAAGTCAGAAATGTATGTATCGATTTCATCAGGGTTCCGCCAGATGACGCCTTTCTTCACATGATGAGAGACCATGCGGTCCGAGCTGATCGCTGTGCAGAAATTAAGCACCGAGCGTCATTCGGAGAGCTCTTTGGAGACTTTGTTGGTTCCTTAAAAGCGGATAACACGCAAATGAGCCGAGGATTTCTTATGCTCTAAAGAATTTTCCCTTAATTCGGGGTTAAAATGATTAATTTTCATTCCGAGAACGACGGATATTATCGCGGAGTTCTCAGTAACGTTTTATCCGAGACACGGGGGGTGTTCGGAAGAGTGTCTGAATTCGGTAATAACAGGGGGGAGTTCGGAAGATGGGGTCGGCTCGGATATTCCGCTGATCTTTGCTTGGCGCAGGATTGGAAGGGGGGAAGGAAGTAGGAGATAATAGGAGGTTTTAAGGATTTTTAGTGATAGGAGAGTGTGTGTTTAATGCAGAAGTTACTGCAGGAAGCGGGGGTTTGGATCTGAAGGGGAGAGGAGAGTACGGGGAAAGGACGGGGAAGGGGACGATGGAGGATGCGAGCGGTGCACTTCGGCTAAGTGTGGCCAGATAAGAGGAATTGGGGCTGAATTGAAGGATAGGGAATATTTTTTATCGATATTTACTTGTTATATACTTCATTTTACTTCCTGTTGCTCGGAATTCAAGGAAAGCTATGAGGGCTATCAGGTTGGGTGTTTCTCAGACCCTGTTTTGGGACGCTTGCATCTCAGGCTATTGACGCGCTTTTCCATGGAATGCTTATATAGCTTGCAGCAGGATATTAGTTGTTAATTATCTCTTTGATATATGTCTGTTTGTATTAGTGTTATATTGCTCAGAAGGCTATATTACACAGGTTTGACAGCTCTGAGGCAAGGAGAGATTTGTCTCTTTTACTATCACGTAATCGATTTTCATTTTTCCAGAAATCTGCTCGCATATGAAACCGAATTTATTGAGAGCTACGGAGAATTCCTATTGTTGTAGTTTTTATAAAACATAAAGCTTGTAAAATAGCATTTTCAGTCATAGAGATGAATAATTGATACTAAATACCAACGTAGACCCCCAATAACCAGCTTTAGACGTGACTTTTCACCCTCGCAAGCCCAGCTCAGTGTCCACCGTCTGCTGTTTCACGATCCACTCAAGAAGTCAACAGCTACCACCCTAAATCTGCCTCTATGCCCTAGATCAACCTATCAACAGTCCTTCCCAGTATCTATACCCCCATATACATCAAACCAGCGATCCAACCGCCTCTCATCGCCGTTATCATCCGTAGCCTTTCCTACACCATTACTGATTACATAATCACAATGAAGCTCCTCAAAGCACCCCTTGTATGTCATTTACGGGTATACAAGCTTCGCACAACGCACAGTTATTTAACTTACATCGACGTCATCCATGTTTAAACTCCATATCTAAATTCTAACCATACACTACACTATTTATACCTTATATATCCTCAATACAAGTACGAGATATCAACTATCTAAGTATACTCAATGCCCATCCATCCAACCACCCATTATGGGACACTCAATTCTGATCACGTCATCAGCCTGTCATCACGTTCATTTCACAACTCCTTCAATTGCTATCTTATCACCAGAATATCTTCTGTATTATCAGCTCAAAACCCCGCTTTTCAGCTTATTATCTACTATTCTGAATTATCTACAACCCCACATTTGTCCCCACCCACTTTGGTCTCTTTTCCCCGCCCCCACAGCTGCCCGTACCCCTCGTAATGCCCTCTGCTATCTCTGAAGCACTCGTCGTCGGAGCCACCGGCCTATGCGGTTCTCATTTCCTGAAGCAGCTTCTGCCGAAAGTGAAAGTCACTACAATCACCCGGCGTGATCCAGCGGCTGCTGTTGGCCTTGGGGCAGAAGATACCGCAAACCTGAATGCTATAATTGAGAGTGATCATACTAAATGGCCTTCACTGCTTCCAACTCCTTCTCCTGATTCTACCAGCGTTGTATTCTCAGGCTTGGGAACTACAAAAAAAGCAGCTGGTGGAATTGCTAATCAGAGGCTTATTGATCTTGACCTCAACTACGATATAGCTGCTGCTGCAAAGGAGAAAGGATACAAAGGATACGTACTGGTATCGTCTACTATGGCAGATGCTTCATCTCGTTTCCCTTATCTGCAGATGAAAGGAGAGCTGGAAGATAAAGTCAAGGCTCTTGGCTTTGACTATCTTGTGATTTTACAGCCTGGGGCTCTTGTAGGACAGCGTAATCAACCGAAAGACTGGGTTAACACAATGATGATGAAAGCTGGAGGTATGGTGAGAACCTGGGGTATTTCCAAGTACCTTATGGCTCCAATTTTGGGGGAGGATGTAGCGAAAATTGGTATACAAGTAGTGGAAGAGATGATTGCAGCGGAAGATAAGTCTGTGCGTGTTTTGGACGGGAAAACAATGTTTGACATGGCCAGAAAGCTGCATTGAGAGTTTTTTCAGTAAACTATGGGAACTAGTGGGATATTTGACTGATGTGTTCCATAAAGTTTCCAAATTTTGTTGTATTTATTTATATTTTTGTTTTTTTGGTGATTCAGTAGTTTAATTGAACGTGTAGGATGATTTGGACTCACTATGGGTTGTCTGACAGGTGGAATCTCAGCTTCTACTGAGCAATTGAGCAGTTTGAAAAGGTATACAGAGAAATTCCTTTAGGTAGACGTGAATTCTGGGTCCAAGTTACTATACATAAAGTATTATTCACCCCCTTGAAATCTCTTTCCCCTAAGGTATGCGGCTTCACACTGAAATACCATAAAATATCCTACAAAATGCCCATCTCGGCGAAATCAGCGCGCAACACTGTAAAACCTTCAGCCTTGTTTACTATTTACTATTATCCTCGTATATACAGCTCTACAGAACTCCTACATTCCCTGTTTTATGCACTTATTGGGATATCAATTTCATATATACCCAGAAGAATACTACTAATCTCATCCCATTCCTAAGCCACCTCCCTTCCCTTTAATTGCCTTCCTTCTAAACCGGCAACCAGAGCAAATTCCCCTGTTCAACTCTCCGTCCATATTGTCCCATCACACCTCTTACAAACCCTTCAACCCTTCAACCCTTCAACCCTTCAACCCTTCAAATCTCTTACAATCTCTTACATTCTCATACAATCTCTCTTTATTAACCCTGTATCTCCCTTCCTTCACTTCCATCCACTATCCAACCCCCGAACCGCCGATTACACCCCAAATACCAAACAACACCGATATCCAATGACCTCACTACTATTTCATAACAATTTCAACTACTCCAGAATACCGTAAATTGCCTTGCAACCACCATAGCTGCCCATCCTTCTTTATATCTTTGCTCTTAACGGAAAAACCCCGCGATCGATCTTCGGAACATCGCGTCTCGCTCCGCACGTGCCGAAGGCTTCCAGATTTTATTTTCCCTTTTCGTATAGAAATTCTCAAACTGCATAAAAATTCGGGTTTTTACTCGGCATATCGATCGATAACTGGTGTTTTTTGCTTCCGAAGTTGGGGTAAATCGTGTGAATTGTGTTGGGAATTCACGGACGGGTATTTCAGGATTTTGGCAAGCTAAGTTTTCCGCAGTTTTCTACTTGGAATTCCCACTTTCAACGACCTTTTTCCCTGAGCTGCTCTACTGATCTCATTGTATCTTAAAGACTGACTCGAGTTTTCTCGGTTATTTCCCGTCTGCCGGATGCAGGAATGAAACTGGAGGTTCCTCCGCGCCACCGAAACTTACAGTGCCGATGTCGGATCTCTCGAATGAGCCGTCGAGCTCTCAAAAGGCTATGAACGCTGCAAGCTCAAACTTCCCGAAACCGGGTATATCGATTGAGGAAGAAGGAGCTTTTGATTTCACCAAATCCACGAAAGCGCGGAAACCCTCGGAGTCACATGACCGGCCAGTGATTTTGGATACCCCGCCGGATGCCCCGCCGGATGCCCCGCCGGATTCCGCGCTGGAAGCCGCGTCGGATACGAGTTTTGCTGTTTCTGGACATGATAGGCTTAGTTATAGCTCTTTTGAGTTAAAAGATACGCCAACAGTTGTAAGATTGAACGCCGCCCCGGGCCGAGCCGTTCCGAGACTGGATAATTCGGCTAATTCGGCTAATTCGGCTAATTTGGGGAATCCTGCTGCGCCACAGAAAACACTACAACCGTTGGACCCGGCAACGCGGCTTTCTACTTCTCTCAGCCTGATTGACGTTTATGCGGAAGCTTCCGATACAGAGGCGGAAGCGGAAGCGGAAGCGGAAACGGAACCCGCTGAATCGCATTTCACAGCGGAAACTTCGGAACACGCAGAAACGGCCCCCGCGGAAGAAATCGGGGAAACGTCAATGGAAGCCGACGAAACGTCTATAGAAATATCCGTAAAAGACGGCGCCACAGTGCTAAGCCACAATTCCCAAATCCAGCCACCACCCAACGGCACAGCCCCCTCAGCCCCCTCAGCCACACCACCAGCCCTCCGTACTGATACTCAGCCCCCAGACAGAGACAGATACGGATTCCGTAAAAAGACAGCTTTGATATCCGAAGCCCAGTATAATCAATGGTGGGCTTCTTACGCCCCCTACGCCCAACGTAGAAAACGTAAATGGACCCGCCTGATGGCCCGCTACGGACTGCCAACCTCAGATCCCATAAGGTTCCCTCCGAAATCCGAGAAACTGAAACGGTACATCCGCAAGGGAATCCCAGCAGAGTGGCGCGGCCATGCCTGGTTCTGGTTTGCTCACGGATACGAACGGCTGAATGCGAATATCGGAGTCTACGACGGCTTAGCTGCCAGCCCTTCCCGGGCCAAGCCGCTGGACAGAGAACTTATAGAACGGGATCTCCATAGAACGTTTCCAGATAATATATATTTTCGGGCGGATTACACTGGGCAGTTGGGGACGCAAAAAGGGAATGGAAAGTTGAGTTCGGCTTCCGCTTCGGCTTCCACAGAACCTGCAATGATTCAGGCATTGCGGCGCGTCCTGCTAGCCTTTTCAGTGTACCGGCCAGCTGTAGGATACTGCCAGTCGCTGAATTTCCTTGCTGGGTTGCTCCTGCTGTTTCTAGACGAGGAGAAAGCGTTCTGGATGTTGGTGATTATAACTGAAAAATATCTCCCAGGGGTTCACGATATGGATTTAGAAGGTGTAAGCGTAGATCAGGGGGTGCTAATGCTCTGTTTGCGGGATTTACTTCCGAAGACGTGGGCTACTATTAGGCGGGCGGATGATTCACACAGCGGGGGCGGGGTAAGCGGGGTAAGCGGGGTAAATAACGGGAAAACACGCGGGATTAGAGGATCTGCAGCAGCCCGCGGGGATGATTCGTTCTTAGTTCGACTGCCCCCGCTTATGCTGTGTACAGCTTCGTGGTTTATGAGTGCATATATCGGAGTATTACCTATAGAAACTACACTGAGAGTATGGGATGTTTTCTTCTATGAAGGGTCGAAAACAATCTTCAGAGTTGCTGTTACTATCTTTAGTCAGTGTACACCTGAGATGCAGAAGTTTACAGACCCTATGGAGATGTTCCAGTTAGTACAGAATCATCCCAAGACTCTGTTGGACGTAAATGCGTTTTTCCGAGAGTGTTTCTTCCGATCTGGCAGGTTGAGGAGGAACAGAGGATGGAAGAACATATCACAAGTAGAGATTGATAAATGTAGACAGTATGTGCAGGAGAAGCGACGGGAATACCGGAAGCAGGGCAATTCTCTGCCGTCTGTGCAGTCTTCGTTTGTGCTGAGTGGGTTATCGGATACTCCGACGCGGCTCCCGCGGTTAATGACGTTGCGGAAGCGGGAGAAGGCTAAAGCGTAGTGAGAGGTTGAATGGGTAGGGAGGGAGGAGGGGGAGGAGAACAGCTAAATAAATAAATGATACGTACAAATAACAAATCTACAAAAGTATAGTATGAGGAGTGAGTTTTAGGAATGGGCATGTGATGGGATGGGATGGGATGGGATGGGATGGGAATTTGGATCCGAATCTTAGATATAAGCAGGGAGGACCCCTCATTTGGATCGAATTATGATATATAAGAAAGGAGGAACCATTAATATCCCAATCTGAGCAGTCAGAAGTTGGGAAAGTTCAGATGAGACGACCAGGGATAATTAGATGTTCTAGAATTGATATCTTAATGTTCTGGAATTGACATCTTGATATCTTAATCATTAATCTCCTGGAATGGATATTTCTCTCATTAGTCTTTGGAATTGATATTTCTTCCTTCTATGAATCTCCTGGATTTTGTATTTCACTCCTTCATCAATCCTCTGGATATTTCACTCATTTATTCATTAATTCTGGAAACAAACACCTATAACAACTGCAAATATATACACTGGGTGGTGAAATATCCCCAATGGGAGATCATCGGATTCTTTGATGGTTATTTCCCGAGCCCTGAGAGGACTGAGAGGCCTTTCCTCAGATACCCTTGAAATATTGAAAGTATCCTCCACACAGTAACCTGGCTCCTGGCTCTTCTGCAAGACCAGATACTTCAAGGTTTACAACCAGTTCCTCCCACTAAACAGCAGTTTGAATTCTACTTTTATCAGCTTCAATAAGAACCTTCATAAGAATAATTCCAACACCCGAATCATAATTATAACATTCCTTTGAACCAAACGGTCAATTCCTATTTATATCCAAATATACATACATATATACACACATTTTCTCTCCAAATCGTCAGATACTACAATTAAACCACATTATATCTCCCTCAAACACTTTCAACACCAATTTATACCAAAAAATACAACTACAATTCATGTTCCTACTTCAATTCTCTTCCATCTCCCTTGACTGCTCCACAGTCTCTGCATTATTATTACTACTATGATTATATACCAATTAAAAACCACTCACTATCCTACTTCTGCTGTAAAAACTGTAGAACTCGTGTCCCGTCATGCTGCCCGAGCTCCTCTTGCAAAACTGTTCCAATACGAGTCCACAATTGTGGGGTTAAAAGCTCCGAAATGGGCCGTTCAGGGGAAGGGACAGAATCTTCAGGCTCAGCAGAACTCTGAGTATCCAAATGCGATTTCCCACTATCGTGGAACATCAATACAAATGCTATTTCCTGGATTTCTGACTCTGGGATTCTCATCTTCCGACTCAACTCAGCTATAACGTCTTTCATTGTTTTAACATCAGTAAATACTTTCCCCTTTACTAGCAGTTTCATATCCTCAATACTGCGGTTCACCTGAGGAGCCAACGTCTCCTTTATAGACCGAATTGTATCATCCAGGGCTACAGTGAGTGTTGTAGAGAATTTCGGTTTCAGGGCTTTCACTTGAACTGGGATATTTCCAGTTTGTGAGGAGTTATGACTTGTGCGTTTGGCTGTAGGGAATTTTGGGAGATAAAACTGGGTTGTTAGTAATGTGAGGGAGGAGAAGGGGAAAATGGGAAAAGGTGGGGCAAAATTAGGAGAGATAAGTAAGAAATTAAAAGGAAATTAGAGGGAATAAGAGGGAATAAGAGAAATTAGAAGAAATAAAAGGAACAAGGAGAAAAAAGCGGAGAGTAGGAAGAAATACCAGAAATAATATAAATAATAAAAGTACCAGAAATACCAGAAATACCAGAAATACCAGAAATACCCATAAATCAGCTTTTCTCCTTATCATCTCTAAATTTATCCTACAACTATCTAACCATACAATTTCCCCCTTCAGCAAAAATACAATAAAACTCTCAACCCCTTCAGCAGCAATTTACGTATAATAAAAATTCAAATAACTATGAATACAATACTATGAATTTCCATTCCTTTTCTTTCCATTCCATTCCATTCCATTCCTTCCTTTACCATCATTTACCATTCTTATACTATAATCTCAGCTTCAAGCCCACCGTTTTCCCCTATAATACTTCCTCATTATTTCCCCATTATTTCCCCATTATTTCCCGATTATTTCCCCATCATTTCCCCATCATTTCCCCATCATTTGCCCCTCATTTCCCTCGTTTTACTTACTTGCGGGCTCGTCACGGGTCCGATTTCGCGTTCCGGCTGAGCTCCGAGAAGCGTTATAATTGCTTTAGCAAAGGAAGTTTCATCCATAGTTTGTGCTTCAAAATCGGACAATTGCGGATCGGAATGTATGTGAAATTCGGCAACTATGCTATTTGTGGTATCCGATTTCGGTTAAATTATCGGAATTGCGAATTGTGGCTGATTTTCGGCTTATCGGAGCTTCCGCTGTGATCCCGAGGAAATGGAGAAAAGCCGAGAAAATATCGGAGAAGACACATGGGCCGAGTTTCCACTGGAGACCTGTAATGGGACAGTCATCTTTTCCGGTTTATCCCTACTCCTTCTGAAGGGAGACGCGAAGTGTGAAAGGCTGATAACGGATGATCAAATTGTTCATCGGATGTTCCGCTATGAACGCCGTGTGGCGCAGCAGGTGGCTGAAAATTGGGGTCCGAATGGCACAGAAAGCACCCAGCGTTTCTGTGTAAACTTCCAGGCAGCCACAGCCCTCCAGGGACCTCCCTTAGCTACCAGAACAGTACTACTTAAAGACCAGAATGACGGATAATGACCCTCTCTTCTTCAACTACCAGGAATTCTCCATTACAAGCTACGAACCCCTCAATTCCGAGACTCAGGCCGGACTCCCGCTTGTGGTGACTCATTTCCCGAACGTGTACGTCCCGGTGGACTCCGAAATTTACCGAGAAACGCGTATTGTACGCGTCTGCCGTGAATTCAGTACTCAGCCTGATTACGTGACGCAATTCTCGACTTATCTACCCGGGACTGAGCCAGGGGCTATTGGGGATGACGGAATTGTGGGAGGCCCCGTGGATAGCACGCGTTTTGTCCCGCGCGGGGTGTTTTCCGGTCAGCTTTTCGGGTATTCCAGTGTTTCTCCCTTAGGATTATACTTATCAGAGTCAGAATTCCGTGGAATAGTTAGGGAAATAAACGAGCTGCTGTATAAAGCAGCAGAATTGCCGTCCCCAGCGTCAATTGCTAGTAATGTTGTTGGATTTTTTACAAGCTGGTTATCTGATTATCTTTTCAGTAGAAGCGGGAAGAAGGTATGATATATGGAGAAAGGAAACGAGGATAAAGCTATGAAGTTATAAGCTATGAATGCATAAACTGAGTGCTATTATGTTCTAACTGGATTATACTAGAAGCTTTATGAGCTAGAAGAACTCGTAGTGAGAATCAATAAGGAAAAGCTACTGCCGCTTGGAATTGAGATTATTTCACCGAGGAGATCAGGTTATCTGTCTGTGAGTATGAAGTTTTAGGACTTTTGAATAAGAGGCTATAATTGCTAACTGTGACAGTTGGATTTCCAAATTCCGAGGCCGAAACTGAGTGAAAGTGAAAAACCGGCTGAACCGGTCCATAATAGTGGTGATACGGAAACTGTTTCTCAGTTGACTGAAAAGCCAGCTGATGAGCTGTGACTGCTATTTGACAGCATAAAAGACATCTGCGCCACATACTGCCTACATCCATAGCTATAAAGGTAATTTAATACCCGGGAAACAGTGAGAATAGACAGAGAATAGTAGGAGAAACTGACAGAGAAGCTCATTATCCTTTAGAATTCTGCCATTTCCGTTCTTTACTTCTTTACTCTTAGAAAACCGCTCCCGTTGAAACTCATATATACCTGCAATCACCTTATCGGGATATCATCAGCCACCATTCTTTTGTTATCGGCTCATCATCGGCCCGTTATCGGCTAACTTCGGGTCTCATCTCGCGCAGACCCTTGGTATTCAGACCCTCCCACACCCATACCCTCAAATTCATCTGCTATTTCCGTAGCCCACAGACCCTTCCCAACCTCGCTAGACCCTCCGGCACTCAAGTGTCAAATTTCCGCTTCTGCAAAGGATTCTATCGGCTTAAGAGAAGAATAAAAAGAAAGCGGAATACCCGCGGCAGTCCTCTGATCATCTGATCTCCGCACTCCACAAAAGCCGAAAACCCGGCACCACAATATCACCTTAAAAGCCGAGCTTCCAACCGTCTAGAAAGCTCCCCAAATAGACACATCCAAGTCTTCTCAGCTCTACAGCTCCTTCAGCGGCCCGAAATCAGCTCCGCTTTAAGCTGAAGAGCTTACGGGCCAAATTATCGCCCATTTGGACTTGGAAAAAATGTCATTTAGACCCCCTGATGACGTCTCCTCTCACAATGACAACAACTGCGCCTTGCTAGAAAGTCACACGACTCCACATAATGATACTCACTACTTAGTAGACAATATCGATATCCTATCGCCGGAAACGCTTCAATCTGTGTCGATTTCACCGGAAAAGGAACCTTCGGCTTGTGGTACTCTTCCGACGGAAAATGACACTTCCCAGGCTGGTTATGTGGATTATAAGGACTCTGCTCCTCAGCATATTTATCCTACGCCTCCTAATCCTTCGGAAGTTTACCAGAATTCTGAATCGGATCATCCGAGTGATGGAATTACACAAACAGCACAAACAGAGACTATATCTCCGATCTCGGCATTCCCTCCCGCTTCCGCTTCCGCTTCCGCTCCTTCCGCTGCTAATCAGCTCGACGAATCAGAATTCCTCGATTTCTCCTTCCTAAAACCAGACTTGGAATCCACAGAAGGCATCGACGCTGCCCTCCTGCACGACGTGGCACAAATAACAGCAGGAATCACCCCTGATGACCCTCTTTGTAACCTATACGACCAGCAAACACCTCTAATGACCGTCCAACAGGGTTTATCTCTACCCGACGGACTCCAACGTATCCCCTCTTCCGCTTCTTCCGTATCTTCAACGTCTTTCCGACAATCCCAGCACACCCGCCCAGAGTATTTCACTCCTCTCCAGTCTCCAATGCCGAGCCCGCTTGTAGCAGCCCCTGGTAGCGGATTCCTCGGCCCTGTAGGCCCTGTAGGCCCTGTAGGACCCGTAGGACCCGTAGGACCCGTAGGACAACCGAATTTCTCTCCACTGACTCAGCCTGCTGCCGCAGTTTACCCAGAGTACCCGGGGGCCGTGCCGGGATATCCGATAGACATGAATTATAATTCGTATCAAATACTGTATCAGGCGCAGCACGTGCATCAGAATCAGATTTACCAGTCTCATAGGCGTTTATCCTGTCCCGAAAACGAATTGCCCGCTCCAGCGTTGTATGGACGGCCGTATGTGTCCGGGGAAAGTGCTGTTCCGGGACAGAATAGTGGCGCAGGAGGTTACGGGACGTCGGCTGATGCTTTAGCGGTCAGGAAACGCGGGTCGCAAACAAATCTGCCGGGGTTTGACGGGACAGCCGCTATGAGTCCTCGGAAACAGCTGAAACAGTCGCCGCACATTTCCGGGGCTCGGAATTCGGGAAGTTCACAATTACGGAAAGTTACAGCTTCAGGTACGTTTGTGTATGCTCAGCCCCCGGCAATGCCGAACGGTAAGCCGATGTATCTGCCGGATGCGTTAGTAGGCGAGCCTGCCGTTTCTGGTGGGCCAACGGAAGGCGCAGCAGAACGGCAGAAAGGTGGCGCGTTTGCTACACCGGCTAGTTTGATGCGTACTATGGGGAAAAAGCCTCGGAAGGAGAAGAAACCGGAACGGAAGCCCACCGGAGGCTCAGGGAGCGGCTCGGAAGCGAGTTCGGATACTGGGCCGAGAGCTCGGAACTATTGGGTGATTTCGGAACAACCAGAAGCGGCAGATCGCGCTGGAACGGAGTTGGAAGCTGCTAGAAGCCGGAAATGGAGTGTTTCAAACACCTGGGCTCGACAACGGAACGAGCCGGCAAATAGCGGGAAACCAGGGAGTTCTGGGATGATCACAGCACCGTTTGTAGGCGATTCTAGAGAACAAATACCGATGGTTTTACCTGTAGGAGACGGGGCGGGTGCTCCGCTGAATCTTTCTAATGAAGATAAAAGACTACAAGAGAAGCAGAAACGGGAGCTCAATAAGATAGCAGAAAAAGAACGTAGAGATAGGTTTAACGGGGCTTTAAGTGAGTTGGCGTCTTTGCTGTCGCAGTCACTGATGGAACGGCAACAAGCCGAGATTGAAAGACGGAAGCGGCTTCACGAGGATTCTGAGAGGATACGGGAAGCGGAAAACGGAATTGAGGCGGAGAAACCAGTAGTAATTGTAAATAAAGCTACAGAGGATGCGAAGCGAGATTCCGAATCTGCCGAGCCCGAATCTGATGTTAATTCTGAGTCAACTAATGAGCCTAGTTTACTTCCTGTACAGAATTCATTTGAAACGTCATCGAAGGTACTGAAATCTATTCATCCGCCACATTTGCAGTCCAAAGTCGCGACTATAGAGGAAGCTATCAAGTATATTAAATTGCTTAGAGAAGAGGTTTCCATGTATAAAGAGAAGATGGACAAAATACCTTTGGAGAAGATGGAGTTTGAGAGTGGCAAAGCTGCGGAAGGAGAATGAATAACGAATGCGAAAAATGAATAGCTGATTATGGGTAGATATGTGTGTATAGTATATGTTGTGCTGGGGGAGCACCTAATGAATTAATAAATGAATAGCTGATTATGGGTAGATATGTGTGTATAGTATATGTTGTGCTGGGGGAGCACCTGAGGAAAAAGGGTAGTAACTAGAGTAGAGTAGCGTAGAGCAGAGTAGGAGAGGGGGGATAAATAAGGAAGGAAAGGAAAGCAACTAGAATTCAATGTATTATTATTATTATTAGCTTTGGTATATTAATATAGCTACATATCTTGCAGTTCAGGTACGATTATTCAAATTGGGAGATGCAGAGGAAAAACAATAAAGCTCTAAAGAGTAGAAGGTATAACTACAAGGGATAATTACTTTTGGCAATATCCTGGGAAATGGTAGTATTACGAATCTTGCAGACTAAGTGATTGATAATGAAAATAGAAACGGTTCCCACAACTCTGCTCAAAAAATAGGAATCAACCAGAGGTCCAGAAAACTCGCAAAGATAACCCTGAGAGAGTTCTAAAGGACCAAAAACCTGCCAACCCTTCAGCAGTATTCTTACACAGTTATCTCTACCCTGGCAACTAACACATTAACATTACATCTACAACTCAACCGATCAATCTCAAATTCTTCATACGTTTCCCAGTCTTTATTCAATAACCCTACGATAACCCTACGATTATATGTACGCAGTTGAAATGGACCTCTATACCCTGGCCATAACGACGTGAATATAGCGGTGAGTAAGATGCGGTTAATCTTGGTTGCCATTCAAAAGGAGCAGGGATATGTAGCAAAAGGAAACTCCGAAGAGAACCAATCCCGATCCGGAGTGTAAGCAACCAACGAAATAGATAAAAAAAAAATATAAAAATTTGGTATAAGGATTCAAACAATTCTGTATCGTTCATATAGAAATTATCGATTGATTTGACATTTTAAATACACAGGCAACAAACTTCGTTATGCATTTACTCTTCAGGGACTGTGAAAAAAAAAGTTAGTAAATCTGACGCGAGTTCATAATATCTTCAATAATATTATTCATATCAATGAATTTTCAACATACCTTCAATTTCACCAGCATCAATGGCCTCAATGATATCGTGAGGGTTCTTGCCATCAACACGGCAGCCAACGGACTGAGCAGTACCGAGAATTTCCTTGCAAACACCAGAGAGTTCCTTAGCAAAAGACTTGGATCTCATCTGTCTGGCAATCTCCACAATCTCGTCGAAAGGAATGTTACCGCTGTGCTTAACGTTCTTATCCTTCTTTCTGTCTCTGGGGGCTTCCTTCAGAGCAGTGATAACGAGAGAAGAAGCAGATGGGACAACAGAAACGGTAGCCTGTCTGTTCTGGATAGTCAGCTGGCAGGTGACCTTGATACCCTTGAAGTTCTTGGTAGCCTTGGCAATGTCTTCACCAACTTTCTTGGGGGACAGACCAAGGGGACCAATCTTGGGAGCCAAAGCGGATGAGGCACCGACCTCACCACCGACGGCTCTCAGGTAGATGATCTTAACTTCAGAAGGGTCGAACTTAGGAGGCATTGTGGATTATGTTGTCGACTTGTGTGATTTGTTACCTGTTCAAACAACGTCTGACTCCTCGTAGATCCTACTTGTGCTGGTTCAAACTGAAAAGTATCACTGTACCTCTCATCAGAAGTATGAATGCTTACCGCATAGCAGTGAGTCCCTCGGGAGTGGAATTGCGTGGGTTTCCATTCTGAGTCTCCAAACGAGGGAGGGTACTGGATGTAGAATATTCTGGACTGGGCGGAGAAGTACGCACGGGCGATTCCGCATTAGGTAATTAGTCAAATTGTACAGTCACAAGGGAGATTATTTGATTAGGTAATCATATTCACGAGTGAGACGGCATGTGCTGCTCATCGAAGACTGCTGTTTACTGTATTTCAACGGTCGGTGCCGAGCCTCGGGGGGAGCAGGAAGAGGGAAACTGATGAAGCTCATCATAAAGTGGCGGAGCAGGTGATCCTTGAGGTTCATAAAGCTCGATGATGCTGTATTTTAGAACTTCCAGACTCTTTGAACGTACCGTATTTCCTGAAAATACTGCCTGTATATAGACACCACCTTACTGTAGGTATCTAATCCTGCAAGATGGAATATATACGGCTTTCGATGCCCCGTAGGTTATGTTCTACTTCCCCAATGTAAACCTTTCGTATAAACATTACAAACTTTCCGTATTTTGTTTAAACTGAGACACCTTCTATTCGTTCAAACCATAGGAAACGGCATCCCAGTGTCACATTACAACAGTATGATCAACCATTCTACCTCTGACTCTACAGCACTCCAGCCTTATCATATATCCATATACACATCAACCACACATCTTCTCTTCATATATACAAGACGCTAATCAGCCTGCGCAGTTTCTACAATCTTCACTGATGGGAAATGCCTATGGAACCCCTCACGATCCAAAGAAACCGTAACAGCCTTCGCCGGGTTCTCCGACTCTATCAATCGCGGCACACACTTTGCCACTTTCGCCACACTCAGAGAAACCGCCACAGAACTTCTAAGCAGCAGCTTCGCCTCGGCATTAAACGCTTCCCAGTAATTTCCAAGGCATAGCTGATCTGGCCCTTCGGCTTTTGCCAACTCTACAAACGCTTCCACTTTCTGCTTTCCAAGCCGTGCGTAATTAGCAGCTTGACCCAGAGCAGTCTGATAATGCGCTACTTTTTCAGCTACTCTCTGATCCACAGGTGGGGCCAAAACTTTCACCTGCCGCTGCCAGTCTTCGTACCGAAGAAACTCCGGCACGCCGACTGATGAAAATGATTTAAATCTCACTCCATACAGCAGCCGCAAGGAGGTAAACTCCGGTTTCGGAGCTGCCAGAAGCTTCAAATCACCCAAAACCGTCAGTAGGATGAACAAAGCCTTCGCCAGCAGCCCACGAGCTGTCAATACAGACATTGACATCACCAACCACCTCTTGCTCAGCTCTAACTCGGAGATCTTCTCATCGTACTCCTGAGCAGTGATGCGTCGCCCGGGTTTCCGATTATTCCCCTTAGATCTGTTCTTCTTCCGTCGCCTCCAAACGTCTAATTTCTGTTCTGCATAAGCCACACACCGAGCTCCATGCGCTACATGCACAGACTGCAGATATTCTACATACCAATAAACTACAGACAACTCCCATAACTGATACACTTCTAGCTGTACCCCCATAAGGAGGTATTTTGCCATGGATTCCAGTTTCCGACTGAAAACCCACGAGGAGACCGGTAAAGCGTCCTGCTCGCCTTCTGGCAGAACTACTCGTTCCCGGTATTGGCCCGAAGCTTGCAGTTGTAACTCCAAATCCTCACTGGCAACTTGCAAACTATCCCACTGTACAATCTGCCGGGAGATGTCCTCTCGCTGCCGGCAGGGGTTATGAGATGCCAAAGAGAGTTCACCAAACAGCACAGAGACTGCCTGCTCAGCGAAACTCGCCGCCTGGGCTGCCAGAGGCTCGCGGACGTCCTGGCCAAGACTGGAGAGTGTCGGCCCACCGGCGAACTGACTAGCAGAGTCGTCTGCAAATTTAGAAAACTCGTATCGGCCAAGAAACTTCCTATCGTCACGGACAAGGAAGAACTGAAGGTACGCCCGGGAAAGCAGAGACGGAGTCGGTTGTGCTGCGGCAAAGAAAGAACAGAATTGCCATATGGATAAGCTGTGGGAGTAGTTTTGGCCTACAGCTCGGATAGCTGTTAAATCTCGGAATGTTCGCTTTAAAAGGTCGCAAGCAGAACTGACAGAAGCCGTGTCCAGAGAGCGAGGCGGCACTTTGTTTGGCGCACGTTTCTGAATCCCCATACTGAAGCAGCCAGGGATCTGTGGCAGAGATTCTAATTCGGTCTCGGAAGACTGTAAAGCGGCAACGGCAGCAGCGGCGTCTCCCAGCTCTGTGGTTTCCGTCAGAGTTCCAGCGGCCGGCAAAGCCTGCACCAGACGGAGCAGGATAAGCAGGATGTGGCTTAGAGAGGAGAGGTGTTTAGAAGCGGGTACAGAGGAAGGGATTTCAGAAGATTCAGAAGTATGAGAAGTTTCAAAGCTCTGAGCGCTCTTTAGAATCTCATCATCAGCCTGAGCCAACCATTTAAGCGCATCCTCACACACTGCGCACACTTCCTGCTGCGAAACGTTGAGCAAAAGATTTAAATCAAGGAAGCAAGCTGAAATATCCTCTTCCTCATACACTACGCCAGCTTGAGCATACGATAAAACGACCTGGCAAAGGAATACGGAAGCTACAACAACAGCACGAAGTACGCGGTGCACAAGGAGAAACTCTGTGCTATTTGCAGCCGAATGGAGCACCTCTTCGTGGACTTTCCCTAATACAAAAGTACATCCTTCTACAGATCTCATTTTAGAGTACGAATCTAACAAAACTTCTACATAGCGACACGACAGCACAGTCTGCGGGAGTGAGGCCCCGGAAATCCACGACGTAAAGCCGGTTAAAAGCCGTGTGGCGACGTAGGTGACATCAGCCAGTGAACGAGCAGATTGACAGTCAAAACACCTTTCCTCCAGTGACAGTTGAATGAGTCCTGTGTCCATAGTCGGGTTGAGCACTTCAAGTGCGTGCGTGCCGGATCGGAGATCAAACTGCGGTGATTTCGCAAGCTGTCCCTGCGGCAAAGCCGCTGCCGCTGTGAAGAATTCATTGGTTATGTCTTTCCTCGGAGCAGGGAGGAGTTCATTAAGGGTGAAGCCGCGAGCCTGAGAGACAATCGAGCTGAAAGCCGAGTCGCGGATCAGCTCAGAGGAGTCCGGGGTATCCAAGCCTGTGATTTGTTAGTAGATATAGTGGGAAAAGAACCGAAATTCGGAATATCTGGCATATGAGATCCGCATTATAAGTTGATTTGTCAAGAGATCAGCTATTCAGAGAATAAGACGTACTTTGTGACTCCATGATGCAGTCGAGCAAAACCGTATAGCTGCCAAAAATAGTGTGGTTGTCCAATTGTTCAATTGTGGCTTCCGCAAACCGAGTTCCTGGCGGCACATCCGCTGATCGCCGTTCGTTTCCCCGTCGTTTCCCCGTCCCGACCGTTGACGACGTGAAGAGGGAGTGACAGATTACGTGATCAAAGCATAAGACGAATTTCACTTCAGTTTCAGATGACATAATCAATATTAAAACCCAAATAAAGCGTTTACGTAATCCTTAGTAACCCCACCCCCTTCCGAGGGTGCGATTAATCAGCTTCGGAACTCTCCGAGAACAGCGGATGAGCCGATCCGGGTACAAAAGATGCCGAAATCCTGCCATGTTCCATATATTCCGTCTGCCATACGTCTCGGTTCTTCTGTGGCTTTTCTCGCTTGTCACAATTAGCCTGCTGTACCGCAATTGGAACTCTCACACTTCTACTCCGCAACTGCCTGTGATGTCCGTCCCTGCTGTGCGCTATTCCGCTTCCGGAGCCGCTAATGCGGCTATCATCTTCATGCATGGACTCGGAGACTCCGGCTCGGGCTGGTCGTTTCTACCGGAGTTTTTCCAGCAAAGCGGGAAGTTCGGATACGCGAATATTGTCCTCCCTAATGCTCCTCTCGTTCCTGTTACAGTGAATAATGGTATGAGGATGCCGGCATGGTTTGATATCTACGAGTTTGGCAAAGTAAACGCCCGTCAGGACACGTCGGGCATGGCACGTGCTGTGAAGACGATGGAGGCCCTGATTAAGGAACAGCTGGATCTGGGCATAAAACCTGAGAGAATAGTCATTGGAGGGTTCAGTCAAGGAGCAGCTATTACAACTCTGGTAAGCAGGAGCATTGATATAATGGAATCTACTGGGGATCTGTTGCCGTAAGATATTATGATTTGTCACATGACACTAACAGAATCACAGGCTACGCTGACTTCTAATCAGAAATTCGGAGCAGCTGTTGTCCTATCAGGATGGGTTCCAGCGCAGGATCATTTCCTTCCAGTAAGTTGCTGTATTCCCCTGGGTTTCTGGTATTTTTGTTAATGATTTCTTGAGCAAACTGTCTAACAAACAACAGCTTCGGAGTACTGTGAATGCCGAGACTCCTGTATTCATTGGTCATGGAATTGAGGATCCTATTATTACTGTTGACCGTGGTAGAAATGCGAAAGAAGTATTCCAGAAGTTTGGCAATCCAGTAGAGTTCCATGAGTATCCTGGGATGCCGCATAGCACGTGTCCACAGGAGATGGTGGATCTGACTAGATTCTTGGAGAAGGTTATCCCTCCAGAGTAGGGTGTATATGAATGATGTAGATGGAAAAAAAAACGTAGGGAGAATGATCCAGGGTGTCTAGAGAAGTGTATGAATAATCTGGGATACCCTGGAGAAGTATGGAGAACTTTAGATTTAGGACTATTCAGTATATGCTAGAATTTAGATAGAAGAGTCCGTCAACTTGGAAGTTTGAGACAGTTTGATGTGCTTACGGTTAATTGACTTTGTAGTCTCAATGAGCTGACAAACTTATACAACACACTTGAGTTGCAATGGTCTATCAGACGTTGAGTAGGTAGAAGTTGATCCGTAGATTGAAATGTGAATAGGAAATTGTTCCGCTATGCCAGTTATCCTAGTTTCTTTATACAGTTCTGATACTACTAAGATGAAAGAGAGATGAGATATATTGAGATGAAATAGATATATTCCAGTATTCCACCTTACCATCAGATGAACTATGGAATAACTACGGAAACCTTGTGTGTAAGCTAGCTTACACACTACTCTAATACTCTACTTCTCTACTTATACTTTCTTACAGAAGCAAACAAAGAGCACAATTTATTCATAGGCGCATGTCTCTCATTCCTTCAAATTTTAGCCTTGGTAGAAATCTTCTCCATCAAGGGTCCCTCACGATACAGAGCATCGAGCTCAGCTTTAAACATCTTACAAGCAGAAGCTCTTTTGATCTTGAAAGTAGGCGTGAGACAGTTATTATCAATAGTCATAGGCTCAATTCTGAGCATCACATTCTTCAACATCTCATAAGGCAGAAGCTTAGCAGGTTTCACATTGTGATTAATAAGCTGCAGTACAGAAGTTCGAATCTCTACAACTTCAAATGTTTCGTTCAAAGCCTCGATATTCTCAGGGTTAATACCAATTCCATGCTTCTCCTTCAGAAAATGTGAATACTGTACAGGATCTACGCCCAAAAGTCCCACAAGATAAGACTGGAAAGAATCTCCATAGCACAGAATCTGGTTCAGCAGCGGGTTGTATGACAGATACTTGTTTTCAATCTTCTCAGGGGCAATGTACTCTCCCTGAGCCAGCTTGAAGAAATTCTTGACTCTGTCAAAGATATAAACTCGTCCGTCAACGTCGATCCTTGCAATATCGCCAGTATGGAAAAATCCATCTTCATCAAAAGCCTTAGCTGTCTCCTCCTCATTTTTCCAGTACCCTTTAAAGATCTGCGGTCCTCGGAGCATCAATTCTCCCTTCGGCCCTTCAGGATCCGAAGAAGTGTAGTTCATTTCCGGTACGTCTCGGAGCCTCATTTCGCACGTGCAATTAATCGGCCCGCACGATCCTAAAACAGGGTCGAATTGTCTAGTGAGATTTACACCAGAAAATGACTCAGTAAGCCCGTAACCTTGGTAAAACTGAGAAGAAAACACAGCTCCGAGGAATTTCATAGTCTCAGCTGCCAGCGGCGCAGATCCCGTGACAAATCCCTGCAACCTGTCCAATCCAATCTTGTGTCTGACCTTATTGGACACCAGCCTATCCCATAAAAAGTGCGTGGGATCTCCAGTTTCCTCCAGTTTCTTCGTCTTGGCCTCTACAGCGGCACGGCTGAGTTTCCCAGCCAGCCCTTCCTTGGCAATGGTAGCTTCTTTGATTGCGTTTTCCAGCTTGTTGAACAGTCTGGGCACTCCGCAGAATCTCGTCGGCCTGAACAGCTTAATGTCTTCAAACAGCGTCAACACCGTGCCGTGAGGGTACCCAAAAGTGAATCCCAGCACCAAGCCAGTGCAGAAAAGACTCCGTTCGTAGATATGCGCCAGGGGTAAAAAGGAGAACTGGTAGGTCCCATGGGGTTCTCGCATAGATTCCAGCGCTTGGTTAGCAACTACGGCCATCGCAGTATCGTGAGTAAGAGCAACGCCCTTGGGGTTCCCTGTAGTTCCAGAGGTGAAGGAAAGAGTAAACAAATCTGTAGGAGCAGGCGGGTTATGTGGCCTGACGTTCATGGCTCCCAAAGTGGTAATCTCGTCGAAATCGTACAATCCTACGCCTGCTTGTTCCGCTACAGATTGCAGGAGTTCCCGTGGCGACTGGCCCGGCTTGTTGTGTGGCGCAGAGTTCAGCGGGTCCATAGAAACAATGGCCAGCAAATGTGGCAGTTGCGGCTTCAACTTCAAAAGCACAGGAACTTTATCAAGGGAGCAAATAACTACAGGAGATTCAGTCACTTCTAAAATGTACTCTGAAGCTGTCGGGCCCAGTGTGTCGTACAACGACACATTCGGCAGGTTATAAGCATGGCAAGCCAGGTCTGCAATGGCCCAGTGGGATCTATTGCTTGAGAAAAGGGATACAATGAATTTCTCAGTCTTGCCGAGTCCGTGGCGCGAATTCAGTACATGAATGAGCCCTGAGCCGAAATTCGTACGTTTCTGAGCCACTTGTTCGTACGTTAGGAAATGGAAAGACTTGGACCATTCCCCAGTGTTTGGGTTGAACACTCTTTCCCCCAGCATAGGCCGCTTAGGGAACCGATGGACTGATAGTTTGAATCCGTCGTAAATAGTACGAACATCAGGATGAATAGCCGACACAAGACGGTCTGGCGAGTAGCTACTGCGGTAGATGGGCGAGTAGCCGGGTTTCTCTGTGCCTGGGATAGCGACAGACTGGGGCAGAGAGAAATCAGTGAAGGATTTACAGTAGTTGATACTGAAAGCTTCTTCTACGGTAGTCTTAGGAGTCACTTCCTTCGGGTACACCGGGGGGAAGGAGTGGATTTTCCGTTGAGTTTCTGGAGAGTAGTCCATTATGGAAGTTTTATTTGGGTTTTAGACTGGGATTTTACACCTATTTTACCTTGTTTTACCTCGTTATTCCGACACAATTCAATTGCTGTATTACGACAGGTTCAGTGCTTCAATTCAGTTTTGTTCAAACAGCTAACTGGCAAGGAAATCCCCGAGAATCTGTTGAATCTCAGTTCAACTGACTATTTAGTTGTCCTGTTTGACTCCCCAGAACTCCCAAATACCGAAAAATCCAGCTGTTTTCAACCCGAATTTATTTTATTCTTCCATCCCGGCGAATAGTGAAGTTTTATAGGCCGTCGAGGCGTCGTAGAAAGAAGGAATGGGTATTTCATTTGTACGGATGGGAGAGGATGGGAAGGTGGGATCTGATTTGGGACACGAAGGGGGGCATTCAAGGGGGGGAACAAGTCCTTACAATTAGTCAAGAAGTGGGCTATAAACTAGTGAATATATTACTATTATAATTAAAGAACATATACTAAGCTATTTCCGCTTTAAACTGGTTGAAAATCCTCCTCTAAGTGGATAATGACGATACATATGGGATTTGGAGCACTGGGTCTCCTCTTGACTTGGCGTCTCCTTACAGATCTTTATCTCGCTCATTAAAGTTTACACCGCATATTCCGTACATGCATCTCTTGCATTTACCCCACATTTGCTCCACGCCTTACGTACATCCTCAGGCGTTCAAATTTCCTTGCCGAGGAGAAACCGGAAACGAGGGAAACGCACGCATATGACAGTTGGAGGCGGAGAAATGAAGCAGAATGAGTAGAGAATGGGCAGTTTGAATGATTTCTATTGCAAAAATAAATAGAATAAGTCTTGAAATGACCAAAAAATTTGCCAAGAACATCAGCGAAACCAACATGACCTCGCCTGATTGACGAAAAATCTTAAAACAGGCGTAGAATCGTAAAATCTCCATAGTTTAGCAGAGCCGGCGTGAGACGCGAAGTTGAGAGTGACGCAAGGCACGTGTGGAGACGCGAAACTCGAGAGTGTAGAGGAATTTTGGTGATTCCGGGGAACTCAGATTCTCGGATTAACTGAAAAGTGTAAGATAACTGTGGGGATAAGCAGGGAAAGGGCAATTTACTAATTTAGTGATGGTTTAAGTGTTCCTTTTCGCTTGGAAATAGTTGTTAAAGGTACCGTGACAGGTGCTTTTAGTCTCTGAGCGAATCCTTGGCGACTGACATCAGCCGAGAGGTGGGGAAAAAGGGGGAAGATAAATGTAATAGAATATACGGATATAAAGCGTAGATGTAGATGTATTTAGTGTAGAACATTAGATGGTAGTCGGCATATGGCTGTGTAATCTTTGTATCGTCTTGTCTTTCGCGTAGATCACTGTAAAGCCATAATAGCCAGACTCTTATGCTTCCTGTTCAGGTTTTTCAGGTTTTCCATTACTTTTACATTAGAAAACAGCAGACTAAGCTGAGGGTATCATGGAGAGGAACCACTAGCCTGTGGTTATGTTCAGCAGCTGAGCTTCAAGTGCTGCCTTGTAGTTCCTTAGATTAGTCCTTACTACGTATAAGAACACACGGCTGTTCTGCTGTACATCATTTCAACTCATAACCAGGTAATTCAGTTCACTGCTTTAATGTATTTGATTTATTAGAATACAATTATTAGAATACATATATCTCGTTCTCAATTCCACCATGTTTCTACTCCATAATGGTATCTCCCTCAATGTCGATTGAAGCAGATGCATTGTCAACTGAAGAGTAAGAAGAGTTGTGAAAGCTTGTAGCTGCAATCCCAATTCCCGCTTCGTTATCCTCCTCATCTTCATCCTCATCCTCATAGTACACTTTACTGCTTTCCGTGGGTATTATTTCGTCATTTGAGAGGTTTTTACCTGCTCTTCTAGTGCGCGTTCTTCTTGAAGTTGGAATAATTTCTTCTTCACTCTCATATTCGGATTCATCCTGGCTCAGATCTTCATTTTCGTCATCTTCTTCATCCTCTTCCTTTTCTTCTTTTTCCTCTTTTTTGCTTACTTTTCCACGGAAATTCCTGGAATTCCTAATGGAAGAACGACGATGGTGTATACTGACCTCTTCATGTTCATCTTCATTCTCTTGTTCATCCTCATCCTCATCCTCATCCCCATCCCTATCCTCATCCTCATCTTGTATTTCGTTCTCAACTTCTTTTCTTTTCTCGGTGTCTTCGGCTTCCATATTTTCCACTTCATCATCCTCTCCATCCTCCTTTTCTTCTTCTTCTCCTTCTCCTTCTCCTTCAGCATTACGATTCTCTTCAGCGGCCAAAGCTTCAGCTGCGTTCAGCAAATCTAAACAGTTTGCCTTAGCTTTACTCAGCAAATTTCGACTCGCAACGTCAGTTAAAATTCCCTGATCTTGAATCTCTTGTACTAATTCTAAATACTCTTCCAACATTTGCTTATCCATGTACTCAGTCATGTATACCTTATTGATCCCCGATAAATACAGTTTTTTCACAGTTTTACTATCTTCTGCAGCGGCTTTGTTTAGCAATCCAACTGCTACTTCTAATTGATAAGAGCAATCACGCAAAGCAGCGTCTGCTTCTTCTGGATTCAAATCCTGACTGCTTACTAGTCTGAGTGGATCAGTCCAGTAAATGAGGTTTTGAAGAATCTGTGATGGGGGTGTCATTTCCTGTTTATCTTCTAAATTATCATAAATCTCTGATAAACGTTCTACTGAGTCAATCAGAATTTTTGACACTTTCTCCTGGTGCTGTCTATGAGAGAAACAGTAAACAGGGAGACAGAAACTGAGTGCCTGTCGCAGTTTCAAGTTATCATTAGTTCCTGGATTGAAATACGTGAGAATAAGCGTCTCAAATAAATCTTCATCACTCAGAGTATCAGAAAGGTATAATTTACACAATCCTTCTGCTGCAATTGACTGCGCATCAGGGAATTCATTATTCCGTAACCCACGATAGTAGAGTTTATATAGACTGAGGGAGTCTATACCACCTTCTAAATCGAGAATGGAGTTCCCGTGCACTCCTAGAATATCAGAAATAATCTTATAAGCCTCTACACGTATCTGCGCATTGCCCTTCGTAGCACACAGTCCGAAAAGATATAAATTCTCAATTGCCAGTTGCCGGTCAATCAAGCAAAACAGCCCCAGACACCTCAATCCGTGTTCACGGATTTCTGTATCAGTTGCGCGCACTGCTGGGGTTACAATTGAGTCCAGCAGTGACATCAGAGAGATATTGGCTTCTAGTTTTTTATCCACGACTTCTAGTAAATGCTGAGTTATGCGCAGGCATGTCATGACGATCTTACGCTGCCCCACTGTACTACGGGGGCCCGAGGCGGCACCTTCCTGTCTCTCGGCTGCGTCGGAAGCGGAAGCGTGTGAAATATCCGATACAGCAGAGTGGAAAGAATCATTGCTTTCATCTGCTGACTCGGGCAGAGCATCCTTGATATCCGAAGTTATTTCGCAAACCATTTGACAAAAATCTCTCTCATTTATAGCCAAAAGTCTTAATACGCGTACCATAGAATCTACGAGATTATCTGGCATATCCACTGACCCAAGCTGACGACGAATTAACGCCAAAACTGATCTTCGGCCAATCTCATCGCTGAAATCATAAGCCTTAGCAATGAGAAACAGTTGTTCAAGTACAAAATCTGTTTCAGCTAGCTCACTAGAACTGCTAACGTCCCCATTATCCTTTAAATTTACTATTATTTCAGCCCTGTGACTGAAATATCTATCTAAACACTCAGAAAATTCTGTAGCAACTGGGAAATTCTGCTCAATGGATTCAGTTAGCCCATTAGCAGTACAGTAAGTATGGAAAGTACGAGCTAGGAAAGCAGTTTCAGCTGTTAGAGACAGCCAAAATGCTGGCTCAAATCTGATTTTCATTGCAATATCTTTACGTTGCTGGAAGAAGACTTCCATTGCTACTTCTGCAATACTGCTATTCAATACATCCAGCCGTTCAAGCAATTCAATCAAATCGTTATTCACGTTCTCAATCCATAGAAATGCAAACATTTTACTAGCAGCTGCTCTTACGCTTTCTTCTCTGTCCCTCAACCCCCATTCTAACAACTTCTCACGTTTATCAACGCTGAGGTAACGGAAATCGCCCACATCTGGTAGAATCTTTGAGTATACAAGCCGTCTGTTGATTGCATTACAATCTCTGGCTCTTTCAAGTAAATACGGGAGAGTAGCATTTGATTTCTCAACGTTCAGCAAAGCAGCTTTACGTACTTCAGCATTTGCATCATTTTGCAGCACTGCTAACAGCTTCTTAGTAGCATCGCTCAAATTCTCACGTGAAGATTCTTCCGGATTGTCTAACTGGAAACTCGCAAGGCACAATACAGCCTGCACTCGAACACTGGGTTCTTTATCATAAACTCGTTTATGTAAAGACCATAGAAGCAATTGATATAACTCATCGTCTATCTCCCCCATGTTATGAATAATAGCAGCGAGAAACTGGCATACTCGGTATCGTACTGTTTTATTCTTTGCTTCAATGCCTCGCAGGAGATGCTGAACAAGGTAAGTAATAAAACGAGCCGTTCGTGGACCTGTTTTATCAGAATCATCTGTAGAAATATCTTCATCGTCTTCAGTCTCAGCTTGAGCCTCAGCCTCTGCTTCTGCTTCTGCTTCTGCAGCAGCTTGCTCTTGCAGCGATTTGACTAAATTTGCTACAAGTTTTACTATTCTATCTCCTACTGCTTCAGTTTTCTTAACTGGAAGTACCCTATTTACTAATCTGCAAAAGCTGTAATTGAATTCTTCTTCGAGCCCTGCGCCGGCAGCTTTCGCCTGGAGAGCACGCAAGATCGCCACTTGCTTGCGGTGGCTTGCAAGGCCGTGCTGGGCTTCTTGGAACTCTTGAGCGAGAGCCAGATGGATCTGTTCAGCGTGCGTAAGAGTTGTTCGTTGACGTGCTGGGGCCCGGAGCCGCGAGCGATCGACATGTGGCGCCACGGAAGTCATGACGGGCGAAGGGTTTTTCGGTTTTGTAACCTGCCGAGCGGAATAGCAAACAGGAGAGCTCGGAGTTCAATAATATGAAATATCAGAGTATCAAAGTACTAGAGGAGACTCAAAGGTACCTGGAAACGAACGATATGTTGAGTAAATGTCGGAAAAAAGGCTTAGATACGGCAACTAACTTGAACTGCGTGACAGTATGTTTCATTAGCAAACCATAGAGTGATTATTGTCTTGAATTTGAAAGAAATAGCTGTATATCAAACGGTATAGAGAGAATAGTTTCCTCGGATCATTGCGCTCTTCGGGGGGACTGGCCCGATTTGGAGAAGGGTAAATACCGAGTTTGACGAATTTGGTGTCAGGACAACAGCCGAAAAGGGTAAGTGATAAATGGGTGGAGTCATCGACGTCCTGTTATTGGACGACTGGAGGTGTGTAAGATTGGTTGTAAGCAGTGAAATAGCTGTCATTCTTTTATAGGAATTTATTCTAGCAATTTTGGATCAGCTCAGTTAAATGGGTGTTCACTGTGCGCACCAATAGTTTGCTATACGTTACGATATGGTACGATATTGCAGATATCTTTCTCGTTTATAGTGAGATCTGTTTCAGATCACCTAATCATTATATCCTTCATCGTAATAAGATTACATAATCTGCTAATACCCCATGTATCATTCTGCATGTTTCTGCATACTTTCTTTCACCCGCAGATCCGTGCAGTTACCCGGAAACCCATACAAAAATTTTCTTTATAGTGTAGTGAAATATTTCGATAAGCAAGGGATCGAGAATCGGAGTAAGACTCGGCATTTCACGCAACATATCTGACTCCTATCAGCCCGGAACTTAGCATATCCTGACGCAAAAGAATAACACACGTCACTGCATATCCGCAAACCTCGGAACGTGGCTGATTCCGTTCACTTTCTCCTGTCACCTCTTTCATCCCGCATCTCCACATCTCATAATGAGCACCGCAATGGAGCTCCATAGATGCCGTTTTGTGGACTACACTCCACACACAATCACGGCACTCAGCTGCTCGCATCCGCCGGCCGCCGGACCCGCCCCGCAGGACCTCCGAGTCGCCATCGGCCGCTCCAACGGAGACATTGAAATATGGGACCCAAGGTGGTCTTGGGTTCACGAAACGACACTCTATGGAGGACGCGACAGATCCATAGAAGGATTGGCTTGGACACTCTGGCACGGGAAACCGCGTTTGTTCTCCATCGGCGGATCCACAGCTGTCACAGAATGGGATTTGCTCACTGGACTCCCGAGCAAAATGTACCATTGTGATGCAGGGGTTGTCTGGTCTCTCACGGCATCACCCGACGGACAGAAACTCGCTGCCGGCTGCGACGACGGCTCGATTGTCATAATCGACGTGTCAGGCGGGCCGGGCGTCCTGGAGTACAAAGGCACTCTGCAGAAACAGCGGGCTCGCGTGCTAAGCTTGGCCTGGATGCGGAACGGATACATAATCGGCGGATGTGCCGACGGGAGAGTTCGTATTTGGACTGCCGGCACAGACGGGTTTGGCCGTCTTGTGCAGACGATGCGCGTTGACAAATCACAGCGGGAATCCACTTTGGTATGGACTGTGCTGGCTTTAGACGACAGGGGCATGTTTGTTACTGGTGATTCTACAGGTTCGGTTAAATTCTGGGACGCGACGCACAATACTTTGGCGCAGAGCTTCACGGTGCACGAGGCGGACGTGCTGTGCCTTGCTGCGGACGCTGGGGGTGCCAATGTGTTCTCTGCAGGTGTGGATCGGAAGCTTGTGAATTACCGAGCTGTGGCTTCCGGGAAAACACATCGGTGGGTCAATGCGGCCAGCCGGCTTATCCACGGGAACGATGTGCGGGCCATGGCGTGCTATGCGGCGCGCGGAGTGAGTTTCCTGGTTTCTGGGGGTGTTGAGAGAGTCGCAGTGGTGAATTCTGTTGACGGATTTGCCGATGGAGTATTCAGGAAGCTGCCATTAGGGAGACAAACCGGGAATGTGGCTCTCTGTTCGGCACGGAGGTATGTGTATTTGTGGAGTGACCAGCAGGTTAAGATATGGAAGCTTTTCGGGCGAGAAGCGGCTCGGAAAGGTCGGAAGCTTGTAGCTAAAGTGAATTTGCAGGCCGATGAGAACGTTTCTGTGGCTTGTATTTCGGAAGACGGTTCTGTGTTAGTTGTGGCGACAAGTTCGGCTACCAAAGTGTTCCGTCTGCGAGAATCTTCTGACGGGTTGAAATTGCATGTGAAGAAGCTTGAGAATGAGTATTTGAGTGGCGTGGGGCTTACACGGGCCTGCTTCCTCGGCTCAGACGCCACGTTGGTGGGGGTAACCGTTGAGCAAGAGTTAATTGTGGCGCAAGGTGTGCATTTGGAAGCGGGAACGGAAGCGGAAGTGGCTGAGCCGATTGTGGCTGAATTACCGGTAGTCAAATTGGGTAAAACACAGCTAAGTAATGCGGGAAATGTAGTGAGATTGGCGGCCGGAAACGAGATTGTGGCTGTGGCGCGTTTGTGTGGCGCAGTTGACACTTTCCGGGTGTCCAAAGATGGAAAATTGGAGCATTTGGCTACAGTTTGCCGACTTTCTAGTCCCTGTACGTGTTTGGCGTTCACTGGACGGGGAACTCTGCTAGTTGTGGCTGCAGATAACCGAATTTTGGAACTAAATGTGCAACCGGCAGTGAATGGTGGTGTTTTAACACCCTGGAGTAAAAAGAATACTGATTTAATCCCCGATAGTTTCCTATCTCTAGTAGATAAATGTATTGGAGCATGCTATGACAGTTCCGAGCCGAATCGGATGTGGATATACGGAGCCAATTGGTTAGGTTTCGTGGATTTGTCACGGGATTTACCGTTAAAGAGAGGCCGAGGTCGGAAACATGATCGTCTCGGCGTACCGTTTAATGCTTTAGAACGGGGAGGATCAGACGGAGAAGAGGACGAAGTTATGGAGAATCCACTGGAAGATATGATGAATGCGCGGTTTGTAGATAAAGAAGAGACGGAAAATGGCAAGGAAGAGCTGAAAGATAAAGCTTTTTGGTTCTCAAAGAACTATAGATCGCTTCTTTTAGTTGATACCCTCGGGAACCGAGAGATGGTACTGGTAGAACGGCCGGCTTTCTATCTGCCGCTGCCGGCGGCTTTCAAGCCGAAACACAAGATCCAGATGTAGTAGTGGTAGACGTTTTGTGTGTATAATGAAAGGCTTCAATGCCGATAATATAGCGGAATATCCGAGATATCCCGAGATATCCCGAGATTTTTCGGCAAAATAGACTTTGACGGTCATGCATGATCATGTACTTCGTATGCACACTTTATGTACATTGTATGCACAGGTAAAACCTTATTTCTACTTTACTTACCCGGCTTAAATATGGAAATTTCAACGCGACGGAATTGCCGAGATCGCGACGGAACGAACCCCGAAGCTGGGCCGAATGCCGAAGTATTGACGGAATTCTTTTTGTAAATTGTAATCACCACCGAATCACAAACACGTTTGGGCGGGAAACGGAACATAAAAGTCGGCGGATTCCACAGAAATGTCCGATAATGACGGGACGCGTCCTGCTTTAACGGCAGTAAGTAATATACGCGACGGAATGCCGAAAAATCTATTCCGAACCTCATTTCTAACTCCACAAACAGGAAGAACGGGAACTCAACTCGCTGAAACTCTTCCGGTCATCTTTGGAGGCCATCAACCTGCTCCTCGGCGAAGTACAGAAAGATATGTCCGTTTTCGTGAAGAATATGGAAACTATTCATGGTAAGTTTCGGGGAAAGAGTGGTAATATGCGGGTTTTCCTACAGTTTTCCGACTCGGTATTAACGCGGGATTCTTCTAGATACGTCTGACTCCTTGGAGAGTAAAATAAAGAACATTCAGAAGACGATACCGAAGAGTTAAGCTGTGAAGTATCACATAATCACGGTTCAGGGGTTGAAATGGGTGATATACAGGGAAAGGGAGGCCGATATCGGACATTTTGGGCCCCTAGAAAGAGGAATAACGGAGGAAATTAAAGGAAAATGGAGGAAATGCGTCATTTTTGGCTGTTTCAGGGTCAATTATGGCTTATAATGCTAGTTTCAGCTCGGATATCCACACCATTACAGTGCTGAATGAACAATATTGCAGTTCTTCCGCAGAATGTTAGTCTGCTGTCACTAATTATTCATTATATACGCATTAAATGTATAATAATATTATCTTTTACCCCGTTTTCTCTGCTTAGATCAATTACTACTCACACTTATCTTCTCCGTTCCCACGCGTATCGTCTCCGGTATTCCCCTCCTATCTTCTCCGAACTATCCACACTATCAGTTCGGCTTCTTCAAATCGAAAACCCAGGAATTCAGGTGAAAAATGACCCGAGATTTCAGCCATTGCTGACCGAAATCCTTCCAAATTCTATCAAATCCTATCAAAACTCATCAAACCCCACCACTAATTCACTCCTTGTCCACAATGGTACGTGCTATTCCCCTCCTTGCCCCACATTACCCCTCATTCCCCTACTAACTCCCCAGAGCTTCGAAGACATTGAAGACTCCGAAGGCCTCCGCTTCACCTGGAATACCTTCCCCACAACCCGCCTGGAAGCCCAGCGAACCGTCGTACCCGTCGCAAGCTTATATACCCCACTGAAGGAGACTCAAGCTCTCTGTTCAGCTAATTATGACCCCGTAGTGTGTAAACCTCCCTGTAAAGCTGTACTAAATCCATACTCTACCCTTGATATCGCTACCCAGAGCTGGCTATGCCCATTCTGCTCATCGAGGAACCCGCTGCCCCAGAACTACCGAGGCGTCACCCCTGATACCCTCCCTGTAGAGTTACAGCCCCAGGCTACTACTATAGAGTACATTCTTTCCAGACCTGTGACTACCCCGCCTGTATTCCTATTTCTAGTAGACATTTGCCAGGAAAAGGAGAATTTAGCTGCTTTAAAGGACTCCCTGGTGACCAGTTTGGGTCTTCTGCCGCCTAATGCGCTCGTAGGAATGATTACTTTCGGTCCTGTAGTGCATTTACATGAATTGAGTTATACTCATTGCTTTAAATGCTATACTTTCCGAGGAGAGATCAGCTATGGTACGCAGGAAGTGGCGTTGATGCTCGGATTGGCGGATCCTGCGGGGGCGCGGGTCCAAAAACCGCGTGCTGCGCCTCCAGCGTTGTCCCGGTTTTTCATCCCCGTGTCGGAAGCGGAGTTCCGGCTGACTCAGCTGTTGGACGGCACTGCGCCTTCCGCCTGGCCCGTCCCGAGTGACCAGCGGCCGCTGCGAGCCTCCGGCACGGCCCTGAACGTCGCCACGGCACTGGCAGAGCTCGCAGCCCCAGGGACGGGGGCCCGCATTATGCTGTTTGCTGCGGGGCCCTGTACAGTCGGACCCGGAGCTATTGTGTCTCCCGAGCTTCGGGATACTCTGAGGTCTCACCGGACGATTGAAAAGGGCACAGCCAAGCATTATGGGCGAGCTCGGAAGTACTATTCCTCATTAGCTGCTAAATTGGCCGGTAATGGCCATACTGTAGACATTTTCGCTGGTTGCTATGATCAAATAGGGATTAGCGAGATGGAATCTCTAGCCAACGACACAGGGGGTGTTGTTGTGCTGGCTGACGCGTTTACTACTTCTATATTCAAGCAGAGTCTGGTGAAACTGTTTGAGAAAGATGCGGAAGGGTACCTGCTAATGGGGTTCAACGGCCAGTTAGAGATTACAACTTCGAAAGAAGTTACCGTAGCAGGGCTTATAGGCCCCGGAGTTTCAGCTAAAAAACACTCCATCTCTGTAGCCGACACGGCAACAGGAATTGGGTTCACCTGTATGTGGAAACTGGGTGCCGTGTCGCCTCGGCATAGTTACTGTCTGTTTTTCGAGCCAGTAACAGCCGCGGCTCGGTCTCTGCGGACTAACGGGCCGCTGGGGTTGATACAGTATGCTACACACTATCAGCATGCTTCGGGAACACACCGGCTGCGGATCACCACGGCGGCCCGGAAGATGAATTCGGATTTGGAGCCGACGCTGGCGGCTTCCTTTGACCAGGAAGCGGCTGCTGTAGCGATGGCGCGGTGGGCAGTGTATAAGACAACTAAAGACGAGCCTGTAGAGGTTGTGAGATGGCTGGATAAGTCTTTAGTGTCATTGTGTCAGCAGTTCGGTGACTACCGACGCCATGACGCGGCATCTTTCCGATTAGCAGTGAATTTCTCTTTATTCCCGCAGTTTTTATTCCATTTGCGAAGATCTCAGTTCCTGCAGTTGTTCAACAACTCACCGGACGAGACGGCGTTCTACAGGCACTGTCTGCTCAGGGCTGACACCGCTGACTCTCTAGTAATGATTCAGCCTACTTTGACCTCCTACGGGCTCGACAGAGATCCGCAACCTGTGCTGCTGGATTCCGTGTCTGTACAGCCAGATGTAGTGCTTTTGCTTGATACGTTTTTCCATATTCTTATTTATCATGGGGAAACGATAGCAGCATGGCGGAAGGCAGGGTATCAGGATTTGCCCGAGTATGAAAATTTGAGGGAACTGTTGGAAGCTCCACGCAGAGATGCGGCAGAGATTTTGGTTGACAGGTTTCCCTTGCCGAGGTTTATTGATACGGAGTATGGCGGATCTCAAGCGAGGTTCCTCCTGAGTAAACTAAATCCTTCGAGTTCGTACCAGTCTAACGGGGGAGACCTGAATGGGCCAGTGTTGTTTACAGACGATGTGAGTTTGCAGACGTTTATGGAACATTTACAGAAACTTGCTGTGGTGCAGGGATCGAATTGAGGTGTGTAAAATAGCTATAAGTGAATCAGGATGGTAGAGTAGATGAGTAATTAGTATAATTTATAATTGAAGAGTACAGTGTGTCAAGGTATGTTGATCGTAGGTGTAAAAAATAACTGGTGATGTGACATTGCTCTTTTACCTGTTATACACTCCGAATCCGCGGACCAGCTACTTTGTTACATGCACTCCGTTAAAACTATTCACACGAACTTCTCTCTTTTCCACTTTCCTTACACTTTTCTACAGCTAAGTTCATTCATTACTACGCAATCTGTTGACTACTTCATTACTTGGCAATCACATCACCATCTTATCAGTTCAAATACTCCAAACCACTCCAAACTCCTCTATTTCTTGAAAAACTTATCATAGTCGGTAAACACATACCGATACCTCACATCTCCCTTCTCCATCTTCTGCCACACATCAGACACATTCTTCTCATTAATCGGAACAGTCTGAACCCAAGGATGGACATTCTTCTCCGCTGCAAGTTTCAACATTCTCTCAATGTTTGCTGGAGCCCCCACACAGGTCCCGCCAATCTTATAGTTGTTCAGCAGCAATGGTGGAGCTTCCAAGTTGATAGTCTCACCCAGAGGAGGATTCGTAACAAAGATAAGCTCTCCCTCACAAGTTAGAAGCCCTAGAAGAGTACTGATGCTCGACTGGCTGAAAGAATTCCCCGTATATACAATAATATCAAGGGAATCTCCGTACTTTTCGGCAAACCCAGGCTCGCTAGTGTCCACAAAATGATCAGCTCCGAGTTTCTCGGCATCTGCTTTCTTAGCGGAGGATCGGGAAATGGCAGTGACTTCCGCTCCGAGCGCCTTAGCAAACAGAATCGTCATGTGCCCAATGCCACCAATTCCAGCTACCCCTACCCGGGTACCGGGACCCACATTGGCCTGGAAAAGAGGGTTCAAGCCGGTAATTCCACCGCACATCATAGAAGCTGCCTGCACAGAAGTCAACTGAGGAGGAATTTGGAATACAAATTCTTCGTGAATCCGAATATGCGACGCATATCCGCCTTGTGTGTTCTCCCCGGTCGGGTAGGTGCCGAAATACGTCCCCACCATCTTTTTACAGTTATTCTGCTTGCCGCGGGCGCACCTGTCACATTCATGGCAGCAATCTGCTTGCGCTCCGACACCGACACGGTCGCCGACTGCCATTCTCGTCACTTCCGGCCCGACAGCGACTACCCGGCCAATGATTTCGTGTCCAACGGTGACGGGGGCGTAGGGACGGCCCCAATGGCCTGTGGCAGCGTGCACATCAGAGCCGCAGACTCCACAGCATTCAATTTCGATATCAACGTCCTTGGGGCGCATAGCATGCGGCTTGTACTTGTAGAGCTTTGGTTCAGTCCATTTGTCGTAGTCGTGGACAGCGATAGTAGTGATTTCGTTAATCATGGTGAACAGAGTTGGAAGGATTGAATTATTGGTTTCTGGCTAAAAGATGTGAGAGTTGCTTGTTGCTTTAGTAGTTGCTAAATTGCTTGGTTGAGTGATAGACTAGGTAGTCGATTAATGTAATGATTCTGATGACAATGAAACTACAATTAGACTTGTGGGAAATACATGACTGAAAAAGGCGCATTTAGCTATATTTATACCTTTCTTGTTCCAAATAACGGTAGAAGCTGTAGAGAATATTGACGAAACTTTTAAAAGTGGAGATTGGAGTTTACGGCTGTTGGATTAGTAAGAGACGGAGATTAAGGACTTAGGAGAAAAAAATGAGAGAGAAGTGCCGTAACAAAGCGATTCAATTGATGATGCGTTCTGGGAAACAACTAGATAATATCTGTTGAAAACTTCAGAAGATTTTGTTCATTTTAGTGAAAATTTGATGAGAATTGAAGCAGAATTCGCTGTTTTTCGTCCATTTCTATCTCTGCCGCGAGATTTTCATACTCGCCTCAGGAAGAATAAGGTTAAGGAGTAGCTGCAGGCATTTAAAAGTTAATTCCAGTAGCAGAAACTCTCTTTAGAAAGTGGTGAAAAGAAGGAATAAGAAAAGTTATTCTGACAAGGACCTTTGGCGTAGAATATCATGAGCATCAGTGAGATATAGAAAGATGTAGAAGTTTGATGCATGCATTGTATGTTGGAATAACTGGAACTTTGATATCCCTCATAGATATCTCATTTCGGAGGACAACCGTTTCATAGAAAGCGTTTAGGTTTGCATTGACGTTATAAAGCTTATTTTAGCAGCCTAAATGTAACAACCTTCTGGTTGTACGCGTTTATTAAGCTAATAATTGCTACGATTACGTAATAACAAGAGCTACGAATAAAGTTGGAAGACATGCATATTGATGCAGGAAGATGCATTAAGATGCATGACCTTTACGAATGTATTTCTATAGAAGAGTTAAGCGCTGAGAAGAAGAAATGACGGTTTCCTGTTCAAAACCAACAGTTCTAGATGAAAAACACGGCGCTTAGATAACGATAATAACAGTTGGGAAAACAACAGAGGATTATAAAAGGCGATACAACGCGAAGAAGTCAACGTAGGTGGTCTTCTTAATAAAACTGTTATCATATAGAAATATATAGAAATACAAGGCTTTTTACATGAAAATAACTAGTAATTACTTATAAAGTTAGACTTTTAAAGGACAGAGCCTTGAAAGTAGCCTCGGAAGGTTACACTAAATCGGCGACTTCCAGAAAGGCCCCAAACTTTAAGTTTCTAAGCGTTCAACATACAGCATTGAAGCGGTGTTAATTGACGGCTAAGCAAGGGCTTTTTTCTGTCAAAAAAAAATTTCAAATACAAAGCAATTTACAATGTTTAGTTACTCCAATTCTACGGCATCATTGGCTCGGAGTTTAGGGAGTTTACTCTCCTCCGTTATCTCCGTCCGGTAGTCTTCAGCAAATTGATATCATGTGGAAACTTAATCTGGAACCTTAAGCCTTATTTAGATGCTCATTGCAAATCTTAAACTAGAACAAACGAGTGGCTGCGAGTGAGCAATGAGAGTCTCAGGTGAACAGTCAAACGTCTCAAATCTTGGCATATCTTTAAATACATTAGTCAGTCTCATATGTCCCGTGAGTCAGAATAGAACCGTATTCGGAACTCTGAAATTCACAGCCAGATATTCAATTCTATCAACCTTGCACTCCATGCTTTGTGATTATCTAATCATATAGTTCATACCACACATAATACCATTCATGATCACCTCATCACAAACCACCTTGCGTCTCATCGCAATTTTCTTTTTTCTGCCCGTCCCGACTGCTGCGGTTGTTCGGCTCTTCCGCTGCCCTTCCGTCGACTCCCGCTCCGCATCCGTTCCGCAACCGTTCCGCCCCGGTTCTTCCTTTTTGTAACTTCATTCCATATTAAGCCTTGGTTCCCGCGGCAGTTCCGTTTAACATTCCAGTCATTTTTCCAACTCTACAACAGCCAAAGTCTCCATTCAACTCTCAATCTAAAACTACCTTCCCTCTCCTCTCAACTAACCATCTCATCTGTTCCGCTCCCCTCCCAGCGGCTGTTCCGATAATCTACTATCCCTTCATAACCCCCTTTCAACCAGTGAACGGACCAGCACTCTGCCGTACTATTGCTATTAGCTTTCCCCTCATATCTCCATCTTTCTCTCACAATGGACCTCAATCAACTAATGTTTGCTCCGCCAAGTGCCGTCACAGGAACTCTACAATCGGACTCCTCGGACTTCTATCTCGGCTCCTCGGCATCCACTGCCGCGTTGGCCGCGTCTCTGGCCTCCCGTGAACCCCGTGACTCCAACCAGGAACTTATCCTCCCAGTTCCCCTGACAGACACTCAGAAAGAACTGATAAACTGCCTTTTGACTCTCCACCGCCGCACGCTGGTCCAGTCGCTCAACCCGCTTTCCACAAACAGCGCAGACTCCCCCTCGGCAAACCCGCTGGACGACACGACGCTCGGATCCCTGGAACAGCGGATGGCTTCTATAGACTCGGGTAATGACTCTCCAGAGTTATTCCACGAAAGATTACATAAACTAGATATTCTCGATCTGCTAGATCACGGGTTGCGCTCTATTGCAACTCACCCTTATTTATTTGTAGACCATTATATGCCGAAGAATCTCCTGTTGAAGGAACCACCGGAAATGCTGGCCAAACCGAGCGGGAAATTCCTAGCCTACCGAGATTTGCTGCTCCAGGCGCAGAAATACCCGTTGAACGTTGCCGTAGTTGCCCGAGGGATCAAAGAACTGGATTTGATTGAAGCCTTCACGCTGGGCAAAGCTGTCAACATTAAACGGTACACTGGCGCTTCTCTGTTCCAGAAAACAGGGAATCCTGTGCATTCTACGCTTCATAGTACGTCTAGTGGGCTTAATTTGGTGTCTGCCTCTTCTAGTGGCTCCTCTCGGCACGCAGGACGGCGGAAAGCCGCAGGCCGCGGAGGGAGAGGCCGAAGAACCGCTGGTGGGACGCCCAGTTCGGATGTTTTGGACTCGGAGTCTCGGAATGAGACTCGGAATGCTGGACGCCGAACTGGCCGAACAGAACCGGAAGAACCGCCGGGAGAGTTCCCTTGTACAGTGCATCTTCTTTCTGTGTCGCAGTTCACCACTTCTTTTACCCCGGAAGTTCGGTTTGATCTCGCAGTGGCGTTCGATACGTATTTCGACGCTCGGGACGTGGCGCCGCCGCTGGTTCGGCGGAACAGCCGCGGGTTGCCCGTGCCGGTGGTGCGGCTTGTGCCTGTTGGTTCTGTGGATCACGGGCTGCTGTCTGTAGGCGGTGGGACGCGGCTGGAGGCTCGGCAGGAGGCTATTTTAAGTAGTATTGTGGCGTTAGGCCGAGGGGGCTGTGGGCCGAATGAGGCGCAAGTTGGGGCTGAAAGTATGATGGCCCAATTTGGTAAATGGTGTGGCAGTTTGAGAGGCGCAGTTGTGGCTTGGGAGCCGAAACTGTCGCCATTGCCGAGTGGCTCAGCTGCAGAATTGGAGGCTATGGTGGCGCAGGGCGGGAGGTTAGTGGCGTCTCCGCTGTTTTCTGAGACTGAACCGGCAACAAAACGCGTGAAAACGGAAGATTTGGCGGCATTGCCGACATCTCTTAAAGAGTACAAAGTAGGGATTACCCGAGCTGTGGCGCGACGGGTGGCTGAAATCCGGCAAGCGGATCGTCGCGGAGAACTCGACGATCTGCGGCAAGCAGAGACGGTGCGGCAGGCGGAGATCGACGCAGTTTATGAGCAGATGGAACGGTTGTATTCCGTCTGGAAACGGCTGGAAGAGGACGTAGCTGTGGCTGAAGACGTAAGCGAACGGAAGACTGCCGAGCTGATGCGGCTGCAGGAAGAGGAAAGAGAAGTGGCAGCATTGGTGGCGGGAATTGCCGAGGCGGAAGAGGCGCAGGCTAGAAATGCGGAAGCCGGAGATTCCAGTGCCGAGAAATCTACCGAGAAGCCGCAAGCCGGTGCCAATTCCGATGCCAATTCCGATACTGAAAATGTCACAGAAGCGGGAAAGACGGAAACCCCAAAAGAATCAGCAGATTCAGCAGACTCAACTGTGGTTTCATCCACAAATTCTCTATCAGCTCCCGCTTCCGCCTCCGATTCCGCTTCTACACTTTCCAGCCTCACAGCAGCTGCGGAACGGCAAGTCCAGCAGTACACTGAAGAAATCTCAGTGCTGCAGAAAGCTCTCGACGATATATCAGCCGGGAACGACCGGCTGCGTCGGAAGTATCAAACAGCCACAGCGGAAGCAGCAGCTAAAAGCCTACAAGTTTCAGAGCTGACTAAACAGCTCGACGAACTGCGCAAGGAAAATATCGAATTGCCGTACCAGCTGCGCCTCCTTGGGTGGAAAGAAGAGAAAGACGCTAAAGACAGAGAGAAAATTGCATTGGCAGGCCAGATTAAGCTATTGGAGGCTCATTTGGAGACTGCAAGTATAGTACTCAAGGAGAAATTACAGAATCAATCAGGCCGAACCAGCAGAGCTCGAGATAGAGATAGAGACCGGGAACGGAGTACCACGCCGTACAAAGCAGTAAGGCGGACTAAATCCCGATCGGAGTCTCCTGGGTCAGTGTAGTGATAGATGGAATTACAAAAAGAAGAAAATGGGAGAAATTTGGTGTGGAATGAAAGCGTATAACTTGTCATAATGAAAATCTAAGCAATCATGCTGTTATGTGAGGTGACGGGTAACGCAACTGTTAGTATTAATGTGAGGTGAAAGCTTCAGTACCGGTAAAACAGTAGAATAGGGTTAAGAAGAAAATATATAGATAATATAAGGGGAATAGACGATGTTACGGGCTTGCTGTTTGAGCTTCGTCTCGTCTTCTCGAGTTACTTCATTCATATTCTGTGTATTCTGTTTTCCGTAGAATGTCTACTAGCTTTATGAATAGTATTTTCTGATATTTTCTTATAGCGATACTTTGAGCCGTCTGGGATATATCATGGGATACGAATACTACGGAACTACGCTACTCTATAATACAGTAGTATGGCACTACTAGGCGAACTATAAGATTACTATTCATACTGCTAATACTACGAACACTACTAATATTACTAACATACTATAAGCAGTTCCTTTCTATTCATTGTAAGTTAAATATAACAGTCAATCCAAGGCTTCCAAAGAACAAAAAAGCATCAAATCAACACCAGGAAATACAGCTCATCGGAGGAGTAGGAATAGACAGTCCCGGCTGGATATGCAGTTTGATGCATAGATATGTAAGGCTTCTTATTCAACTCTCGTAAATGATCATTGGGTTACGTAATCTGTAAAGTACTGAGATGCGCGTACGTATTATAAGTGTACGTTAAGACATTGGTGATATATGATTACCTGATCAGTATTCCGCAACTCTTAAGATCTCCGGTATTCATAACATCGCATAATCCGTAGAGATCTACGTAACAAAATTCCATTTACAAGCGATCAAGCTTGAAATAATATTTATAAAACATCATAATGAAAACTGGAGAAAAAATATTTACCATTTATAGTGTATACTTATGAGCTTTGCTATGCCTAACCGTTCACTTCCAGCGTTGTAGAGGCCTCACTTCCTGCCTCTTTACTCCTTCTTCTACTACTACATATACAATTGATATATGTAGACTGAAAAGTTGAATAGTAAATAGTTTGATACTATAGAATGAATGATATATTATACTCTTTGTAGATAGCTAGCTATATAATGAACATATTAGACTGAGTCTTATCTATTGTAGTAGATTATATTAGTAATTAGAATATTAGGAATCCATAGGAATCCAATAAAGCATTCCAGTCTTCCAGCTAAGTGGGGCTCAAGTTTCTCTCTTTCTCAATCTTACTGACCACTGAAATGTTTGCAATTAATTTTTCTGCATCTTTTCTACCAGCAATTCGACTTCAGCCTTTTTGACGCTTCTTCTCGCTTCCCCAGCTTCGATTTCCATCTATCAGCTAAGGACTCTTTTCAGTAATACCTGTATTCCCTATTTCTCAGTCTTCAACCTTTCCAGTCTTCAACATTACTACCAGTAACATAAGTTGCTCATCTACTTCATGTAGCCCTTTCTATTAATGTTCTAATCATGTTTTCCAGGCTATTATAACTATAGAAAGTCCAAGGTGAGCATTACCCTTAGAACGATCATTATATGCTCATGAGTTTGTCTCAGACTGAACATATTTGTGAGTCTGTTGACCGTGAGAATGGTATGAAATACGTAGGAATATTGATAGAAAATACAGCAGAGAGATCGGCTGCTACAGAGAATTCATTGAATTCAACATGCCCCATGATGAAGAAGTCCTGTGGTAACCAGAAACTGTCATCATTTATTCCATTAATGCGTAGAGCTCTCTGTGAGTTTGCTGAAGGCAAAGGAGTATTCTTTGATGTGGGCTGAAGATTCTGGAATCCGGCAGTATCGGCTTCGGCTTCGGCTTCCGCTACCCTTCCCTCAGCTTCGGGTCTCCCCCACTACGTACTCCAACACACAGCTTCCCTCCAACAACTCATCCACCCTATTGTAATGCCGCTGTGAATAAGCCAGCAAAGGCTCAATCAATTTAACAGCCCCTGGAACCTCTAATATCGTTTCCACACCAAACAGCGTCAGCACAGCGTACACCACACGCTGCGCCACAACATAAGTCTTGCTATTTGTATTCCAATCTCTCACTCTATGTAGTAATTGTCCTAACTGCGCCACATTTAACTGCGCCACAACTTTATCCACGGCTTTCAGCCCCAATAAACTTCCTGGCTCCTGCGGGCCCGCCACAACTTCCCGTAGAATCCCAAACAACCGCATCGGATGATCCAGCGTCAGCGCTAATAATATCGCATGTTCCCAGTCTCTACGGGCTACAAAATTTGCTAAGGCTTGCTCCTCTTCCACAGCCCGTTCCCGAGCCGCTGCCGCTTCCGCGCGCGCCGCTGCCGTCACATCTTCCCAAACTGTGAGCACGCCGTCTCCGCCACCGGATACAACGGCAGAATCATCCGCTCGAACAGCCAGAGACCATACTTTATCTTCATGGTTATCCAGTGTGGCGCTGCACTCTCCTGACGTGGCATCCCACACTTTCACCAACCCGTCGCCACCGGCAGACACCAGCTGAGCCCCCCGAGAGAGAAACGCCACTTTCAACACCGAATTCGTATGTCCTTCGAAAGTACGCAAACACGACCCGTCAGCCACACTCCACAGTCTCACCGTTTTGTCACTGGAAGCCGTGGCAAGCTGTGGCGCATACTCGGAAAACTTCACTGCCCAAACGCCACGGCGGTGTCCCTTTAGAACGGCCCGCACTTCTCCTGTTTCTGTGTCCCATAGTTTCACTGTTTTGTCCTGGGAAGCAGTGGCAAACAGCTCGTCATTCGGTGCCATGTCAGCCGCGTTGATGTCTTTGTCATGTGCCTTTCGGGTGTACAAAGCAGCTTTCACTTTATGTGGCACATCCGAGGCTTCCTTTCCAGGTTTCGGCACAGCCCATTTTTTAACTGTGAGGTCTTGAGAGCATGTGATCAGGAATTTCGGTGTTGTGCCGAAAAAGGACGCCGACGCCACACTTGGGTCCGTTCTCGGCAACGCCACAGCTCCCGCAGCGGCTGTGTGGCCAGTGAAAACCGCATAACAGTCAAAAGACCCGGAATCGCTATTGAAACGCCACAGCCGAGCCTCATAATCTTTAGCTACTGTGGCCAGCCACTGCCCGTCCAACGTGGCAGCAACGGCAATCACAATATCCCGGTGGCCAGCCAGAAATTTGCACTCCCAGGCCCCGTCGGCAAGGCTGACAAGCCGAACTTCAGGAGAATTTGTGGCTAAAGCAACAGAATCAGGATTTGATCCACAGAAAACCATATCAATGATCTCTCCATGGTACCCGGAAACCGCGCGGGCGATCCGCAGCTCGGCAGGGGACTCCGAGGCGGAATTTATCACATCTTCGGGATCTTCCGGGATCTCCAGCTGCCACAAAGTCTGATCCGACATTACTGCTACATACAATTCTTCCGCTCGCTCAACAGACAGCACCCCGACTTCCTCAGCCGAAGCGGGACGCGGCTGGGTTGCCGCCATCCGACGGCCCACAGAAACATCCCACAAAGCCACTTGGCCCGCTGCACCACCACAAACCACCATACGGTCCTGCCAGGCATCCGAACCCCCGGGGAACTCAGCAAACTGTGCCGTCTCAATAGCGTCATGCACCGGCACGGCTCGGAGCAGCCGGAACGTCCGCAGATCCCACAGATTCAGCAGCGCGTCTCGGCCCGCTGAAATCAGCTGCATCCCGTCAGCCGAGAAATCAAGCGCTCTTACAACGGATGAATGCCCGTCAAGCACTCGGATAAGCCGACGTTTCACTAAATCGTGGACCCGCACAGCAGAATCCACGCCACCGGACGCCAAAAGCCACCGAGAAGATCCCGGGGCTCCGTAGAATCCAAGAGCACTGACGACTCCTTGATGGCCCTTCAAACTGTGTGTAGCGAAACCTCCCGAGAGATCCCATACTTTAACTGATCCATCAGCGGCTCCAGAGGCTACCAAAGTGGCTGTCGGGTCAACAGCGAGCACCAGCACGGGGGATTCGTGAGCTTTGAGGTTCCGATGCAGTGTGAATGTAGGGGTTTGGGGATCTGTATTAGAATCTGAGCCGGAATCTGATTCTTCCGCTTTATAAATTTTCATTTGGAATGACCGAGAGCATGTGATAAGGAAGCTGGCATCTGGTGCGAGTTTCAGGCACGTGAGCAGTTCGCCGTCGCCGGGGAGTTCCGCCAGACGGGAGCCGGTCTGGAAGTCTACGATGAAGGCTTTTTCGCCCGCGCATGTCGCAAGGATGGGCCGACCCCGGAACGAGGCCAGAGAAGCCGAGCCACCAGTGTAGCAGGGCTCAAAGCTGTGAGCTTTGAACGCAGTTTTCAGCTCCACAGACATTGCGGGTGATATACGGAAGTTCTGAGAGGATTATTGTAGTGAGAAGAGAGAGAAAACAGGATCAACGGGTCGAAAGAGCCGTCAGATTATCGGGATTGATGATTTACTCAGTAAACAAATTTTTTTTTCAGAGCTGTGGCTTAATGATTACGTGATATGTTTTAAATTTGATTAATCGTGATTACGTGAACGAAAAGTCGGGTGATGAGATAAGAGATGAGCATTGAGTGATGTGAATATGTACGGATTCAGGGTTGTAGATGTGGGAAAACAAGATTCACGGCAGAGGAGTTGCAGAAATTGAGGGAAAATTTGAGATTTGGTATTGTATTAAGTGCGAGAAACAACGGTTAAGTAGCAGGGTTCGCTGGTAGTGCTGTGCTGCCTTGTATACCGGCTGCAGGTGTATGCAAGTGAATGCAGTCTGGAAGAAGTCTGGAAAGAACTGATTTGGAATTACGTAATCATCTATTTTAGGGGCTTGAGGAGGAAACGTCGGAGATAACTGGAGAATCAAATGAGGCGTAGACAAAGCGGTTTAATGGTGTTTAAGAGTATCAATTCCTTTAATATATTCATATCTCAAAGGTTGAAAAGAGAAGCTGACTTGCTAGTCAGTCGGGGCTGAGCACTCCTGGTGTTCTTTGTTTCGTTCCTCTTTCTCTCTCTCTCCGCCGCCTACCTTCCTGCACTTCCAACACTTCCCGACCAGCAAGCCATCAGCAGATCCCCACTTCCCCACTTCCCCACTTCCGTCACCTCTACCCCCCCGATTATCCCTGATTTCCACCCGCTCAGCCCGCTCATCCGTCTTTCTACCTCCCATACTCCCAGTTCACATCTCCCTACATCAGTCCTGCACCCATTTACCGATCACGTAATCCAATACTCATTGCATCTCGGAATAACCGGGATTCCCCCGCTTTCTACGTGCTTCTTCCGGTTGTTCCGAAACACTAAAATAATCCGTAAACGGAGGTATTTCTGCCGACTTGTCGATTTCTTCGACTTTGCTAACTTTCCCGTCATCTTCCGTATACAGTTGCTTCCGCTATTCATTGTATTTCCTCTTTTCTTCACCTCTCAGTACTTTCCTTGTGCTTCTAGCCCCAGGAACAAGGCCTTTACACCTCATCTCCATCATTTGCTAGCATAAAATGATAATTCACGAGCCTGCCGAGTTTCAGGCCGCCGCTAAAGCTTGCTGGCACGGCGACTGCGCCACTTTAAAGTCCGCTGTCACCGCTGAAGCCACCGCTATTGCCGCTTCCGCTCACTCATACGCGGCCACCTACTTACAGACTTCTTCATGGCTACAAATAGCTAAAGACGCTATATTCATTTTCGTGCTCCTACACGTGACTGCCTCGGCTTTCTACTATCTCCGTAGTATTGGTTTATGTGGCTCAATCCGTGCCGCGGCCCGAGGAGCCGCTAGTCGGGCCGTTCAAGCCGCAATGTCACTCCCAGGGATCCGCGGGAAAGTAGAAGCCGAATTGGCCCGAAACGTGGCAAAAGTCGAATCCAGCGTGATTGTGCAAGATCAGAGATTGAAGACGTTCCCCGCTTTGCCCCGCACAGGTTGGTCCGAGCCCGATATTCTTGCCGAACTCTCCGCTCATGCCGAAATGAAACACACAGCTTGGGAAAACGGCAGAGTCTCCGGCGCTGTTTACCACGGAGGAGACGATCTGTTGGACCTCCAGGCAGCCGCGTTCCGTACTTTCGGCGTTGCCAACCAACTGCATCCCGATGTATTCCCCGCTATTCGTAAGATGGAGTCGGAAGTCGTAGCTATGACTTTGCAATTGTACCACGGACCCCCTGGCAGTTGTGGCACTTCTACTTCCGGTGGCACCGAGAGTTTATTACTGGCATGCCTGGCTGCCAAAGAATATGCGCGGCAGACGCGCGGAGTGACACGGCCCGAAATGGTAGTGCCTGAGACGGCTCATGCCGGATTTGATAAAGCGGCATACTATTTCGGTATTAAGCTGCGCCACGCCCCGATAGATCCGAAAACTTTCCAAGTAGATTTGAAAGCTGTGGCTCGGCTGATTAACGGGAACACGGTGTTACTGGCGGGATCCGCTCCGAGCTTTCCGCACGGGATAATTGATGATATCCCTGGATTAGGCAGACTAGCTTTGCGGCACGGACTGCCACTGCATGTAGACGCATGCCTCGGTTCGTTTCTAGTGCCGTTTCTAAAAGAAGCAGGGTTTAAAAGCCCCGATTTCGACTTCCGTGTGCCGGGAGTAACGTCTATATCATGTGATACCCATAAATACGGATTTGCTCCTAAAGGTTCCTCGGTAATCATGTACAGAAGCCCGGAATTACGCCGATGTCAGTTCTACGTGTCCACAGAATGGCCTGGCGGCATCTACGGATCTCCCACGCTTGCTGGGTCCCGACCGGGGGCATTAATGGCCGGTTGCTGGGCTACAATGATCCGCGTAGGTCATGCAGGGTATTTAGAGAGCTGCCGAGAGATTGTAGGAGCGGCACAGAAGTTCCGAAGGACCATAGAGACGGAGATTCCGGCTTTGTACATTTTGGGAGATCCTGTGGCGTCAGTTGTGTCTTTCGGATCGGAAAAATTGGATGTTTACGATTTAACGGATCGGATGGCGAAACGCGGGTGGCATTTGAACGCTCTACAGAAGCCTGCCGCACTGCATGTGGCGTTCACGCGTCCGTTGGTGTCGGCAGTGGATGATTTGGTGGCTGATTTGAAAGAGTGTGTGGCTGAAAGTGAAGCAGCGGCTGAAGAGAGTAAACGGGGCGGTAAAAGTGACACGGCAGTGTTATATGGTGTAGCTGGAAGTGTACAAGCGGGTCATTTAGTGCCGAAATTAGTGGAAGGCTTTTTGGGCGCGATGTATAAGTACGTGGACAATGAGGGAGAGAAAGAGGAGAAAGCAGAATAGATAGAAAAATAAAAGAGAAAATGAATCCTACTCCTTATATATGTTTCCAGGCATTCTTATATTGCATCATTTGACAGCTAATATGAAGATAATCTCATTGTCGATGCTATAAAGGTATTGGGACCCAGAGTATGGTGACAGCGTTGTGAAGAGAGAATTTTGCCAGCTGAAGGTATACAATTCTGAAGAGCTGTGGCTCAGTATGGTTTTGACGGTGTTGCATAGTTTAACGGTGACGGGAGATTAGCAAGACAGTTGATGTGATTTATCACTCTTTAAGCACTGCGTACTTGAAAAGATTGATGGAAAAATAGATAAAAAAATAGGTGAGAAAATAGCCGAGAAAATAGATATTATAAGAAAATAGATGATAATGTTACATTCAGACTGCTTAATCAAATCGAATATTATATAAACTGCACAGCTGAGTCCAATGTCTTCCTCATATTGAAATTCCTACATTCCTATTATTTCTTCGTTTTCCTCAGTATATCGTGACATATTTCCTCCCTACAAGTGTCACATTTGCTTTATCTTCACCATATTATAGATTTTCTTATTGGAATACTACTACTCACACTTTCCAGGTTCAATGGAAGCCCCTTGAATGATAACAGATCGAATATGCGCTCATCGACTCAGATGTCCCACTATTTCCCATAATATTTACTCTTCCCTCTGCAAGCCCGAACTCTTTAGAACACCCAGCAGCATTGTGGAGAGCACCGAGGTACCAATGTATCTTGAATTTCTTACAATTAATTACAATTACTTACGTTCTCATTTCCTTTCTCTCCTTCTTTCCTCTGAATTACGCACCCATATATCCTATAACCTATAACCACTATTCCTACGACGTTTTAATGAATTAACTGCCTGAATTTCAATTCAGTACCTCAATTTGGCCTATACAATTATTCTAACCTCAACCTGCGCCTCAAATCAGCCTCCAACAACGCTACAATTTCGTACTCAGAACCTCAATAACCGTCAGCCACACTTTACTACGACTCGCCTTTTTCGGGTCTTTTCTCCTTCGCTTCTTCTCTACTCTACTCTACTCTTTTAATACTTTCCTCCCGTCCTCTCTCTCCTTTTCTCTTTCCTTTCTTTCTCCACTCCTTCGTCATAGACAATAAACTCATCCAAAGCTTTCCCTGTCGGAACCATCGGCAATACAGGGACTTTACGATCTACTACGACTTCCAGTAACACTGGGCCTTCGTTATAAGCCAGCATTTCCTTCAAAGCAGGTTCCAATTCTTCCTGTTTGGCTGCCTTCAGTCCCTTCAGCCCCATAGCTTCCGCCAATTTTACAAAGTCAGGATTCCGCTGATGAGTATGAGAATACCGATCTTCGTAGAAGAGCGACTGCCATTGTGTAACCATCCCCTGTTCCTCGTTGTTCAAAACTACAATCTTAACCGGAACTCCGCTTTGCACTGCACACGATAATTCCGTCAATGTCATAGAAAACGATGCATCTCCGTCAATATCGATAACAGTACAATCAGGACGAGCCAATTGTGCTCCAATAGCCGCTGGCAGTCCAAAACCCATAGTTCCGAGACCACCAGAGGTAATCATTGAACGGGGATGTCTCCATCGGAAATGCTGTGCAGCCCACATTTGATGTTGCCCGACACCGGTAGTGATAATGGTCTTTTCCGCTTTGTCGGCTGTCAGTCTTTGTATTTCCCGAACAACAGTTTGTGGTTTAATAAGAGATCCCGGAGTTTCCCGTTCGTACTCAAACGGGAATTGCTTCTTCCATCCGTCAATCTCGGCAAACCACTGCTTCCGTTCCTTCACAGGCTCCACAAGCGGGATTAATTTGCCTAAACTGGCAGTGACATCGCCTTCAACGGCTTCTGTGGCTTGTACAACTTTATTGATATTCTTCGGAGAAATCTCGAAATGGATAATTCCGCCCCGATTCTCTAAAGCAGCCAGCCGAGCTTCCGGCGCAAACTTGGCAATATTACCCGTCACACGATCGTCAAACCGAGCTCCGAGCGCAATGATCAAATCCGCTTTTTGCATTGCCAGATTGGCATACCCGGAACCGTGCATGCCGAGCATATGCAGAGATTTCGGATCCAACTCATCGAAAGCTCCGAGTCCTTGTAGAGTAGTAGTGACGGGGATTTGTGCTCTTTCGGCTAATTCCCGCAGTCTTTTCGGGCCGTCCTCGGCATTGAGAACGCCGGCACCGGCGTAGATTACGGGCCGTTGAGCTTTATTGATCAGAGCAGCCGCTCGTCGGATAGCAGCCAATTGGAACTCAGAAGCGGCAGCTCGGGTCATTTCCGACAGTGTAGAAGACGGCAGAGTGGATTTCACGGGGATCGGGTCTCGGAGGATAGCGGCAGTGACGTTCTTCGGTAAATCCACTAAAACAGGTCCTGGTCGGCCCGAAGTAGCGATTTCAAATGCCTCATTAATGCGACGGGGCAGTTCAGCCACAGATTTCACCATAACGTTCCATTTTGTGCAAGGGCGGGAAATGCCGACAACGTCGGCTTCCTGGAACGCGTCTGTACCAATATGAGTTGTTGCTACCTGTCCACAGAATACTACGAGCGGGATACCGTCGGATAGAGCGTCTTGAAGCGGGGTAATCACGTTTGTAGCACCCGGTCCGGAAGTTACAAGCACAACGCCGGGTTTGCCCGAGGCACGTGCGTAACCTTCAGCCATGTGGCCGGCGCCCTGTTCGTGCCGGGGCAGGACAAAGTTGAAATGCGGGGAATTGTGAATAGCGTCGAAAACAGGGAGAATTGCGCCACCAGGATAACCGAAAATAGTGTCTACATTGTGGCGCAGCATCATTTCATGGAAAATCTCACCACCAGATAACCCGATAAAGGAATCGTCCATAGGAGCAGGCGAATCTTTCAAAGGCTGCGGGATCTCATCAGGGACGGCATTGAAAGACGGCGACGGCTGAGGCCGGATAGCTGTGGCAGCAGAAGGAGCCGCGGCAGCGGAAGCACCGTCGGCAACAGTGGCCGTGCGGGAAACATATCGGGCAGCACGGGAAGCGGCGCAAGCAGCGCGAGCGGCGCGGGCGGCACGGAAGCCGCGGGCAGCTGTGGAACTTCTCACAAGCATTTGGATAGGCGGAGAAGGTAAATCCGCTGTGTGTCGGAAGCGATAAGTGAAGAAATAATGATGGAATAACACACTTTGTGAAGGAAATACAGGATTTGAAGGTGAATGCGATGTTGTAATGTTGCGAGAAGAGTCTTAAATCAGGAATTTTCACCGTTAGGGTTCTCCGTTACTGCGCTGAGCCGAGAGTGAAAACTTTGAAAATTTTTTGAATGAGTCAATCGGGTGGCATTATTGGCCGAATCAGGAAATTTTCGGAGGCGCAGGGTCACCTGGGAGGGGGCGTCGCGAGATGGGTATGGAGTGAGATGGGAGGTTGTGGGAGGTGTGGGATGATGAGAGGACGAGTAGAATGGCGATGTAATAGTGCGGAGTGTGTGGAATATAGGCTGTGTGATGGTATAAGTGGTTGCAAAGGGTTTTGGGACAGTGGAGAGTGGTGTGGGAAGTGGTATAGAAAGTGCTGTAGGAAGTGTGCTGATGGTGAATAATTTCCATCGGTCAGGCGGAGTAATGGAGAGGAGATGTGAAGTGTACGAAGAGAGCGGGAAATTACGGGAAAGGCGAGTGGTTCCGATTTCTCCCGTTTTGAGAGGTCCGGTGATAGCACCGGAGCGTGGAGGGTGAAAACCTGGGGTAAAACAGTGTGACTGATGGGAGGTGGACGGGTGCATTCTGGAGATAAACGGGATGTGACTGATTTGATGAGGCCCGAAGGAGAAGAGATTAGCAGGACAAGACGGGAAAAGCGGGAGTAGCGGGTACTGAAGGAGACTTGAAGTGTGAATTTCAAGCCAAGCCAAAAATGAGGCAAGCACGTGCACCAGGGGGGTTGGAAATTACTGAGAGAATTGTAGGCAGATGTTAGCTTCGGGCTGCTGAGCCACTGTCGGAAGTGTCTGGACTTCGGGTCTCCGCTCACCCCCATGTGGTTCCGAAACGGATCACCTCGTATCGAAGAGACACCCCCTGTTATTGGACAAATACCTTATCAGTACCATAGCCAACTTGTGATGATTCCCAAGCGGTATAGCTTTCCACCTGAGTAACCAAGCAAATAACCAAACAACACAGCAACTACAGTATTATATCCCAGCTTTCCAGTTGCAGAAATCGACGCTGTCCCCGTTTATAGTACCCTCTTCTCCCTACCACAGGGGTTACACATTCTGTTCGCGTAATCATTTAACTATCTGAAATCGTTAATTACTTCCCTGATAGGAAATCAAACGTGATGCGTCGTCCGTGCATAATACGAACAGCAGCCGTTCATTGACACTACAAGCTATACAGTCATCTAACCCACCACAAGTGCCGGTTAATCAAAATATTTTTTCTCATATTTTGTTATAAAAAAATTCTAGAATCGTTTCCACCACATTTTTATCAATTTCCAGCTCCAAACCGCTATCTTCCTGTCGTTTAATCACGCACCTCCTCAACCTTCCCTCCTGCACCTTCATGCACCTCCTAAGCATATACCGCTGCTCGCATATCCCATACATAGCATAACACCCGCTCAGCCCTTTACAAGCGGAAATACCCCGCGTGCCGACAACCGCCGAACGGCGATCAACTGAGACCCTTAGCGGGTATAAAAAGGTGCTGAAATCCCGACAGAGTTGTTTATTGATGTACTCCCAACATTCAGTGACAGCCAGGACGCAGCAGGATCTACACAGCCAACGGTACACTCAAGTGTTGATCAGATCATCCTGAACTAAGTCTACGAGGAGAGCCGATCTCTTGTCCGATAACGGGAAACGATAAGGCTGATACTGCAAAAGAGTATATCTATCAGCCACAATTTCCATTACCGAGTTAAATTTAGGGTACATTACTTTTTTGGTTTCCAAAGTATAATAGCTTCATTCACTCACTCCCAATGCTAAGAAATTCACTGCCACGTATCTCCCGTACTCCGGGGATCATTCGGCCCCTCAGCCTGGCACGGAACCTCTCACTTGCCACGACGAAAAGTCAGTTCCCGCGTTCTCACACTGAAATCCCGGAAACTGAGACCTACGGATTCATCAACAACGAATTTGTTTCCTCTAAAACCACTGAGTGGATCCCAGTGAAAGATCCCGCTACTCAGAAGACAATCTCACAGGTTCCCCAGTCAACTCCCGACGAGCTTAAAGCCGCAGTTGACGCAGCAGAAACCGCTTTCGAATCATGGAAAAATACTACAATTATCTCTCGTCAGCAGATCTGCTTCAATCTTGTTCGGCTGATCCGTGAACACTGGGATCGTCTAGCCAGTTCGATTGTCGCAGAACAGGGTAAAACTTTTGAAGATGCTAAGGGAGACGTTTTGCGTGGACTGCAGGTTGCTGAAGCTGCTTGCGGCATCGAGGCTCATCTCAGTGGGAAAGTACTGGAGGTTTCTAAAGATATGGAGACTAGAATGTATAGAGAACCATTAGGAGTTGTAGCAGCTATCTGCCCATTTAATTTCCCTGCTATGATTCCATTGTGGTCCATCCCTCTTACTATTGCTACTGGTAACACTTTAGTGCTCAAACCTTCCGAAAGAGACCCTGGGGCCGCTCTTATCATTGCCGAACTGGCCCGGGAAGCTGGATGCCCTCCTGGAGTTGTAAATATCGTACACGGTGGAAAGCCGACTGTAGATTTCATTGTTTCTGAGCCTAGAATCAAGGCAATTTCTTTTGTAGGCTCTGATCATGCTGGGAAATACATCTACGAACAGGGAACTAAGCATGGGAAGAGAGTTCAGGCCAATTTGGGGGCTAAGAATCACGCAGTTTTGCTCCCTGATGCAAACCGTGAGCAGGCAGTTAAAGCTATCGCTGGTGCAGCTTTTGGAGCAGCTGGGCAGAGATGCATGGCTCTGTCTGTCTTAGTAACAGTCGGAGAGACTAAAAACTGGGTTTCAGACATTGTAGCTGAGGCTAAGAAGCTGAAAGTGGACGGTGGATTTGAGGCTGAAGCTGATTTGGGTCCCGTGATCACTCCTGAGTCCTTGAAACGTATTGAAGGGTTAGTACAGTCAGCAGCTGATCAAGGAGCGGAGATTGTACTTGATGGCAGAGGATTTAGGCCGCAGAAGTACCCGAAGGGGAACTTTATTGGCCCTACGGTCATTACTGGTGTAACTACTGAAATGGAGAGTTATAAGAAGGAGATTTTCGGTCCTGTTTTAGTAGTAGTTGAGACTGAAACCGTTGAGGAAGCTGTGGAAATCATTAACAAGAATCCTTATGGAAATGGAACAGCTATTTTCACAAATTCTGGTCCTGCAGCTTACGCATTCCAGAAGAAGGTTAACTGTGGTCAGGTGGGAATTAATGTACCCATTCCTGTGCCTTTGCCTATGTTCTCCTTTACTGGTAACAAGGGATCTTTCCTCGGAGACTTGAACTTCTACGGAGCCGCTGGTGTGCATTTCCTCACTCAGTACAAGACTGTCACAAGCTTGTGGAAACAGAGTGCCGCAGTTGACAAGTCTAGGTCTACTTCCATGCCAACGCAGACTTAATTGAAATGAGAGTCGAGGAGACAGCCAACCTACGGGCTATATAAGTATCTAAAAAGCTATGCACCCATTAATAAAAATCAGCTGTATTTGACATATGTCCGTAGAAACCTCCACTATCCAGATACTATATATACACAGAAGGAAAAGAAAAGTAGCTCTTAAACTATCAGACTATTCCCGAAATCCGTTTATTTCCCTTCCCTTTTGTTCCCATCGGATCTCCCGCTGGCTTCTGATCGGGTCCTCGGAGAATCCCATCTCTATCCCGTAATGGGACACCGGAATTTACATCCCCAACTTCCGACATGTCCCATTTCCAACAAAGGGTTGCTCGTTTAGGATAAAACTCAACTAAATTTAGAAGCAGGAAACATAGCCTAATCGGGTAAGAGCATCGAGAAGCTGCAGAGAAGAACGGCATTTACATTGTTCCTCGGGAAACAAAGAAGCCGATGGAATGGAATTGGTTGCGTCAGAGGAGCCAGTCGAAAGCTTTGGAAGGGACGAACCCTGTAGAGGACATTGAACCCGTAGGATCTTACTGATGCAAGGGATCCCCGCCCTGCGGAATATGCGGTATGCAGTTCGCTTGCTGAGACGTGCTATTGCTGTATGACTGCGTGTATTCCCGGCGATTGCTGTAGCGGGCAAGGAAGTCTAAATTTATGGAAATAAAAACGCTTGTAAGTACTTTTTATGCGAATTGGGTGAACCCAGAAAGCTTATTTTGGCTTCCAGGTCGACACGCGGGAGCAATTAGAGTGGTTCTAAAGGTCTTGGCGGAAAAGTGCTTGATATCATTGGAACGGTAAAACCGCTCGGCGAAGGCAACATCTGGAGGTAAAAACCAACCAGAAATAGTCTTATTTCCCGCAGGTATCGGGTGCTGTTTGCTCTTCGAAACTCCGTAAAATCCCCGGCCAGCCATCGAAATCGTCGGAACCTTTAAACTTGACGCGTCTTACTGCGTACCCCGCAGATCCTTGCATAACCATGCTTACGATTCTCGACTCAACTTCAAATACACAACACTTCAATCCCCCAGCGCTGTACCGCACTTATCGTCTTTTCCGCCTTAATATAGCCTCTAATAGCTCTAATAAACACCCCCAATACTAAAAAACCCACTCTTTCCCCCCCCTTATTACCCCATTTACACCTCCTTCATCTCAAACTCACATCTCGCACATCGCGTCTCCTCTCAAATTTCTGCCCATATTGTCATTTCATTTCTGCTTTTCTCTACTCGATGTTCGCGCCGCGTCTTCCGTCGAGTCTCCCTTGTTGTCGTTATTTCAGTCCCGCGTAGTATTCGGCAGTGTCCGGCTGTTTTCTGCTGCTTCTCCGCTTTCACTCGCTTTTTTTGCTACTCATCCAGCAGTGGACACAACAGCTTCCGGACCCTCTATCCGTGTTCCGCTGTCTATAAGCACACAATGTCTCATCCGGCTACTCTCCCGGCTCCATTTGAGCTGCCGGACGACTTTGAGGACGTCCCGCTGGCGGGAGACTCCACGGCCGCTGCCCAGAACCCCGCAGAACCCCGCAAACGGCGGTCTTTCCCGAGCCAACCAACTTCACGTCGTTCTTCGGCTTCTCAGTTCCCCTCGGGTCCATCGGGTCAGTCGGTACAGGCAGCTCCGTCAACTCCGTCAACTCCGTCAACTCCGTCAACTCCGTCAACTCCGTCAGCCCCAACAGCCCCAACAGCCCCAACAGGCCTTCCGGCGGTTTCCTCTGTTGGCATAGAGTTACAGAAACCCCGCTTGCAACGGCCGTCTGTGCCGTCGGCTCTTCGGCCCGAATCTGCCGCTTCTAGCTTGTCTAGTACGTGCTCCGGGGACTCTGCCGCTTCCGCTTCCTCTAATTCCTCAGCCACATCCGCTTCCTCGGCATGCTCAGCCACATCTGCCACCGCACCTGCCACAAAACTCCCGTCACGACTCCGCGCACACCGCTCGACTTCCGCTTTGGCTTCCTATTCGTCTCCACCGACATTTGTCCCTCGTTTCCCTGTTTCCCCAGCTTCCTCAACACATCCTGTAGCTTCCGCCGGCCCAATGAGCTCCGCTATATGCCCACCGCCTCAGAAACTCACCCCAACTCAGAGGTTCCGTCTTAGAAGGGCTGCATCGTCTACTCTGGGTAAAATAGTTACTACAGACTCAAAAGTACCACCAGCGGCGTCTCAGAACGCTAAAAATCGTATTTACTCCCACGGAGCTCGTAGCGTAGACGCGTTTGATTTAGATTATGATTCGGATGACATGCCGGACGATTTTGTAGGATGGAATATCCCATTATCCACTCCATCGGCTACTACTTTCTCGGTATCCCGGAAATCCTCTGTGGCTTACAGTCCATCCGCATCGACGGGTATGCTGGTGGGTACTCCAGGAACTCCGGGCACTCCAGGGACTCCGGTGGGACCTCCTACTGTAACTCCAGGACTTTCTAGTACTTCTGTTCTAGCACGTAGTGTGAATGCAAGTCGCGACAGCATTTCTTCGGCCCGTTCTGGTGTATCCCCCGGCTCTGCGGGTTCCACGGGTTCCACGGGTTCAGCAGGTTCCGCTGTTTCTTCCGGTTCCAATGATGCGCCACTTACGCCACCAATACTGCCAGCTTCCGACGCTGTGTTGAGTCCAGCAGCGGAATCCCGAGCCGAGAGGGCTAAAAGCTGGGCAAATGCACTGCAGAACATGTCAGCAGAAGCTCGGGATCTAACGATTCTGTTTGAAAACTCCGCTTTGGATTTTGCCCGTGGTGAGCTTCGGGATAGATCGGAACGGCGCCGTCCAACGGAAGAACCCGGGAGTGCACATATAGGATCTTTAATGAGTAAAGAAAAAGCGCACGTAGTTTCTCAAACGCGGCCCGCATGGCTCCCGCCGAAAAGCAAAGCGGAGGACGCAAAGCATTTGAAGGAGTACCGGAAAATGCTTCGGCGAGCCGCAGAGAAAGAGAAAGCCCGAGCTCGGCAACGGCAGGAAGCACAGCGGCAGCGGGAAATCCGTAGGGAACGTCATCATGCAGTGTGGATGGCGCAGTATGCAGCATTGTTTACTGCTGCGCCTCCTGTGCATTCTGAACCGGCATTCCGCTCTGTCAAGGAACTGAAAACGTTCCGAGAATGCTATTGGCAGTCCGGCGTACCAGAGAAACTCCGCCCTGCAGTGTGGCGTCATCTTCTGGATCCGCGGAGGCCGAAAGACTACTCAACTTGCCGTCTCCAAGCTCGGCAGCTGAGAAGCTCTGGTGATCCGTTAGCTGCACGAGTCACCGCTGATGTAGAATCAGCCTTCCCTGAGCTGAAAATGTTTCAGAAGAATCTCCCGTATGGCCCAGGAGTGTTTCATGAGCCGTTAGTAGAGGTTTTGCTGGCGTTTGCCGTGTCGCATGAGCCTCCGGTTTATTTTTCTGGAATGCATACTGTGGCTGCATTGCTGTTTCTGGCTTTGGGGGCTGAAGAAGATGTTTTCGGTGGCTTGGCCGCTTTTGTAGATCGTTCCGTAGTGCGAGCCGCTTGGGAGTCGTCTCGGGAGGCGCAGCTACAGGGCTTGTATCAATCTTTTGATGATTTGATAAGGAACCGAATGCCGCAGCTTTATGCGTATTTCAAGAAGCTGAATAGCGGTGCAAATGGCGTTACTAGTGGCGCAGTTCCTACAGTCGGGCCGCTGGTATCTCCGATGTTCCTTAGGCCGTTTCTTCTCTCATTCTTATCGGATGTGCTTGATGTGGACACCGCATGCCGCGTGCTGGACGTCTGTCTGTTAGAGAAGTATTACCGAGATCAGCTTCGGATTCTCACCCAGTACGCCACACCGCAATCCGCTGGCCTACGGAAACAGCCATCCAACGGCGGGCCGGTTGTCGTTGACAGTGACGGCACTGTGCTGTTCTTTGTACTTGGGTATCTTCAAAAGCAGGAATTTTCACTCTACGGAGACAATTGGGGCGCAGTATTGGATGTTATTAGCCCTGAAGCGGTATCTCGGAGGAGGGGGGCGCAGAAGGGGGTTGACACGGTGAGAGCCGTTGACAGCAAAGAGAGGGAAGCACAAAATAATGGGTACCTTAGTATTGGCGATATAGACGAATTTATTGGGTTGGTGAAAGAGTTGGTAGATGGAGCGGAGGTTTGATAGAATGGATGGAAGAATGTATAGCAGGTGGATGGAAATGAAAAGAACGAGTGTGTGCAAATTTGAGGTGAACAAAATGAGAATAACGGTTGATTATGACAGGATGGATAATGTGGGAAAGGAAATAATACCGTAAGACAGCAGGTTAAATAAGTAATAGATGATGAATGTGTTCGGAGAGCGAAGTGTTGTAGAGGAAGTGGGTATATGGATGTATGGATAGTTGGCAATTTGGTTATCCTGTGATAGCAGTATACGCCGAGTTTATTATTTGGTGAATTAGTTGTTTGATGAGTGGACTATTTGATGATCCGAGCATTGCCGGTTTGACTCTGGCTGGTCTAATTAGAAGAATAGCTAGTTGAAAGAGACGATCTTCCCACGACGCATCAGAATATATGAACAGGTAAGGAAACGAGTCTATAGTTAGAAGAATCGCACGTGGCTGAAGTAAAGAACAGTTGTATTTCTACCGAGAATTAAGTGAGCAGCGATCACTAAGCCTGTGGATGAAACGACTGATCTACCGTAGATCAGGGATAATATAGCTAAAGCCCGAGGACTCAGTCTATGTAAACGAGCAAAACTACACTATTCTGCATTACATTATACTATATTACACTACACTCACTACACTACACTGAATCTTAGAGTCTCTCTGACTGATAACTCGTTCGTCAAACGGATCAAAGCTACAAATGATAGAGGAAATGTCTCCAATCCGCTGTTGAAAGCATACACATGCCTGATTCCTGATATAAACAGAAAAACAGATCAGCGAACCGCTTTCCCTGCTATATCTACTTATTCTACGTATTACTATTCCCATTCCCATTCCCTTCTATATCCTTATTATGCTTATAAACTCAGCTATACCTTATCCCACCCTATCCTATCCTGTCCTATCAAACATCACCAGCTAGCTAAGCCACCTTCTCTATATACCCAACTACGCCAGTCATTCACATTCCATCCGCTATTATTATTTGTTCAGCCGTGCATAGAATTATCCGCAATGGTATCAGAAAAGAATCAGACGTGCATAGTATTAGATTTTCCTCACATTGATTGGTAAAGGCTGAAAACGGTAGGTATATGGTGCGTATAAGGATGAATTCTCTATGGACAGTATTCTACCCTATTTGCTTCTTTCAATGAGAGAGAGGAAAGGATACAACGGATAGACCTCATGTATAGTATAGGTACTTTTATTCTATTTATTTTCTTCTCTTGTCGTTCCTTCTCTTCCGTTTCTTCTCTTTCTCCTTTCTCTTCATTCCCTCTTCCAGTTTATCAAACCCAAAATTTGGTATTTCGCGACCCGAATTTTCAACCACTTGACGTTATCGCGAAACTCTATAAACTTCTACGCATTCTGATAGAAGCCTATAACCGTTGCAGATTTCAGATACATTTCTTCTATAGAGACAATGACACACTACGTCAATAAACAGTTGGAAATGAGTATAAATCTGTAGGGAATCACACTCGAATAGCTGTAAATCTACTCATCACTCTATACAAGTATATGTAGGCTGAATCACTGCTCCGCTCCATTCCACTCCACTCCACTCCACTCCACTCCACACCAGTCAACTCCACTCTGCCCTTGCCAATCGTCCAGTATCAGGGACGCGGGGATCTCGTCTTGAACACGTTTCACTCTCCGAAACGGAACGTCCGATTGCTGTATTTTTCATCTCTCGCAGCAATATTCGCGATTTTAAACGACGCGTCTCGTCTCGGTACTTCTTTACCGATGGTTGCAACACGCCGAGCTCAGAGTATAAATATAAGAGGGTGTAGAAGCGTAAGGTGGGCTGTTTGGAATTTTGAAGAGTTTGGCGTGTTTTTAGGTGTAAATCTGACCAGGTATTGACGGAAAGCTTGTGAGATATCCAGGTTTATTATCGCATTTACTATAGACGAAAACTAAGCAGCAACAATGGGTTTATTGGATTCTGTTAAGACAGCTGCCATCTCGGCTCTGAATGAGGAACAGCAGTCTAAGACTGAAACTACTACTACTACTGAAACTTCCAACACTGAAGCTTCCAAGACTGAAAGCCAGACTGACAGTGGAAAGCAGGATGATGCCCAGTCTACTGATGCTGCCAAGCCTACTGAGACTAAGACTTTCATTCGTCAGCAGATCGACAACGTGGAAGCTAAGATGGGACTTGATCAGTCAAAGGAGTCTTTCATTGAAAAGAAAGTCGACGAACAGATTGAGGTGAGTACAACATTTTACACGATTGAAGTAGCATTTACAGGAGAGTAAAGGAATAGGAGTATACTAACATGGAAATAGCAATTCATCAACCGTTCTAGCGCTAGTAAATAAACTACGATAGGTGAATAGCAATTTACTTGATATTACATTGCACAGTAAGACAGATTTCTAATGCGAAATGCAAATAGAGAAGCTCGTTCTCAGAGCTGAGTAGGTGATAGTTGAGCAGATATTCCAGGTAGAGCAGTATGCTGTTGTGAACGTCCTGGCTACTATAAAATTCTGTGTCTGTTGTAATTGCCGTGTCTGAGCTGGCGATAATCAGTTGATAGTTACTCTTCATTGATTGCGAATACTCTACAGATATTGGATCATTTCGTGGTCATCTTTCAATAGTAAAACTCCCAATTAACCCGACTATCTGGTGGAAAGTGTCATTCCCAATCCCAGTCATCATAAATCGAATTCTCGCATGGTATTATATGTATATATATTAACCATGAATCTTTCATCATTTCTAAACACTCAGCCGGATTTCACCTCTTTTGCTTCAATCTCGGGTGGAACGAATGAGGAAAGCTTTCAATGGCGACGTTTCCGAGCTTATACTAGCAGCTACGCTTTGAAGATCGTCAAATTCACTGAAAGAACTACCACCTGTGACACCAATTGTCACGTCACTAATAGCTCCATACACTGTAGGACTTCCAACCTCATTGACAATCTCCACAGTTTCCGTCTCGTCGGCTTTCGGGCCAGGGGAAGCACAAACCTCTCCCAACAGTTCAGTGGAACTGCGCTTCCGGTAGCATCTCCACTGTACAAGAAGAATAACATCAAATAATATAGTACCAGCGCTGCCCACTATATACGGTAATTCATTTAGTATAAAGCTGAGCCTCTTTCCAACGTATTGCTGCGCCTCGGGAGACGTCAGAATAGACACAGTGTACAAAGTATTAGCCGACATTGCACATAGAAACAGTGCAATGCTCAGTCCTTCAGTGGATTTTCTCTTGTAGTTCTTTAATATCTGTGGTACCCGAGAGCAAAGGTACAAAATAGCACATGTCCAGGCAAATAGGAGCCCCAGATTCACTGGTTCGGATTCCACAGACATCCGAGGCTCAACCGAAGCTTCCCAGATTGACATTATAGGCATAGAAGAAGCCATAGAAGCTTGTAGGAGCGCTATAGCTGTCACAGCTCCTGGTTTCCTCCTCGTTCCGGCCGGACTCCAGCCTGGTGACACATACCCATCAGGAGGTTTCCCATCAATGTACTGAATGCGTCTGCGAGTATAGTAAAAGTACTGCGATATCATTATAGTGTCTACAACCAAGTAGTAGCAGCCTAGTAGTGTTTGAAAGGGCAGCTGATGAGTTAAAAGACACCCTAGAACATTACAAGCATCTCCAGTAAACCACAGAGCAAGAAACAACCACGAGAGTCCATCCACAGAAGAGTTACGGTGGTTTGCAATAATCTGTGGTAGCTGAGCACATATCCACAATCCAACGGATAGATAGCCAGCTGTCCAGGATAAAGCAGCTAGCTGACCGTAAACGCAGTCTCCAGTAAGGGAGTGAATCCATGGAACGAGAGCCAAGCCATCAACGGCAGCGGGGCACGCGCTGCCTTGTGCGTTCCACGGCATCGTCAAGCATTGGGCAAAGGCAAGGGAACCAAGCTGAGTTAGAGGAGGTGTGGTAAGTAGGATAAATAGAATCTGTAGAATCGGTAGAATCGGAAGACTCGGAAGAAGAGGGTAAGAGGTGAATAACGATGAGTGGTGGTAATTTCAAAGCTGGAAGCAGCGGAATACAACTTCAGGACGCTACTATGGTTTTTAATAGGAAGAAAAACAATCAAAATACTAGGAATCCTTTTAGTTTTCTATCTCTGAGCATCTGAGAATCTTCTGTTCGCCCTCTGAAGTGAGCTGATAAGCTTTTGATGACTCAATCGGAATTCACGGCTGAATTAGGAAAAGCGAAGATGATTCGGTTGCTCGATTAGGATAGAGGTTAAACGGCTAGGATGAGAGATGAAGTTGGTATGAGCGAGGATGAGGGGAATAAAAGGGGCAGAACTGATAGAAAAAACACCAGGAAAACGCTTATAGATTGATTTTGGGGCAGTATAAAGTAGATGGACCACTCAGGGGGTTAAAAAAAGCTCAGTATTGGCGTTTCTTGCTGTGTTCTTGCTCTCTAGCATGCATCAACGCTCCCTTTCCCTAACGGTCGAAGGAGGAGCCGTGTGGCCGAATTCGGTAATTGTCTGATAAGCGTAACTGATGAGAGGATGAAAAATGAAGGATGAACTGATAGGCTTGGAGATGTGAGAAGAGGGAGTTGTTCTGATTGTATAGACGATTGAAGTGGTGGTTTGGGACATTCTGGTGATCACTGACTGTTTATTGATGGGACTTCTTGCCTGGGATGGGGGTGAAGGTACAGGACGATGGGGGTTGTGGTATGAGAGTATGGATGAAGATGGAGACGAAGAAGGTGATGGTGATAAGAAAAAGATGAGACTTAAGCTGTTGGAGAAGGTGAGGAAAGTTGAATGAATAGTCCTGTATGTGAATTGCTTGAGTTCTGGGATCTCTGGGTTGAAATAGGAGTGAGTAGAGTGAATTCTAAGTTGGAAACTTCAGTGGTGGAACGTAGAAATCTGACACGGTTTGGGAGCAAAGGAATATATTGAAGGAGTAGACAAAATGTAGTCTTGAATAAACATTTTAGCAGTCTATCACTTTATTTTTATTTTCTGGGATGATCCTTGTCCGAACTTCCTTGAAGACTCAATGTGCTCTTAGCAATTGAAAAGAGAGATGATATTCATGTTATGATCTGTCTTTTGTATCTGGTGTCAATGATCTGATTGCCTTGCGTTAATAGCAAAGAAGTAGATATAACTGGACTCAGTGGTATTTATAATCTTTATAGTTTATAGAACAGAAGAAAATTTTGTTGTCTGTTGAACGTAGATTACATTGCATTCTGAGCAGAGAAGCACAATCCGAGAAGAAGTTTTCAAGATTTCGAAGCCTTCAGAATATGTGGTAAGTCGCTGTAATTAAATTCACATTGTTACCATTTCAATATTTTCAGGAAGATTCACAGGGAGCAAAGGTAGTCGCGAAAACAGATGGATGATAGTTTGAAAACAGAAAATCCGAATAGTAAGCTGTATAACCCAAGAGATGCAATAGAGAAGTATAGAACACTATGAGAAGTTAGTCATAGAGTAGATTATTCCTAAAAGGACAGATTATTCCTAAAAGGACAGATCTATCTAGTTTATTCCCTAGTTCTTACCATACTCTTAATTCTTAGGCTCATCTGTTCATCATTTACCCGTAATCCCTCAAATAATAATCTCCTACAACCTTACCCTGACTCTTCCTACTTCTATCTTTGCTACGACCGGCTTCTCACCACTACCTACAACATATTATAATAGATGTCATAAACTTTATAGCCTATAAACCCGAAAAATAAACATATATAACCGTGGCCAGCCGATTACACAGGAGGTATCTCTGAAATAGAAGATCGGCTATCGTCATCGTTCTCCATTTCAAAGAAATCAGCCATGAGTGCTTTGCACTCTGGGTAAGCTTCCTCCAAAAGGTTCAACAACACAAGTCTGCGAACCAGCACATCACGGAAGTTCTCTCTTAGTTCATCGTCTGAACCGTTATGAGCTTCCAACAACACCGTTAGGAAAAATCCTTCAATAATCATCGTAGGAGTATTACACAGCAACTGTCCAGTCTCATTCCACCTCATTGCTGAGGCAATTACCAGCAATCCGACAACCACTAGAATCCCCACAAGCACTGATTCAGGAACAGAACAGTAATATCCACACTTGTATGAGATTTTTGCTGACAAGCTCTGCTTGGGTTTGTAAGTTCTGGGGGGAGCATCTATGTGTAGAGTCTCAAACAGTTCCCGATCGGCTTGAAACAGTCTTTCAAACTCTCTATCAATAACGATATCTTCTCTGAGGAAAACATTTCGCAGTACAAATCCATCGAAAAACCCAATGAGACCTGTATACGTTCCGATAATCAGCCACCAGTTAGAGTTGAACTGCATAGGGTGTCCGATAGCGATCCAGACAACAAACACTACAGTAGAGATTGCTACACCGATACCGGTTGCAATAACATCAGCATAGTAATCGATAGCTCTCACACCAGCTCCGACTTTCATAGGCTCACAAACGAGTGTCTTGTTCGGCACATCGTCCTTAGTTATATATCTTGCCAGGAGTTCTAATCTAGCATCGTTAAACAGGATTCTGTTCATACATTCCTCCAGGTAGCACATATGCATGTGTCGGATGTGCTGGAGGAACATACAGATGAAGGTGATGTATACAGCGGTAGCAGAGTTAATCCACAACTGCCAATTGTTACTCCAACCCATAGATTTACCGAATCCAATCCACACAAAAATACCGGCCCAGTATACTACATATCCAAGGAGAGATCCTACGACAGCTGCTACAAAGTTGGCCACGTAGTCGAACCAGTGCTCTGCGGGGAGTTTTATTGCTTCTGGAGCAAGCTCATTTGGTTCCTTCACTTTCTCTTTATTCTCGCAGTGAGGAAATAAGCTGGTACGCGTTCCAAGCATCTCTCGGAGCATTCGTCGCACATTCTGAGATCGAGAACGGAAGCGCACTAAAGATACTAGCATATCATGACATTGGTTTCTCTGTTGACGCATGAGCAGAGTGTCGGAAACGTAACTCTGAATGGAAGAAGTATCCTGTAGAACAATTTGCCAGTCTTGAGAACCATGAAAGTATCCACCGAGGGATGCCCAAACGATAAGCAGCACCAGGGTCAGCAGGAACATGAATTTTGATCCGGCAAACACGGTAACGGCATCAAAAATTCTTCCACCTATAGTTGGTTTCACATCATGGGCATATGTTGTGACATTCCGCTTATCTATTTGCCCACTTTCCGTGATAATCTGTGTGTGTGCTGCTCGTTCAATGTACTCTGCTCGACCGATGGAGCACAGATATTCCCAAATTCTCCCCCAGCGACCTAAGGTGACCTGCGGTACTGTGCTGCCACTGGTGTCATATTTTTCCATATAGATATCATCTTTAGAATCCTTCTTCTCACTTTCCTCACTCATTGTGATGGCTTTAGGAGTGGGAGTTAAGTGATGCCTGGGAGTCTGATAGGTGAATGATGCAAGGAAAGGTTAGGTATTGTTCGAGGGGTTTAAAAGAAATCCTCAAAGCAAAATGCAAAATACCAGATATCTGGTACTTCTAATATATATATTCATAAACTTCCGGCATCGAAAGGTCGTATTTAATACACTTGAGGCTGTATAAAAACTATTTACTGGCTGTCGACGAAGAACTCAGGAGGTCTGGGGATCTGTTTGAATTTCCGTTTCTGGCGTGGTGTAGCTCACATTGGGGTTTCGGTTTAAGGTTTAGCTTACTGTTAAAAGACTATTGCGGTTTAAGTTGAGCGAAAATAAAACTTTGTTTGGAATAATGATGTGCAGACTGACAAGCTGTCTGAGCAAAGATGGTCTAGTTTGAGTGTATATTTGGTAGCCCAGAAAGTATTTATTGAGTTGTCTCTGAAATCGTAATTTCAAGGGGTTTGCGTCGAGCTCTAGCGTTTGATGAATCATGTAATTTGTATCTCATGCTTCTTCGCCAAGAATGTACGCATTGTTCTTACGTACATGTGATTTCACTGTCCTCCTTGAGAATTTTTAGACCGGGAACGTCGGGGAGATGTGACGGTTTGAAGACATGTCTTACTCGGTGAAATGTTCAGGGCAGGGGTTTGAGAATTCTTCAAAGCTGGGTAGTATTTGTAATTTGATCATATACCAAGGATCTGTCTATTGGTTTTTGGTACGGTGGTTTTCCTTGCTCCGCTAAATCTCGTACCCCTGATATCAGGTTACTTTGCACTGAAAATTATTCAATCTTATCTTGATGATCAATCCATTCGGTATAATAAACTCAGTAGACAGCGTTGAAGTTCCATGTAATACAGAAAAGGTTACTTCGGTAACAACCGAAGCCATCGCTTTGAGTAAGAGCGAATTCTGCATATGATAATGAGGAAGAGGAAGCCCAGTTTGTTTGCTAATATTAGCAAAGGATCTGATGCTGATTTTCGAGATGGATATAATGAGTATTCAAGTCCTTCTATGTCACACTGTAATTCAATCACCCGCCATTTAAGGTTAAACTATATGCATCTGTATTCATAATCTACGCCTAATCCGTCCAAGGTTTATTAAACCTTTTCCGGCTACGTAATTCTAAACTTAGGAAGAGTCAATCTTCGGGGGCTACTGGGATATTAAATAACGGGAAGGCTGATTTAACCAGCAAAACCTGGCAGAAACCAGGCAAAAACCAGGCAAAACTAAGAAGGGAGTCCATCAAAGTCTTATTTTTCAATTTTTATAGTGAAACTGTGGGCAATGGAACAGTTACGGAGTTACGAATGCCGCTATTGTCTCTCATCTTTGAAGACCTAGTGGATTTATTGTCTTGAGTGTCGCGCCCCTCTTATTGCTCTCAAATAAATGAAATGTGTGCTTAACACAATGCTTTATGCGACTAATTTGGCCAGCCTTATGGTGTGTGAGGCGCTGGATTCATGGAACCTAGGTCCCGAAATTGGATCTGAGTAATTAACGAGCGAATAACGTGAAGCCACCCCATGCATCAGACAATGTCTCTCCCTACATTAAGTTCTATCAATTGAAGAAGTGAGACATCACCCTGAAAATAACTAGCAGGAGAAAAGACCTTGATGTTACAACCAGAATAGAAATATTTCTGCAAATATCCAGATTTGTGTGGAGAACGGGGTAAGGGAACTGTGGTATGTCGTGGTGGTGGGCTACGAAGGAGTCGGGAGGTTCCCAGGGGCAGAAGCACCCGTAGGACCGCATGAGACCTAAGGAAAGAGTACTAGGTAGTACCATCGGATATCAATAGTTATAATGACTTACTCTGGTCCGTATAATGGTAGAATGAAACTAGTGGATCAGCATAATAGGCTATTGCAAATAATATTGCCAAGCTAACTCGTATTTCCACTACTTTTTCTCCGAGATATATAGTGTACCCAGGGAAATTATATCAGAATTTGGCAAAATTCAGGGCCCTTGAGTATCACAATTGCGACAACCATGAAAGCGCGTGTTCTGATGAATTGAGGAAGCTTCTGTCTTTGTTTTCTTGGCGATGCTCAGTCATCGTGTTGACTTTAAGAACGTCTGATGATGGTGTGAGGCTGAAAGCCTGTACGGATGCGCTAATCCCGATGGGGATTTTGAGTTTAAATAAAGTTAAACTGGCAAACCCTGTTAGCCAGACCGCGATGGCTGAAAGCTCGTCAGAGGCCTCAACTGAAACCAAATAGCTTGTTGTTGTGATAATCAGATCAATATAACAGTTGTGTTGGATACCTTTATGTTAATTAAGGAGAAATCAAGTGTCGCAATGCGAGCTTCGTCACTCAGGTGATTACTCATTATACCATGATATTCTGATGCTAGTACAGTCCAAGGAGATATTAAACTGCAATACCCCATTTCATAGAACATTAAAAACAGCTGAAATTTACATCGGGTAGTAGTCATACCATACCGTATTTCCCACAACATCCATATCAGATTTGCTTTGCATTCGAACTAATCTGTTGCTATAGGAATTGATATACCTTTCGTCTCCTTAGGCACTGTCACTGGCTCGGCTGAACAACCCATAATATTATCCACATACCGATAGATACCCTAGCATTAATAATCCGTCAATCATCTCACAGATGCCTTAGTATTAACGTGTTTCCTCAGGGTCTTTTCCATTGTCTTACTTCTCCCCTTCCCGTCTCCGGCCCGATGTGAGTGTGAGAGGAGACGCGAAACAACCACTCGCTCAACCGTTGCTGTCCGGATGTTCGGACAGACCGAAAAATACCGAGTAGCGAGACCGTTTAACATGCCTTATCCGGATATACGAGCTTTCAATCTAATTGATATTCAAGCATTGTACTATTCCTGCCATCAGTTGTAAGGAGAATCTGTTTCCCAGAGAGTTGGCATTCAATTTAGCTTGATGACGGCAGATTAGATATCATTATTTATGAGTTACTGGTGAAGTTTTGCGGTTTCGAGAAGCACAATGTGAAATACGGGATGATGAGATGATGTTTAATGTATGTATTATAGTTTGTAGATAAAATAATATAGACGAGTATAAAAGGAAAGAGAAAGCTGAAAAATAAATTCAATTTTCAGACAATAAACAAAAGTAAAGAAGCTGTGGCATGGATAAACAGCCAGTAAGGTCCTGCTGTGTTTGCGTGGCCTTGATATGGTGTCATCGAGGGGACAGATGAGGTATCACCGGGGTATTCGATCGAAAAAACTTGTGAAGGCCCAGCAGTCTCTGTCTTTACATATGGACAACTGTAGAGCTCTCCTTGCGCGTTGGTGCATGTAGCACTGCTGGTGTAAGTGATGATATTCATGTAACCAACCTCTGTATTCACCTTCCCAGTTGTCGCCTGTGATTCGTACGAGTTTTCCTGTGTGTTCGGTGACTGGTTTTCTTCCTCTTTTGACGATGGTGAAGCAGAAGAGGATGTCTTTAAAACGTTTATTCCGCTGGAAAATCCGGTGTTGAATTCAAAGCCAGGAGACGAAGTTGACCATGTGACAGAAGGATTCTGCGTTTCAGAATCTGTTGCGACAGTTTCTGCAGGACTCCTGAAAAGCTCAGGTGTCTCATGTGCTTGAGAAGATTGCGGGGCTGACGAGTCAAGATCTTGACTAGTTATACTAGAAGATATCCTAGACGATGTGGTATAGGCCACAACTATTGGTGTTTCCCGGATTTCTGTAGAACTAATAGCATCCGAGGTGGTGGTCTTTGCAATTGAGGAAGCAGTTCCAGATTCCACGACCGTTGGGTCAGATAAAGCTGGTTCAGGATGAGAATATTGTGCCTCGGACGGTTTCAGCGTCAGAGTGGTGCTTTCTGTTTCTGGTGTTGTTGTACTTGGAGTACTATCATCCAAAGTAAAGCCAGAGGGTTGCAGCGTTGAGCTAAATTCCGCCGATATTGTTACTGTCGTTCTAGACAGTGTTGACCGCTGAGGTGTGTGGAATGGTGGAGTAGTCTCTTCAATTGATTTCTCAGTATCACTAGAAGATCTCACTCTTTCGACGGCAGGTGGAATAGTACTACTTGAGGAGACTGTGATCTGGCTGCTGGACGTGATATTTGCGTCCGGAGACACTGAGGACATAGATGAAGTTGTCTCAGTTGATACATGAACGCCCCCAGAGCTGGATTTCAACGAAGTGATTGAGCTCCCGGTGCTTCCCAGACTAGTGGTTTCCACGGCTTCACCAGAAGTTTCGGTACTGGTTGAAAAGATAGAAATACTAGTGGAGTTTCCGGCAGAGGGGACTATGGGCTCCTCCGTTGAAGCAGTAGGGCTAATAACAGTGCTTGAGACATCTGATGATGTGCTTGGGATGATTGGTGGTTGAGTGCTAGAAGTATCCATGGAACTACTGACAAGAGTAGAATTGATTTTTGTCGTTTCCTCTGAGTAGCTTGAACTGAAGGTGTTATCAGTTGTATTGGGGATATCATTATTTGTCGTAGTGGTTGAAACAATTGTCCATTTCGTGCTTGGAATAGAGGAACTGGAGATTTTGTCTGTTGTTAACTTTTCGGAGCTCATGCTGCTTACTGGCAACGACGAGGTGTCCACATGTGTGCTAGGCTCCACTGGTATTGTCGAATTCGCTGATTGCTCAGTTGAGCTGATAGGTTCCATTGAAGAGTCTGAAGAGGTCATAGAGCTTGTAGGCTCTACGGGGTTTTCAGTATAGGAACTGCTGGTTAGAGTTGACGACTTTGAAGATTCCGTGGATGTAGTTGGCTCGACGGAATTATCGGTATTACTGCTCACTGGTACCACAGGTTCTGTGGGCTTGATAGGCTTGTCACTGCTAGAATTGAATGTTTTCGTCGAGCAATCCGAAGAAACCACCGGTTCACTGGGTTTGGTAAGCTTCTCAGTACTTGTACTTGCAGTTATTACGGATTTAGTTGGACTATTAGGCTTGTCGAAACTAGAGATTGTAGTATCCGTGGGTTTTACAGGTTTAGTTGGTTTCCCGGTACTCTCTGACTTGCATGTGGTTGTCTTGACTTTGTTGCTGGAAGTCGTAATAGGCCACCATGGTTCTAAGCTGGATAGGGTAGTTGTGGTGGCTTTTGTTGTCGTGTAAGGCTTCGTGCAACTCTTTGTTGGCTTAGTAGGCCACCAGGGATTCTCAGGTTTGGTCGACTTTGAACTAATTGATGAAGAAGTGGGCTTATGAGGCTTTGTATAAGTCTTCGTTGGCTTGGTAGGCCACCAGGGATTCTCAGGTTTGGTCGACTTTGAACTAATTGATGAAGAAGTGGGCTTATGAGGCTTTGTATAAGTCTTCGTTGGCTTGGTAGGCCACCAGGGATTCTCAGGTTTGGTCGACTTTGAACTAATTGATGAAGAAGTGGGCTTATGAGGCTTTGTATAAGTCTTCGTTGGCTTGGTAGGCCACCAGGGATTCTCAGGTTTGGTCGACTTTGAACTAATTGATGAAGAAGTGGGCTTATGAGGCTTTGTATAAGTCTTCGTTGGCTTGGTAGGCCACCAATGCTTATATTTTACTGTTGAATTGGAAACTTCCTCAGACGGTTCTGGAATAGCAGGAATATAGACAGCGGTATGACCCTTCTGGTATATTTCTTCTGCGCTCATTTGTTGAACCTCCTCTGACCTTTGTGTACTAGCTTCTTCCTCTGTTGATTGTTCCATATTTTCTTCCATCTCCTCTATGTCAGTGGTGTCAGGACCCAGGGGTATTTGATCGTGCTGAGTGCTTCCGTGGGGGTCGCCTGTTTGAACTATTTCCTGTAGACTGACTGGTTCCGTCATATGTTGCACCTGATAACTCTCCACGGAGAAACCTGAGCTAACTGTCGCCATTGTTTGATGTGACTTCATTGATTCTGAGGCAGCCGTGCCATCAGAAGTGGTCTCAGCAGCCTCTTCAGAATTAACAGATGCAACCGAGTGGATATCAGATGATTCACTAGAGAAATGGTTTACCGTGACATTAATGTAGCCACGTTTTGCTTGTTGTCCTCGAAGTTCTGGCTGTCCACTAATGCTCGGCCATAAAGATACATCTCCAATGGCTGCCGCATCAAAGAGCGGTAAATGAGTGAGAAGAGAGACAAGAATTATGAAGGTAATTGGAAAAGACCTCATTATACTTGATTGTGAGATAGATTATGAGTCTCAGTGTGTCCCTGATACCGACTAAGAACGAAATCCTATTATTTGCCAGCTATACAGATATTAAAAAAAACAGCTCCCAATCCGAATGTTGAAGTCGGAGGGAAACTCTGGTTTTAAATATACCCCTGTCATTCCGAGAACGAAATATTGCCCGCCCACTTGCAAAGGAAATATGATATTGATACGGAGGTTCTGGAACAGCCTACCAGCTTTTTGCGAGCGTCAACACACGTAGAACAATAGTTTACAGCTTACATTTTCTTGAATAGGTGGAGAAACATGGTGTGCTTTCTAAATATTATTCGTATGATTGACTTCAGGTTCAAGAATTGGATTGATTACCTTCAAGTTTTCAACTTCCAAATCGGTTTAAGCTCTGAGAGTAGTAAACTCTCGTCATCAACTAAACTTAATAAAAAATGAACTAATGTCAAACAGTGGGTATTTATTCTGTTGTTCCAGAAGCGCTATTGTTCCTGATAGAGAAGGGAATTTAAACTAGAGAAATACTCTAGATCACGGCAATAGATCACAAATCTCGGTCCTGAAAGGGTGTTGAAATTCTAACAAACACATCAAAGAAATATTTCAGTCAAAACTTTAAGTGTCTTCAGTTTTAGATCCTGAAGAGTTTCAATCTATAGAGTATCGGACGGCTGAAGGACGGCTGAAGATAATTCAGGTATCTAACCGAAGAGCCGAACTTCATGTAAGTGAACTTTCGAATTACTCACGCTTCGTTCATGAAACGTTAGTGAAACTGTCAAATTTCAATAGGCTAAACATAGTTCTATTACACTACAAAACATTGCCTTTTCTGGTGCTTGGCTGCCCGAAGAGGCAACATCTTCGACGACCGAAATTCCGTGGGTGGAAAGAGATCTGTCATCTATGACGATCATGATTGAACAAAAAGAGGCTCTTTCAATACAGACCGATTTGAGAATAAGGAGAGTTGATTCAGGGGTGGGCAAGAATGTCTCAGATCCTTCGGGCAAACGATATCATTGCACAATCTAATCTTCTATAACTTACAACTTCATGTCCTAAGCGAACCCTAAATATCTGGTTATTCAGTTTGGAAACCTATTTCCGGTACTCTAATGAAAGAGTTAAACGCTGAAACTGCCCGCTGAACAAGAAGTATCCAGGATGGTCATAGTTCCAGTATATAACATGAATCATCACGGTTGTCCCACTTGATCAAACATCTGCATGCAAAGAGATAAAACTACTACTTGTAGATCATGCCGATTGAGTTGCTGCATGGAAACAAAATTAAATTGATCTGTCATGTATACTATAAAGCCTAAGGTTCTTTGCAGACCGTAATTCACTTACAAAAATCAAAGCCTTTCAGAGATAACGCCGGTACAATTCATCTATGTAGTTTGACATCATGTATGACTGGCCGGACCCCACAAGCAAATCGCATTTAATCAACATAGAAAAGGAAAACATATATTAATTGAAAGCTAAACTAAAGCTAAGGGGTTCTGATTCCGTTCGTCATTCTAACAATAGCAAATCTAAGGCGCCTTCAACTATTGAAGAAAAGTAAGCATTGATTAACGTTTACTATCTATACCAATCGGGAAGTACCTAATCTTCAAACTAACTTAAATATTTTATCCGGGTGGAGATAGTGAGACATAACTTTTGATTGTTCTCTGTTGCGCAAAGCTAACTCTTCCTCTATAGAAAATGTTCATTTGAATAATTAACCTCTAAATATAATTGATATAATTGTAATACTTGTTCAAACGATAAAATCTCTGAGAAATATTTCTTTTTGAAGTTCTCATGGGTGGAACGTAAATTAAGGTTAATTTTTTTGTTAACAGTTTATCCGAACCTAAAATAAAACTGAACCTTAAACCCGATGCCCTTCCAGCAAGTATTCTCCGCCTTACTCCACCTTTCAAGTGAATCATTTTTACCAAGTCGAGTTTATACACTTGGCACACATCATCTCGTCTTATCATTGTTGGTTTTTTCCAATTTTGGATAAGGAGAAAGACCTCGGTAACGCCTCTTCCTTCCCTCGGGTGAGGAGTAACACTCTTCTTCCATTACCTAGAGAGTAAGATATTGTTGCAATGCTTCATCGAACGAGAAGTAAAACCAAATCCTACTGATATGTGAAGAGTGTAACAATTTATTCTACAGAACTCACGGGAAATATGTACAATAGAGGCGGTACTTTAGGTACTCTATAACACCGGCAATAAAGGTAGAACCTGCTACCCGATAAAAGCTACTACGTGTCCAACCTACTCATAGAGGGTACATCAGTCTCAATGAAGTATCATTAAACAGGAAGAGGCTACAGGCTACCTAATGTTCACCCCCAAACGTTACGTCAAGAGATAACAGACTGAACAGTGATAGGCACGCCAAGGCTTAGTTCAACCACCACAGTACCCACACTGCTGCACAGCTTTTAGGATACTAACTACCTCCGAACCTTTACCAGTATTAACAAGGAGATCTCCCCGCTCCACTTGACAGATTTATGAATGAATTTACCCTATTCTACCTAAATATTAGCCCATATCAGACTGTCGTGAGCCATTCCTCATCATCGTCATAGACATCACGTCTCATGCCGAACTCCGCGTCCGCCTTGTTACAGAGTCAAACCAATGATTCCACTCCAGCAGGAAACCACCATCTACACTAACCAAACAGACATCCGAGAAACCCATAAACCATACCCCCACAACAAGGCTCTCATACAACTCCACATATCTACTCCAATCACTCAACTCCTTGCCCCTCTCCCACCACTTCCTTCGCCTCCCCCGCCTTTCATCCTACCCCGAGTCTCATCTCGCCCCATGCACCTTCCTGCACGCATCTCCCGCCTTACCCGCTATTACGCCTTTTCCAGCTGCAATGACCGCTCAAAATACTAAGAAGGAAAATTTTTTCCACGGTAACAATCTTAATTGGTTTTTTAGGGAACTGCGGGAGTTGTTGTTATCTAATTACGAATTGGAATGGAAGGGCTTCGAAATGGGGATACGGGACATTAATTGTGAGGGAATAGTTTTCACTTTTCAAACTGTAGGAATATTGATATTATGTATAGAATATTAGTCAGTGGGTGTGTGTAATATAAAGAGCAGTAGTCAGAGATTTATTCGAGGATAAACTAATTGAGTTTCAGATAAGAAGGTGATACGATTAGCGATTATATACTATTGCGATAAAATTTTCTGGAGTTGAGTTTATCTATCTTGATTGTTACCATTCTGAGGTTGTCAAATATTTTCACTTAGATGTTTCTGATGCAGTGCGGGTTGAAGAAGCTTTGACATTCTTTATCTTCTGAAGCTTTGCTGTTCTCTGCTCAATAATAAGCAATTTACCTGTCTCCGGAAGTATCGGTAGTGGATTGGATAAACAAACTACTCAACTGCTTATATCAACAGATTCCTCAGTAAACAATCTTGCTGCTTTCTACAACACAATAATCAGCTTTGACTCTCTCAGCGGGCCTTCAACAACTCCGTAACGTTCACTAGCAACGCCCTACTGATACGAATTCTTACCCACATAATCAAACTACTCAATCTCATCGTACAGGACAGGCGCCATGTCGTTTTTCAACCCTCCTCCTAGTCACTTAGCTGGTTCGATACCAGGAACCAGTTATGGGAATATCCAGAGGAGACGTTCTTCTGTAATTCGAATCCCTGAATTAGCAGATTTAGAGAAACCATCAGACAGTCATATACCTGAGACTTGCGACGTGCTTATCTATGGTACTGGGATTGTTGAATCGATATTGGCTGCTTCGCTGGCGTGGCAAGGAACGAATGTTCTCCATATCGATGCAAACAGTTATTACGGTGACAGTTCAGCGTGTTTGAACGTTGATCAATTAAAATCGTGGGTTGATCGGGTCAATAAAGGTCAGATAAACGGGTTCCAGAACGCTCTTCTCTATATCCCAGTTCTGTCACAATTAGTATCGCGAAACTACATTATCGACTTGACTCCAAGGATTATGTTTGCTAAATCTGATCTTCTGTCTTTGTTATTGAAATCAAGAGTTTACAGATACCTCGAGTTTCAGCCTTTAGCGTCTTTCCATACTTATGAAAACGATTCGTTTGATAAGATATTATCAAGTACAAAGCAAGATATATTCACTGATCAGTCTCTATCTCTTCAAACGAAAAGAAATCTGATGAAATTTATTAAATTTGTCTTAAAATTTGACGATTTGCCTGAGAATATCACTGTATGGAGTGCCTGGAGGAATAAACCAGTCTCGCTATTCTTGGCCGAAGAATTTAAATTAGATTCCCCGCAAATTGCAGAATTTGTACACACAATTGGTCTCTGCTCTTCCCTTTCTACGCCGACTTTAACTGCATTGATACGTATTAAAAGATACCTCACTTCTCTGGATATATATGGTAATTTCCCCGTACTTTACTCGAAATTTGGTAACAGTGGAGAGCTGGCACAGGGATTCTGTCGTTCTGCTGCAGTAGCTGGTGCAACATATAAATTGAATACTTCTATCGTTTCTTACGATCGAGATACGAGCGTTGCTAAGTTGTCAGATGGAACTTCAGTGAAAGTGAACGAGAAAATGATTCTATCTCCTTCTCAGTTCAAGAAAACGCCCATTTCGCATAAATCTGCTCCTCTGCTTGACACTTCGAAAGCGAAATATGAGATCACGCGTCTCATTACTGTAGTTTCCAAAGATTGTCACGAATGGATGGTGGATAATCAATCAGCTACTATGGTTGTATTCCCTGAGAATTCGCTCCCTACGGAGAACAAGAAAGCAGTTTTTGCCCTTATTATGAATGGTAAATCTGGTATTTGCCCTATTAATCAGTCTGTTTGGTATCTTTCAACTATCGAGAAAGGTCAGGCCGCCCGTAATGACCTTGAAAGTGCTCTACAACAGATGGAGAAATCCTTACTTCGGGAATCGTCGTTCGAAGATTTTGATTTCAAAGATGTGAATGATCCGATGAATTTTTCACTAAAATTGGGACAATCACTTCAGAACTTTGTACCCAAGGAGAAACTTCAGTACCTGCTCAAAGTATGCTTTACGCAGCTAACAAATGTTCCTCCTTTTGATAATGAATATCTGAAGCTGTATGAGACATTAGAAAGTGTTCAGTTGGCCAAAGAAGAAAAGTCATCAAACGCGGGGACCACGGCTCCCAATACTGATGTGAGCTCGGCTATAGCTGATGACGACTCAGAGTCTGGCGACTCTTCTCAAATTTTATTCACTAACTTCCCATCATCAGAAATTTCCTACGATGGAGTCGTCTCTGAAGTGAAGTATCTCTACAGCAAAATTGTAGGCTCAGATGATGATTTCTTTGACGTTGATTTTGAAGACGAGGAAGAAGAGATGAATGAATACAAAGAAATGACAGACGAACACCAGGGTGCTGGTGATTTTGCGGACGATATGGAACTATAAATTGACCGTTTATCCTTTCCTTATTTATATAACTATGATGATATAGCATTCATCGAATCACAAACTGTACTTTTATAATGATATACCTTTAACAAACGTCAGTGAAGTATGATTAAACCTCCAGGAAATCCCGTAGTTATTCCGATGCCGAAATCCGTGTTTTCAAATAATGATAATTAAGCCCTATTCCGTGTCACGTGCTCCATTTAAGGGTTTCTGGTTGATGTCTCTTCCAATTTGAGAAAACTACTATATGGTTATATTACCGTTTGGGGTAATACCTTCCATCATCTGGAAATTTTCCAATGCAGAGGGAGTCTCGACAGGGCACGCACTCACCAATTGATATATCGGTACTTTTGGTATGGTAATGATATAGCCGATAAGCGGAAAGGTAGGTAGATCAAAGAGAGTTGTTACACCACCATCTGGACTGAGCATTATATGTTAGGACGTCCCCGTTAACACAGAAATTAATACAAAATGTCTGACGTTGAAGAAGTTGAACAGGTTGAGGTTGAAGTTGCTGCCGAAGCTACCACCTCCGGAACCATCTCCGTTGAAGATGCCTTGAAGGTCGTCTTGAAGAACTCTTTGATCTACGACGGTCTTGCCAGAGGTCTCAGAGAAGCCTCTAAGGCTCTGAACTCCAAGAATGCTCAGCTCTGCGTTCTGTGCGAGTCTGTTACCGAAGCTGGAATCATCAAGCTCGTTGAAGCTCTCTGCAACGAAGGTGACAATGCTATCCCCCTGATCAAGGTCTCTGACGCCAAGCAGCTTGGTGAATGGGCCGGTCTGTGCCAGCTGAACAGAGAAGGTGAGGCCATCAAGGTTGTCGGCTGCTCCTGTGTTGTTGTCAAGGACTGGGGTGTGGACTCCAACGAGAAGCAGGTTCTGTTGGAATTCCTCGCTTCCCAGCAATAAGCGTTTCGTGACATTTGATACTCTACTGTAATATAAATGAAACGAGGTGTTTATGCTATAATTCGTAATTCGTAGATACTTAAATTTGTTTTGTTTTCCATACCAGTTAAGTTAAATGAAGAGTCTTGGCTCGTCATCTGACTGAGATTCTTCATTTTCCGTTTCACTCCGCTCTTGCGCTGCCTCAGCTAAATTCTCACTGTCATCAAGCATTTGATTGTCTCTTCCGGAGGCCGTTGCTGATGGGTTTGGTTCACTTTCTGCCAAAGGTAAAAATGAGAACTCGATAAATGACTGCTGTGGTTTCTCATTATCATCCAATTTCGATGTATAGCTAGAGTTTTGTGCAGTTTTATTGCCAGCAGAAGATGGCCTTATAACTGTAGGACATAATAATTGTACAGACAACACACCTCCCGTGTCCTGCCGTATTCTCACTTTTGTAGCCAATTTTACAGCTCGTGTTATACAGTCGAAGTTGTCAAATATATAGCTGGAAACCAGTTTCTGTTCTGTTTGGTCCTCTTCTTCCGCGTTATCCTGAATACGAGACTCCCCAAACACGTCTTCCTCATACTCCAGATTCATAGACAGTTGACGCTGATTTGATTTGTTAATTCTGAGGAGTTCCAGAACAGATTTCACATCAGGGAAGACTAGCCTCAAACTCCCGATTTCCGCTCGGCTCACCATGGCAAAATAACAGTTCTCAGCCACTGTAGAAGCTCCATTGCGTACACCTTCACTCGCATAGATAGAAATAGTTTGAGTCTTCATTTCCTCGAAATCCCTCATAGCCTCCCACATTATACCTCCGTGAACAATTGCTTCGAACACCACAGAATCAAAGTCCAAATCGATGTCTGGAATCATAGACGGATCATCCACATACGTAGCAAGCTCACAGCGCTCCTCCATTACGTTGTTCTCAAATGTGATAATAAAGGGGCTACCAGATCCTTTATATGTCAGCCGGCACATCATCCCTTCGTCGGAGTTCTGGTTCCGAGCCTGCCTTTCTTCTCTGGCTCCTGATTCCGTCTCCCCTGTAGATCCATTGGACTTCTGATAGCTGTTTGGTGCATTCCACATACTGGAGGTCATCATAATGCTTAAAGATTCTGTTAAATCTTTCAAATCAAGCTGAAATCGAGCTCCGAATCCTGAATCATTGGAGTTATCCTCTGTTTCCCCATTCCCTCTCTCGGAGGTCCCATCCGTCTCGTTATCGCCGACAGTTGGAGCATTGTAGTTGTAAGATCCGAATAGTTTTGTCGTCAACAGCACACTTCCTATACTTATTGTTAGACAATTCTCACGAGTATCAGTCTCTCCCTCGAAACTCACCTCTAGAGATACGGGAACTGTGCCCCACCATAAACCTCACGCCCTCTTGGCTGATGTCAACAATGCTCTTGCCAGATACTTGAGCAATTGCCTGTAAAACAGTAGCTATGTGGGTTAAGTGCGTCGTAGACGCAGAGAATAGGATATCAGACATCCCGTATTTGCTCTTGGGTTCCCTTCATCATTCTGCAGTGCAGCTGAGGGGTTTTTTGTGAGGTTGATGTGAAGTTCCTTCGGGCAGATGATAAATCAGGTGTTTCCAGTTGCTTGAGTTGTGCTGAGAATCGCTGTTTACGCGTTTGAAAAGCTCAAATAATCACATCGTTGATCGGCTGGGAACGATGGCCTCCCGCGAGATGATACGTGATGCTTCAAACCTGTTGAGCAGAGAAGAGAGAAGAAAATAGGTGGATTATTGCTATAATGGGAGGATGATATTGGATAGAGATATTCAGGAAGGTATCTTAGGTATTGAAATAGAATATTTATCCTTTATTGTAACGAATAAGATGACAATTGGGGGTTCTCTACCCGATTGTAGCAGGACAGGGTATAACTCGGGGAATAGCCTGTCGTATATATACTTGAAAGCTCATTTCCTCTGGTTATTCTCTAGATAACGTACCTTACGAGACACTAATATTTAATCAATTTATATCCTATTTATCCTACTTTTTTCTGTTCTGTAAATTTACCACTTTATTTCCTAAACCCAGTGATCAAAGAGTATCGCTGTCCCGCACATTGCCTAATCCTACAGACTTCCGCCTCCAAAGCTCTCAGGCCACTGCAACTTCGTTGTTCAATCAATCAACTTCCTCTGCTCCTACGCCTACCAGTTTCCACCATATTTTCTTTTATTTCTACATCCACATCTCCTATATTTCCTCTCCATCCTCATCATCTTCAACTCTTAGGGTCAGCACTTCGGCTCTCCGCCTGTGAATGAAATACCCAACGAATTGCAATCGAATGACTATGAGAACCTTGCGGAGAGATGTAAGCGGATTAAAATACTCCGAGTCCATTTAACCAGTTATAAACTCTTTCCTGATCATCAGCGATCAGCATATCTACAAGCTATCAAGTCTACTGAACCACAGCTGTCGTACTGTCAGTTCTTAACCTCCCTTCACTGTGAAAGAACTTCACATCTCTTCTCCTGACTCTTCCCACCGGCCAGACCTTCGTAGAACGGAAGTGTCAGCAGAAGTCCGAATTGCAGTGCATATTTTCATCTGCTGAGGTTCCCTGTTTCCTGGAACTTGAAGAATATCTAAAGCATATAATTTATTAACGGCATAAGCGTTTCCTGAAGCAGTCAGCTGTCTTGTTTGGCTGACTGGTTGTCACTCTTTGGAACCGAGGGGTTGCTCAGGTCTGAACAGGTCTGAATAGGGATGAATAACAGAATAAAGGGGCGCAAGTCTCCAGTAGCTGTCACGGCTGGTGTGCTGTCGCTGGCAGCTGTGCTCTATGGGTTATCGCGCACGAGTTTTGTCCGCTCGCTCCTTGGAAGCGAGGATAAAGTGGCTGAGAAGCCCAAGGCAAAGAGGTACACTAAGAAGTCAGTGGCTATTGTGATGACTGAATCAGTGCTGGAAGCGGATATCCCCGTTATGGAGATACTCAGCCACGTGCCGTTTGGAGTGCTGGTTCTGCCGCCTGGGGTAGAAGCGGACAGGTTGAATTTGCAGTGCAATGAGGCTGTGAGCGAGTCTGACGACTGTGAAGACAACTCTCTGCAGGATTGCTTGTACAAGATTATATCCTGTGATACTGAGATTGGAGTTGCGCATGTTATCAAGCATTTAGGCTGTGATTTGGTTTTTTTGGCTGACGATTCCCTGATAGAGATTCCGTCAGAGATACAACGTGAGTAATATGAGGGCTACGTCAGTGATTTTATACTAACTAAACGCAGGATTTGTTGGAGCAATAGTCAATTTGAATGGGGTTAATCCTACACTCATTAGAGAGAAAATAATGTCGTATCTTTTGGTGTGAAATGCGTGCGTTTGCAGAGGTCTAGAGCAGAGTATGATAATTGGGCATAGACTTTACTAATGTTTACTGATATGAGATGCATTTTATAGTCATTATAAGGAGTGCAACGGAAAAGTGTTACTCTGTTACTCCTGATTGATATTGATATTTATATTTATACGATCATATTTTGGCTTATTCTCTTTCTGAATAATGTTGCGAGCTCCGCCGATCACTACACCTTCTGTTGACTGAGTTGCGCCGCCCATATAACCGTACTGCATGGTGTTCCACGCGGGGATATTTTTCGGTTTTTTGGGTATGGGCGGTGGCGTTCTTTTCTCCGCTAATTTGGGTCCTAATGGCGGTATAGCAGGATTCAGTTTGTTTGCATGCCGAGACAGCGAGAGAATACTAGTGACTATCTGCATAGGATCTGCCGCTTCATAAAGATCAACTGTCTGGAAAAGTTCATGCTGTGGGACGCCAATTCTGCTAGCCGCTTTCAGGAAATTCGATATATTCTCCATTTGGCCAAACGGCATATTCGTCTGCTTGAATTTAGCGCTGCCAGGAGATATAACATTAACTAGTCTGAATTCTATATTAGTATAATGAATAAGCACATAGTAGTAGAACGCTCAGATATATATATATGAATTTTAGATGATAGCATTAGCAATGCATACCGGCACAGGACAGTCCCATCGTGTAGAAGATCTACTAATGGCTCTGCAGGAACATCTTCTCCTAGAGTTTGGTATATCCATTTTTTCGCCTGAGAAAATTTACTCGTTAGCTACTCTGAATAATACGTGTGGTGGAAGAAGAGATAATAACCCTTGGACTTCTTGGACTCCTTTATGCTTACCTCATCTTCAGATTTGCTGAATTTGTTCATGCGGGATTCCGCAAGGTCCTGGTCCAAATTCGATACATCAGCCATCGTGTTAAGTCAAAGCTAGTTCCTACTGCACCAACACAGAGTTTCCCCACCAACTGAACTATCCAGGCCCATAAATCAGCCCGATTACCCCTGCCGCACTCATCAGGCTTATCAGTCTATCTTCCGATCTTCGAGATCCCTATATAAATGTCGAATTGCCAGAAAGAGCAAAGTAGGTGAAGTCACCTTAAACGTAGTTGCGGGCTCTGATATGGGACGTCCGTTCATAATTCCCAAATCGGGTAATTCATAAACATGAGCTGAGGCCGAGGAATCGAGGAAGGATCAGTGATTATAGGATCTTGAGGTGTGTGTATTTGAGATTTGAGGGGTTAGTTGGGGGTATTCAGTTGAAGATCTGTTATATTCAGTGGCATAAAATAGTTTTGAGGACTGGCTGGCTTGCGGGAACAGAAGCGTAGACTGAGAAAGGAAAGGAAGGAGGGTAGTTCACGGTGGATCAGGTATTTTCATGTTAGGCCGCTGAATAAGCTATATAAAGGGATAAAGAGACTAAGAAAGGCAACAATATCTCTTCTGGACTCCTAGAATTCTGCCAGGTTTTGTAGGACTGGATTGGTTGGGAAACATTTCCCAAGCTCGCTGATCATTCTCAGTACTCCAGGCAGAGACAGAATGGAGAAAGTGATTAATCTACTTATGCCTCTAACCAGGAGCAACGATCCTGTATGCGCAGTGCCTACGTACGTGCAAGGAGAGCAAGAAGACGAGATAGATCTCCAGGTAAAGGCTCTCATCTATATGTTCAAAAGCTGTGATATACCTAATCAGAGGTCACTATTCAGCTCCAGTAACAGCCCAACAAAAACTCACACTCCTCTGACGGAGATAAGCCCAGGGAGCAAGGACAATTGTCAGGTGTCTGAGACAGCAGGAAGTCAGAAGCAGAATTCCTCTGAAATAGCTCATCATCATAGTACAGACGAAAAACTGGATCGTATATACAACAAGCAAGGGTTTGAGCAGCTTTTGATATCAGATCCTCACAGAATTTTCATTGATTGGAAGAAAAATAAATTCAGATCTCTATGTATTCTCAGCGGACATCCCCATGCTGTGAGGTTGCCTACTTTTAGCCAGCCAAGTTACAGGTTTCACGTACTTCCGCCTGATGCAGCGGATAGCTGTTATGTTGATGTGCTGTCTCAGTCTGAGATATACATTGAACATTCAATTCCCCAGGATTTTAAAAGAGAATTAGCGTCTGAGATTGTAGCAAAACTACACATAGAAACAGGGAAAGCAGTATTCAATAAGGATGAGAGATATGTGATTATCAAACGGTTTCTCAGAGGTCTGGCATTTGAAGTTCAAGTACAGCGTATATACAAAGCTCTTCTGAAAGAAAGAGTGATTTCTTCCCCTTCAGGAGTGTTTGAGGTCCCACCTGTGAGTTCCAGTGTGCCTCCATCTCCTGAACGGAGATCGTTTATAGAACCGAAAGTCGGTGAACGCGTAACCGACAGGTCTCCCGAGAAATCACCTGACAGACTGTCACTTCGATCAAGGCAGCAATCAACAGGCCAGGCCAGCCAGAGAAGTCAAACTTCTCTACAGCCACTTCCATTTTCCCTGGCTACAGCTGGAAGTTCGCCTACAAGAGGCCCACGTAGTCCTGTAAAGATGGTACTGAACGATGAGACGATGCTGCCTGATTTTCCATCAGGCAAAACACTATCTTCTCGTTCATCTCGCTCTTCGCTGTCTTCAGCGTACTCTGCGATCACTTCTCCCAAAGAGAAAAAGAATGTGCAACTTTCAGCATCCCCGCAAAGAAGTCTCAAGAAGAAATCTTCAATGTATATGCGGAAGTCAGAGAATATGAGAGCTTCACTTAGCACCACTTCTACCAGTGAAGAATTCCCAGGAGTTTGTAAATCTGTAACGGAAGAAGTATGGAACGAGGCTATTACATGCGTGACAAACAGGTTAGATAAAGAACGGAAAATTGTGCGCAATGAAAACTCTAGAGTGGGGATATAATGGAATGGTTAATGGACAAGCATATGGTATTTAGTTTGGTTTGCATAAGGTATCTCTGATCAGGGGTGTCAGAAGTGTCAGAAGTTTCGGAGGAACGAATGACTTGTTACACTGAGAGATAAAAAATAAAGGAAGGTAGCGCATTTGTCGTAATACCGGAGACTCCATATGCTGTAGGATGTGTTCACTGTTCATCTAAGTATTGCGTAAGTCGTCAGAGTTTCATATTTGTCACTTATCAGGCAAAATCTGGTCCTCTTGATCTTTCTACTTTTAGTTGCATTAGCTACATGGAATATTAGCGTGCATCATTTTTTTCAAAAGATATTTGATTATTATGGGTTGTTCGTCTGTCCTTCAGCAGCCCACACATCTGCTTATACTCTTGAGGCCGCTAAGCAAGAGACACGCAAGCTGCTATCATGTAAGTAGTTTATGTTGCAGAGCAAACACTATGTGTGTAGGCTGCTGGCCTGGTTGAGCCGTAATAAGTCAGGAAGCTCTAAGTGATTGAAACTTTGATAGCCGGTAGCAGACAGCGCACAGCTTGACAAGAAAGCTGAACAGCCGTTTTCCAGGGGAAAAAGCCATAGCTCCCTTCCGTATCTGATTGGAAGTCTATAGGAATTGTCTAACTGTTTCATTCTCAGGTCGCAACGGATGTTGGAGTCTGGGAAGTTCAGCTCTTAGAGAATGTAAGATTACAGCATTTATTCAGTAAATAATTCTATACTGTCGGGTTAAACGGAGTTTCAATAAGTACTGTGATGAATATTCGCAATCTGTAGCAAGCAGAGCAGAAACTGGAACACAGAGAACACAGAAATACCCAATGTGAACTCTCTGGTGTCGTAACTGGGCATTTTCATGGAACTACATTTACTTCTTTATACGATACTTTCTTCCTTCTTCATGTATGCTTCATATATCACTTAATTCTCCCTAATATATTTACACGGAAACTGCATCATAAACCTGCTACAAACGTAGACGGACATTTGCTCAAACCACCCCAAATTTGGAGAATTACACCTTGTGACGAATAGATGGGTTGACATGGAAAGGAGACCAAATACCCCTGACGGAAGGGTTCGTACTCTTGACAGGGTTTGCCTTCCACGGTTTCAGAGGAGCGCCTGATGTGTTCTTCAGTAAATTCAGCTTGTTCTCTATCTGATTCATATCAAGATTCCGCACGCAGATAGGTTTGGTTGCCTTTGTAGGTCCATATTCGCCAATTACAACGGGATGCCCTGATCTTTTCTCAACTCGAAATTCAATTTCTGGATTCGCAGCAGCGTATCCTTTGAGCTTGTGTTCCAGGAACCGTCTGGTAGAATAAGTTAGTATCTATCTTGAGGAAATGAACAGTTTATCACATTAGATTTGCTGAAACTGAACCTGAAAGCAAGGGGAGGTGCCAGTTTCCTACTCAATAAACCCTTGCTGTATTCTACAGTTCCTACAATTCACATACCTCATTCCCGTTGAGCTTCCACCCCAATTACAGTATTTAATTGTGATACGTTTGCACTGTTTGCTAGTTAGTTTCCTGTATCAGTGACGAGTACTTCCGACAGCTCGTATGCGGGATAAAAGAAGTCCAGAAGCTTGAAAATAAGTCAAAAGTCATATTTCGACCACCGCAGTAGCTGTAGAAACAACTCAAGACCGCTTCTTGCTACCTTTAGTAACTTACAGGAAGGACAAACGAGCTGAGCCCATTTTTCAGCTGGGAAACCGATTTCTGAGTAACTGCCTTCAACACCATTTTGCAGAGGGTTCCGATGCCAAATCAATAGGTTCCCTACTAGTATTACGTGACCTACAATACCCTGGTAGCAGCTATCAATTACCAGCTTTCCAGAGCAGCATTTACAGCCATTTGAAAGCTCTTCGATTGATACGGTTGAAACTTTTGATTCTCGGCTATGAAAGACACCTCAACACCGAGAATCTATTTCAGATGACGTGATCGGTTAAAAGAGGGTGTAGACAGAAGGGAGCGTATAGCTGTGGAGGAACGACTGACCTGCAAATCGGTTCTGGTGTGATTATTGATGGATTTATGTGTGTCGTCTGATAGCTTAGATTTAATTTATTTTTTTGCTAGATGTCCAGTTACTGCGGGAATACGTTACGTAGTACAGCTGTAGCCTCAGATTTCTTTCAAAGACTTCGGGTCTCCTCACAGCTTCGAGACGGAATAATGTGGTCATACGGGATTTGAGACAGTTGTAGATGGGGAAAAACGCGGGAAGAAATAGAAAAAAACACTATCAACGGGATCAATGGAGGGGTAAACTGATATTAATAATTGATATTTGGTCAGATTGGTTTATTCTGGATTATACTGATTTACTGCGGGGCTGTCAGGTGGCGTGAAGTCTGCGTTGCGAAACTCCGAAAGTTGCTACTGGTGGAATCACTACTGTCTTATCTGTAGATCTATCTGTAGATCTATCTCTATATAGAACTATCTACCTACCTACCTATCTATCACACTCCTGCCTGAGGAGAATAACTGATCTTTAACTGATCTTTATACATGTTTCGAAGTTTCTCGCTGGCCGGCCGCGGGATGGGCCGGTCAATTACCGCAGCCTGTACCAAGAGGAGCATCAGTACTACTCAGATACTGCATCGTGGAAAGAACGAAGGAAGTCCTCTGGCTATCCCATCTACCGGTACGAATGCCAATGGAGAAAAGCCGGTATTCAACGCATTGGATGTACTTGGAGACGTCCCAAGCCCTGTGAATAATGTAGACAGTGTCTTGGAAGACGGGTTTGTCTTTACGAATGGCTTAAAGCTCCGTAATAACGAGAAGGGGAAGACGAAAGGAGTAGTACTGATGACTGGTGAAGTAGTTGAGTGGAATCTGGAAGGAGCACTTGAAGGACTGGATACTGGGATTGTAGAGATCACGCCTGACTGTTTTGGTATTTTCGACGTTTCTTACCCGAAGCCAGAGCTCCTGATCATTGGACTGGGGAAAAAGAGTAGAATGCTTGGAGCAAAGACGAGGAAACTGCTAACAGAGTACGGGATGCAGCTCGAGGTTTCTGATACTGTAAGTCCGGTTTGAGCTGTCGTAGGCTGGTGGTTTGGGCCAGGAAGGAGGAATACCTTATTTTTTCATTACTAACCAGCTTTACAGATTAACGCTGCGCGAAATTTTGATCTTTTGGCTACTGAAAGGCCAAGTCAGGTGGCGGCAGTTATGCTTCCACCGAATATATGAAGGAAAATAGAAATTATCCGATAGGAGCTCAATTTACTATGTACATAGATGAATGAAAAACGGTTGCTCGACCTATTCTGGCGAGGGGTTATATACATGAATGGGAACGGGTAGGTAGACAGTAGGTAGACAGTAGATAGACAGTAGATAGACAGTAAATAGACAGTAGATGTACAGTCAAAGTACTTTCACGGCCTGGCCTGATATTCCTAGTCGACTGTTGAAGGAAACGGAAACTACCGGCCTAACAGACTGACAATTCGTTTGGAAAACAGCAAGCCATAGCCAGTTAAACCAGCAAACGCTGTCATGTCAGCTAAAAGGCTGAATCCATGAATAATTCCAAACTTCTTTGTAAGGCTTTTCATCTCAGGTGACTCTTCGCCTTCTACCCATGTACCTGCTTTGATCTCTTCCTCTTTCAGCTGTTTACGCTGCTGCTTGATATCGCGAGACCAGGGATTCAAGAAAGCCAAGTTGATGAACCCACCAAGCCCTGCAATACTCAGACACACTTTAGATGCAGTAGCTAGAGGGAATGGGGAAGTAAGCATTAAAAGCGGAGGTGCAACAGTCTGAAGAGCGAAAAATGGTGGGAAAATCTTTGCTTGAAGTTTACCGAATTCTTCCCTTGGTAGGGTCTTGAAAGCTACAATTGCACTGAAGAATGATTCATAAGTTGTAGCACCGAAACTGGGAGATACGTTAGTAAGGCTTGCATAATGAAAGGATGTCCAAAAGGTGCTCAAAGGATGTCAAAGAACATAGATATAAAACTGCCATAACCGCTAGTCCTTCAATTAATTCATTTTTCATCATATATATTATGAATTATTAAATAATCATTACAATTGACATACGCAAGAGAGTACAGGAAGATATGATAGGGTGCTTTCGACCCGAACATTGTTCTGAAAGACATGGTTTAGTATATGATGATGGATTTCTTCAGAAAAGAAGGATTCCCCTTAGTCTAGTACTGCTTTTTGATCTATAGATATTGTAATATATGCTGTAGATATCATAAATGTACGTATATTCAATATATTCATTCTATTCAACTGATATTCATAGAGAGGCGCAGCCGAACGAAAAGGGATGGAGACTTATCGTAGGGTGAAAAGCTGAATATGAGCAAGAGGAAATGAGGAATTGTGATGCTATATAATGAATAATGAGGTAGAGGGCTGATTTGATGTTATATAAATAGAGTAGTGAATATTTTATATGTACTAAGTTGTTGTTTATTACCTACTGAGCTTCATTGATGCTCATTCAAGATGGAGGAAGTACGATAGGCATGGCAAGTGTGAGATACGAGATTTGAAGATGTAAACGAAATGAGAGCGATAAGCAGCTCAACAGAAGGATATTATACCATCTAAAATACTTAATTGAAAATAAAGGAGGATTGGAAAAAGGTTTATAGTATATAATATTTCAATATACTCCGTTCAAATCTCTGGAAAAAGTACATTCCCATCAGAAGAGCGAAATGGATTATGCATATGATATGCAAATTTGCAGTTCTCGCCAGTTTTTGCCAGTAAACGAGTAAAATGTGGGGTAAGAATTAACAAAAATGACGAATATGAGTTACTAATATTCTATTATATATATTCTAATTCAGAATAATGGACTCTGGTAATCAATGAACTGTGAACTCCAACGTTATTACCATATTCCATCACCAATCATACAACTGGTAGGTCAGCTTGGGTTCAAATGCTTGACGGAACTGTTCAACGGATAACATCTCAAATCTCTCTCTACGAAATAATTCTACAACTACAGTAAACAGCAAAAATACTATGAGATACAGTTATAATATACAACCAACCCTGCCCTTACAAGCAATTCGTAAACGTCGTTAAATGGAACCCATTCCATCCGAGACAAATCATAAATAAGAGGGAAGACATGAAATAAAACAAGAGATTGAAATACCAGTATTTCCAATCAAAAATCATTAATGTCAACCACGCCACCCTAATTTGCCATTTTCCATATGCTTCTTTCTTTTCTCTAATCTAACTTCTTGTTTTCCTTTTTTTTTTCCGCATCCATTTCTCCAGAACTTCATAAACTGCAACCCGAATAAAAAAAAAAGGTGCACACCTTTTGCGAGGTAACCAGTTTCCATTTTTTTCAGTTCTTTTCAGTTCTTTTCAGTTCTTATGTAATCCTGATTTGAACAACAATGTGTTCAATAGGATAATCAATCATATATCAATCTTTAAATACACTAAAATGCAAAATTTCAAATCAAACAAGACCGTCAGAAATCACAACCGCCTGATTACTGTGAGCTGTTGCTTGATTTTAAAGATGAAGGAGAATTAATTCTCACTCCAGTGACAGGATTAATAATCTCTACTGGCTTTCTTACACGACTGTATGGAGTAGAAGTAGCAGAGTTGCTGCCTGAACCTGCTGAATTCCCTTTAGAGCTCCCATAAGACCCTTTATAAGAGGGAGATGATAAATTATAAGACGAGTAACCATTAGGAGAACTGTTATACCCATACAGATCTTGTTGATTCTGTACTGGTGATACAGTAGGAGACTGATACCCATATGACCCATATGAAGATGGGAGATATGAAGGAGCATGAGGGTTTAAGCCAGAGTTACTACCGATATAAGGGCAGAACTCCATATCGTCTTCTGGGTCGAACCCTTTGCTAGCAATCTGCCTTGCTCTCAGATACTGAGCAGAGCCCATACTGCTAGGGGATCTGTAAGCCAGAGGTGAGGCAGCCAAATTTGAATGTTGTTGAATCGGAGACACGTTCATATTGATATTCATGCTAGTCACTATAACCATTTTTGTGTTAGTATATCTGTTGAGTGCTGATTACTGTAAAGTGAGATGATAGTTGCACTGAAAGGATATACAGAGTCACAACAGAACAACAATCACGACTCAGCACAGGCCAGCTCGTCTGTGGCTTGTGCCGAAACATTCTATACATATACCCTTCAGTCCGACTCGTTTATCCTGCCATCGCAGCAACACTTCATCTATTTAGAAGATGGCTGGTATCTCGTCAAATTGGATACCACTACCTTCCATATCACAGGGTACTTACCTATCGTCGGTTGACTTCACTGATTATGAAAACTCCAGACTTTCAGTTGTAAATATGTTGTTTATCATTCACTGTAATTATCGATAACTAGTTACTATAACTATTACGCTCTTTTTCATTATATTTATCACCAGACTCATATCATAACGTGTGAGATAAGAGAGTTGATGGAGTTGATAGAGGTGGATGGGTAGGAGGGAGGTATTCACTGCACGTCGGGAACTCTAAGTCCGAGTTTGGTTTATGGGTGTGACAAAAATTTTAAGGTTCGATGTGGTGTAATTTCTGTTAAGGGTGTCAGCATGGTAGATGAGCAGAATATATGGAATAAGGAATCTACAGCGCAGTAAACTGGTGTTCTGTCAATACATCAGTCAGGTAGCTCAAAATATTTGGTTGGAAGGTCTTGTAGACTGTTTAATTATGAGTTCCGGTTCACTCACTACCCCGTATCGTGGCATGCATGATTCTGCATGTCACGTAACTTATGACACATTTGGAATTGACAACAAACAGAAGTTACCCGGTGAACATATGTCACGACTCGTGTCTCCTGACACACGCGCTCTAACCGTCATTATCACTCAATTTTCCGCTTTCGGCTAAACTCTGTTTCCTGATATAGCCATACTTGCTTACGTCATACAAAACCTATCGGGTGCCTCTCACTGCACGTCTTCTGCAAGGCTCCTGCGAGTCTCCTGCACATGTATGAATAAAGAATGTGAAAAATATATAGAAATTGATAACCAGGAGGAATATTTCATATCCAACGCTTCTTCGCGTTCATATACGCCGTAAATCGCCTTATGGAGCTCTCAGATGTCAACTGTATGACTACTGAATGACCAGGGACATCCCGTCAGAACGCTCATGGCTTTTCTCTTCCGAAAACTCTCGACAATGGCTCAATCTCGAACATACAGTGTAAGATATGATGATTTGATGACATTAATTGCTGAACAAAGCTGACCATTGACTTCTTTTGTTATTTCCCTTTATTTCTACAGGATGCTATAGCAGCACTGAACTCTCTGCAGTCTAACTTTGCTGCTGTTGAAGCTGTGAAGCAATCTGGAGTGCGTAACAATGCTTCCACCCTTCTGGAGATGGTTCAATATGCCAAACTGTTAGGATACGAAGTAAGTCAATTGTAGTTTCCTTAAAGGTTCTTAAAGGTCTCCTAAGGGTTTTGTAATGTTTCCAAAGACTCTCAAAGGTTCTCAAAGGACCTCTAAGGACCCCTACAGTTCCCAAAGAACCCCTAAAATTTCCTAAGCTTCCCTAAGCTTTACCATCTTCCCTCTAACTAACCTTCTCAGCCGTCAGACTTCAACAGACTCAACATCGTCCACGTAACCGGCACCAAAGGCAAAGGATCAACCTGTGCATTTGTACAGTCAATACTGCAGCAGTATCAACCGGCTCCCATATCGAAAATTGGCCTCTACACTTCGCCGCACCTCAAGTCTGTGCGCGAACGTATTGGGATAAACGGTAAACCAATCTCAGAAGACCTTTTCACCCAGTATTTCTTCCAGCTATGGGACAGGCTGTCTTCCTCGCAACTGCCTTTGGAATTATTCCCTACAGCTCCTTTTGGAGGCAAACCGTCTTACTTTAAATTTCTTACTTTACTGTCTTTCCACGTATTTATGCAGGAAAATGTAGACACAGCTATATACGAAGTAGGCATCGGCGGTGAGCTGGATTCCACTAATATTATTGAAAAGCCTACAGTAACGGGCGTCTCAGCTCTCGGCATTGACCATACGTTTATGCTGGGGAACACTTTAACAGAGATCGCCTGGAATAAAGGCGGGATCTTCAAGCCAGGGGCTCGCGCGTTCACTGTAGCTTCTCAGCCCGCTGAAGGGCTGAAAGAGCTTGAAAGGAGAGCCACCGAGCGCCACACTACTCTTACAGTCGTAGAACCTCATCCGGGGATTTCTCAGCTGCGCCTTGGCCTGGAAGGAGATTTCCAGAAAGAGAATGCTGCTCTGGCTGTGGCGCTGGCACGGGAACATCTCCGGAAGCTCGGTGTGGCGCTGGAGGAGGACGTTTCCGCTCCACTGCCGCCACAGTTCCGCCGCGGACTGGAAACTGCCGTGTGGCCTGGAAGATGCCAAACGATAACCCGTGGCTCAGTAGAATGGCTTATAGACGGCGCACATACGCGTGAGAGTCTTTCAGCTGGTACTAAATGGTTTATTCAGAAAGCCAAGCAGACTGAGTCTTCAGAGGCTGTGAAGCGGCAAAGAACTCTCATATTCAATCAGCAGACACGAGACGTCAGTACGCTGATATCCGTCGTATACCAGTTGACGCAGGAAGCAGGCGTGCACTTTGATCACGTCATTTTCACTACGAACGTCACGTGGGAAACGGGATATTCGCCTGATTTGACGTCTCTAAACGTGTCTGCTCAGTCAGTGGACTCTATGGAAGTCCAGCGGCAGCTGGAGGCGCAGTGGGTGCAGCTGCAGGGTTCTGAGCCCCACAGCAGTGTTCATGTGGTGCCGAGCATTGACCGAGCTGTTGAACTGGTGGATTCTTGCGCTGCTGAAGGCCAGCCCGTGCAAGTATTCGTCACAGGCAGTTTACATCTGGTTGGTGGGTTGCTAACTGTGCTGGACAGTCAAGTGGAAGCCCAGAAAGATGGTAAATAGATAACTCATAATTAGAAGGAAAAATAGGAATGGAGACCTGTGCTGGATGTAGAATGTTAGAAATACAACAATTATAGACCTTAGCTTCTAATGTGACGTGTGTAGAGAACTAAATCTTTCGTAAGCAAAACAGTAACCTACAAAGAGAATATATCAACACTAATACATTTCTATAAACAAGTAGAGACCATTAGAGACCACTAGAGACTCCTTAGTTGTTCTACAACTTCACATCTCAAAGCTATCAGAGACATTCCAGTCTCTCAGCTGCCAGGATCTCCCCTGAGCCCCCTAAATCACACATTAGACAGCACAATCGCAGGAGAACCCGGAACTGCGTCAAGAAGAGCCTTGGAAGGAGACTCAATAGAAACCTCTTCGCCAGTGATAATGTTGTGAGCTTTCTTGGCAGTTTCGTCTTCCAAAACAAAGGCTTCCACACTGTCTAATTTAACAGAAGTAGTACTGCGCTGATACACTTTCAAAGCCAGTGCTTCCTTTGTTGTTTCCACTTCGTTGAAAATCAATTCCCGGTTAAATACAATCTCAGGTTTTTCATTTCTCAGTCTCTGCTTCAGGAAATTTACAAACGGCATAGCTTTCTTCACTTCTCCGTGCTGCGCTACTTTCTTGGGCAATTCCGGATCGTACGACATCGTGAGCGCATCAAAGGATTCTCTCACTAAATCAATATACCGTGCTTGCCACGCTGGGAACTGGCCAGAGATATACAGAGACAGTTTAACAGGTTTCTTAGGGTCCAAAGCCACTTTTGCACCTTTCTTCTGTTTCTTGAACGCCACTCCTTCAATCTCACGCACACTCTTACTCACACTGCGCACATATTCCAGCGCAGCAGTCAAAGCAGGATCTTCCGGCTTCTCTGCCCGCGGGAACTTCGCATCGTGAACGCTGCCCTTGAGCTTCAGTAAGTCACGGTAGACATACTCAGAGAAATGAGGAGCAATAGGAGCCAACAGCAGAATTTGGGTCTCAATATACTTACGGAGCAAATCTCTATGCATACCTACGCCAGCAGAACAAATATCCCTATAGTAGTCGCGAGCAGACAAGAATTCAAAGAATCCGCTTTTCAGGCCAAGTTTGAAAGCAGCGTTGGAGTAGTGCTGGAAGCAGGCTTCTGTCAATTTACTCATTTCATTTTCAAAAGCTCGGTCAAAGAAATTGTACTCTCCAGTGCGGAAAGTGTCCAAAGAGGCTACTACTTCTTCAATCCACTCTTTCAGGTTGTGAAGTCTGAGGATAGCAGCGTTAGCATTGGATTCGTCGAAGTTTGCGTCTTCAAAAGTGTCTCCGGCGTCGGCCAGAGCGATACGCGAAGCGTCTGCGCCGAATATTTCAGTAATTTGCTTCAAAGTACGGAAATTTCCTGTACTTTTCGACATTTTCTGATTATTCAGCATCAAATGACCATTAGCACGAATTCCACGAGGCCAAAACTTCTTAGGGAACAATGCTACATGACAGTAAATGAAGAAAGTAAGATGATTAGGGATCAAATCTTTGCCTGACACCCGCAGATCCAATGGGTAGAAATACTCAAACTCCTGCCGCATCTTATCCAGTTTTTCCTTAGGAATATTGCAAGTGATCTCGTCGGTATTGTGGAATACGTAATCCCACGCATTGTCCACCATATCTTCAGCCGGAATCTGCAACGGACCCGCTTCCGTGCCGTAGAAATCACTATGCAGCAAATGGCACACTGTATAGTACGCCATATACACTGTAGAGTCTGAAAGTGATTCTACAAGGTACTGAGGGTCCCAGGGGATCCGCGTGCCCAGCCCATAACTACGAGACAAAGCCCAGTTTCGCAGCCACCCCAATACAGCTTCAAACGCGTTATTCGTCTCTGGAGAGTACGTCTTCATTCCTGCTAAGCATTCTTCAGCCTGGGCACGCCACGACTCCTCACCGTAATCTGTGAACCACTGATCCTCCAGCGACACTACACAGTCGTCTCCAGACCGGGAAATCACCTGAGACTCGGGCTCATTGTATACAAACGCGTCTCCGGCTTTCAGGAGATCTTCCCGGACTTTCGGCTTGGCTTCTTCGACTTTCAGCCCAGTGTACGGCCCATAAATCATCTTCCCTTGATAATATCCTTCTTTATACGCCAATTCTTTCGCCTTAGCCAGCAAAACAGCATCCTTAGGCGACTGGATCTTCAAATCCTGCACCAGCTTCTCCGCTGTCAGCTTCCCATACGTCGGAGTCTCAATAATCGGCAGCGGCTCCCGCGCTGCCCACTCGGCTTGAATGCCGTAGTACTCAGGCTTGTGGGCCAACTCCTTCATAGTGATGTAGTCGTCGGGAGAATCACTCGGCACACACGTAACCACACCGGTACCTTTAGTAGCCAGCACGGTTTCCATCGGCAGGACGCGGACTTCCGGGTACACAGACAGCGGGGCTCGGATGCGGGCTCCGATCAGTGCCGAGCCGGCGATGTCGAGTTCCGAGGCCCAGTTGCCCCGCTGCGGGGTAAGTTTCTGGAAACTCATGTTCTTGAACGACCGCTCCGTGCAGATATAGTAGTTGCCATTTCCAGCGTTGAAAAGCCCATAAGTGATCTTCGGGGATACAAAACAGCACGTTTGGCCGTACATTGTTTCCGGCCGCAGGGTGGCAGCCACCAGGAACACTTTTTTCCCTTGTAGAGAGAAATTTGCCTGTTTCAGCACTTCTACAGCTGTTTCAGGGAACTCCAGCACTTCAATCTTAATAGCAGTGTACTCCTGCGGACCCACAGCTTCACCAGACTGTCTGTCGTGGTCCATACAGGGCTGCCCGTCCTTGGCAGAGTAGATGGTGTATCTTTCGCCGAATTTGATCTTCCCCAGGGCTTTCAAACGGTTCATCTGCCATCTGACAAACTGATCATAGTACGGATTGGCGTCAGTAGTGATGAAACTGCGCCGCCAGTCGATCCGCGCGCCGAAATTCGTGCAGTCTTCCTGGCACAGAGGCGGGAAGTACGTAAGCCAGTAGTTGGCGTCGGCAAACTTGTGAACTTCTTCTCTGGGGATTCCTAATTGCAGCATAATTTCAAACTGGAACTTCCCGCGTCCCTGCTTGGCCTGCGCTTTGGATTTCTTGGCTTTGAACTTCGACACGTCTTCGGACTTTTCGGCCGATTTCTCCGGCACGGGGATTCCTTCTTCCCCGTCTTCTGGTGGTGCATTTTCAAACAATTTACCAAACTGTTCAATTTCCCGGACCAGCTTGTCGGCACAGGCTTTAATCGGCATGCCAGTACAGTGGAATCCAAGCGGGAAAAGCGCGCGTTTGCCCAGCATTCTCTCGAACCCAGTAGTGAATTCAATCTTGGACAGAGTAAAAGAATGCCCAGCATGGAGTACACCATTCATATAGGGATAAGCCATAGTACCAAAGTATTTCGGGTATTTTTCGTGCATTTCCTCCCATGAGAGGCCTGCGGTGGCGTCAGCGGAAGGGGCGTCGACCTGGAAAAGTCCTTCATCCTGCCATATTTTTTGGTATTTCTTTTCAATAGCAATCAGTTCGTCTCGGCGAGACGTATTAGTGAAAGGTACGGTGGCCGCCATAGTGCGGGGGACGGGACGGTTTTTGTTGGTTGCCGGAGGGTGAAGTTCGGTGTTTTCTTTGCCGAGATTGCCGAGGTTGCGGAGTTTCGGAGTTCCTGAGGTTCGGGAAGCGGCGGAAATCGGAGGGGTTTTTTTTTATCCGAGGAACGGGCCGGGAGGGAGGAAAATCGCGGGAGTTTTCCGTGTGGGTTTGAATGTGTGAGTCACACCTTTACACCCGATTTTTTCACCTGCCTAAAAGGGGAATTCGGAGAAGATGGGAAAAGCGGAGAAGATGTGGGGCGAAAGCGGAGAAGATGGCGGAGATAAAGCGGATGAAGAGCGGGAAGGCGGAATGCCGAAATCTAAACATAATCAACCTATACCTACAACTATTCATATAAAGTCATCGCTATTTATACACTTTTCAGCCGCACCGCTAGCGGAACCTCGGAGAAAACTCGGCAAACAAACCAGCTATATGAGCTTCGAAATATCGGCTATGCCGAGGCCTCTTTGGCTATGCCTCTTCGGCTACGCTTCTTCGGCCCGCAACGCTTCTAACGAAAACTCCGAAACCTGCTGTAAATACACCTTCAGCTTGTCCGCCTCGTCCATAGATATATACAGCTTATAGCGCTCGTCAGCTACGACTTCAGCCAGCTGCAGAACCTCAGGCCAGCACCCCGTCAGCTTTCTATCCCGTTCTACAGCTATACGGTACACAGAATGCAACTGATCAAACACATAGCTGACATACAACGCCCGCATTTTCCCCGCAATGCCCCGCACTTCCGCGTCCCGAGAAATACTCATGCGGAAGAACAACTGGCGGGTAACGAAAACACGGAAAGCAGCAATAAACTCCCGCATATCTCCAATTGTAAATACACGTTTCCCGGATATCAGGGTTTCCAGCAGTTCATCGCACAGCACCACCTGGTCGATGAAAGCTGTGATTTGCTCGATTTCCAGTCTGAGAGTCGCTGGCAGTTCCGCCACGCCGTCCCCACCGGAGTCTCCAAGCCCGAGAATCTGTTTATCGTAGGCACGGAAGATTTCCGACGTCGGAACAGCCGAGCCGAGCGCCACAGCAGCCACCAGCCGTCCTGAAAGCAGGAATAACCGGTAAACCTCCACAGCATAGTATACACTTTGTACAGGCATATTTGCATCTAAAAACAGTCTAACGCAGTTTACAAGCCGCATATCCGATTCGGAAGCTGCTTCGGCATATTTAACAGTCCTCGGATCTGCCGGGAGGTACTCAGGTCTCAATTCTTTGAGAAGATTGTCCATAGTGAGTTGCAAGGTAGCGCGTAGATCGATTTTAAATACACTTGATATCTCAATCATTGATCTCCGCTCTTCTAAGCTGTCCACTTGGCTTAAAAGCCCAGCATACAGATCTTCCGGCCCAGATTCCGAGTTCGTAAGAGCAGATAACGTGGAATAGTACAGCGGGATCAACAGATACTTCCGCCGAGCTGCTAGAATCTCTACATACTCTTTCAGCAATGGAGCTGACAATTCAGCAGAGCCTACGAGTTTCTCAGGGTCTGTTTCCGAGAGAAATAACAGCAGAGCAGTGAAAACGCGCACCAGCCTGTCTCTCAGGGTGGTTTTCGGCATTTTCAGCAGTCTTTCCGTCTCCTGAGCTACGGTATCGTCTACTAAAGCTACATAAGCGGCTACAAACGCGTCAGTGGCTGACGTACCATCAAAAGACACTCCAGCGTGTCCGCAAAGCGTCCCTAAAGTGACAGTCTTTGCGCTGAGCTTAGCAGTGCCTAAAGATGCTATATACATGTCGTAAAACGACGTGAGAACTTCGGATACTTTGGCGAGTAACCGCAGATTCCATGAATTACAAACAGGGATTACAGCATCCGCTACGTTGGCCAGCAGGCCGTAAATGGCATTTTCGTATTTATCAGCACCGGGGGACAAAGCTATCTTTGCGCACGTGGTTCGGAACGATTCGCCCGCTGTTTGCGCTTCCGATCGGGTATGTAAGGAGACGCTGGGGTCGAAATTTTGATAATTAAGCCAAGTTTGAATAGCGGAAGCCAATACGGCATCTTCTACCGCTCGGCACAACCCGAGAGCGTCGGCAAATTCGCCGGCTAGCAGAAGCAGGAAAACGTCACAATGATACTCGGATAAAAGTGCTGAGTTTCCGTTTCCGTTTCCGTTTCCGTTGCCGTTGAAAGCGGATAAGCCGAAAGATACGTTAGATGGGCTATTTTTAAACAGAGTTTCACTACGGTGCGCGGCAGCAGCGGCAATCTCGGCTTTCATTGCGCCGAGCTGTTCCGGCCGGCGGGCTCGGGGTTTCGGCACGAGGGCGCGGAGCCAGTCAGTTACGGCGGAAAGATCTCGGAGTCTCGGATAACGGATAGCAGCGGCATGACGGAGTTTTGTGTTTGAAATCTCGGGATTAAGCGGCGGGATTGACAAGCCGTCGGAGGGATGAGCCGATCTAGCTTTGTGGAGTGTTTCTAGTAAATGCCAAAAAGCCGATTCAAGGCGCCACAATTCCGCTTCCGCGTTATCATTGGGTAGAGAATTGTAAGCTAAGCTGACTTTTGCGCGTAGATCTTCAATGAAATCGGCCGGGGAATTGAGACGGTGGAGGTACAAATCCTCTGCTGCTTCATAGTACAAATCGAATTCGTCGGATTTCCCCGTGTTTACCACGATATCTTCCGCCATTGTGGAGAGAAGCGGGCCGAGACTGAGGAGTGAATAGGAAGAGAGATGAGAGCTTTCTGCAGGGTTTGACGGGTTTGGCGGGGGTTTTCCGGACAGATGCGGGCGGGAATTGTAATCGGAGATGTGGTAAGCAGCAGATTGAGCCGATAAGACAGCGGAAAAGCCGAAATGGCCGTCGGAACTTCGGCATCGGATGATCCGAGAAGAAGTAACAAATAATTTATGAGTGTCCGTTAAATTGGTGTTCAGTGTCCGGAAAAGTCACGTGCAAATTTTTGGAAATTTTGAATCGCGGGTGTCCGGATCGGGGGTTTTCCGGACAGCGGAAGAGAAATACCGAGATTAGGAGTACAAAAAGTGACAACTACGGATCAAAGGTGTGAATTGGTTGTATTATCAGGGATAGTGTAGTGCTTGGATGCTACTAGGAAGGAATCTGAGAAGATCTGGAACGATTTTGAAGCGGATATATCGCTTCTTTCATTCCTTCTCTCCCCTCGGATCCCCCATCTCGGCATTTGTTTTCTGAATAATTCCATAAATCCATATATCCTTTGAAAATTTAAATCTACAAGATACAATCTACATAGACACTTATTTGTATTTCCAAAACGATTCCCACGCTTTCCCCCAACTCCAACTCCTCAAACCTCCAAGTCAATTGGAACTTCCGAAACAGCCCTTATCAGCACATTTCCCGCTTCCGAGCTTTGCCTATCAACCACCAGGGTGTATCGGCCTGCAGAAAGCGTCAGTGCCGGTTCTGTAATTCCGAAAATCGACGGCTCAAACCCGGCATTCGGACTAGAGCTCCGCCATACCTCTCTGGTCCCGCCGGCATCAAAAAGCCGGACCCGAAGCGGCCTTCCGCGTTCCGTGTCTGCCACATGCAGAAGCACATCTCCTGCCCGCTTAACTAGAAACGCCACCTGCGCCACATCCACTAAATCAACCCTAGCCTCTTTATAGAAATTGTGGCTCGGCTGCCACGGAAGATCCGTCAACTCCACTGACTCATTGCTCTCCACTACAAGCCTGAACGGCCCGCACACCCCAGGCCGAAGAGTGCTCGGGACCAAAATAACGTACGGGAAGTACCGCAAACTCACCACAGTCTGATAAACGCCATCTCGGTACTCCGCATCAACTGTATACAGCTGCTTCGGGCTGTAGCGGAACACCCGCCGCCGAGACTCCGCTTTAAACACCTGCAGCACCACAGGAACTCCTGCGCCGGCCAGCAGCGTAAGCCGAACCTCCGCTCCGCTGCTAGGCACCCGTAACGCATACATAGGGTTCCGAATATACGAATAGCTTGTCCAGGTGCCACCGGCAGAGTCTCCGTGCCACTCACCAGTCTGCCGAACGGAGTACCGGCAAATGGGCTGCGCCTTCCGCAGTTTCGGCAAGGGAACGTCACTGTAGGCAAACAGACTGAACGGTACCACTGCAGAGTCCGAGGTGAACCCTGAAGCTCCGACAACTACGGTATAAGCCGTGGCAGGCGGCAAAGACACGCACACAAATGCCTGATACGTATTGAGTTCCACACCACGAGTTACAAAGCGCACTCCTTCGGCCGCGTGCACATGATGGCCGGGGGCGTCGACTACATGCAGTGCCAGCATTTCCGAGACGGAAGTGGCGCTGGGCCGTTGAGTGAAATGACGGCTTAACAGCAGCCACACTTCCGTCGGCTCTGTGTGGCGATTTTCCAGCCGGAACTGCGGCATGCAGGAAAACGCGTAGCCGAATTGCCGCGCCGTACCGTTGTCCCACACAGAATGCGTTTGTGTGCGGCACGGCTTCGCCTGAGGGTTCCAATTCAGGTATATATTGTCGAAAAGGTTACAAACAGCATCAAAAGGAAGCCAGCGGGAAGTTTCCAGTGGTGTCGGAGGATCCGTCGGAGGCAATTCGGAAGCGGCAGACAGGTTTTCGGCCGAATTGTCCTTCGTTTCGGCTTCTCCCCGCCACGGATTCCGCACTAAGACCATCCGCTTGCCGTCCATCTCTGCCAGCTCTTTTACAGTATAATCGTGTTCGGGAATAAACCAGAAATCAGTGACAGTTTCCGCTGTTCTGTCGGCTCGGCCCGTGCCGAGGCACACCATCACGTTACCAGCAGACCACGCCGTGAATAAACGAGTCCACAAACTGTCTGCCGAGTTCCCCGCCAGAAGATCGTCGAAAAACGCTCGCAAATGTATAAATTCCGGTAGCCATCCGCTCAACATATACGTGTCATTAGCCGCATGACTCCCGCGGAATTCATAAGACCCAGCCATGACTTTCAAGTATGCCTTTTCAATCAGAGCCGGGAACAGCTGTGATTCGTCGTGCGCCACAGTTGTGAAAAGCCGCTTGTGGCGCAGCACAGGCAGATAATCGTCGATCTCCACTGAACGCCGAACTCCATTGAAATACAGTAAAACTACGTACTTCCCGCGGGGAGACAGCAAGCCACCGGTAGCGGGAAGCGGGTAAATCAGCCGGGCAACCAGCGGCTCACCCGTGCGAGCCTCGGCATACGCGAGAGACAAAAGCGAAGCCACAAATGAACAATCAGCTACGGAATCCTGTACGAATTCCGTCTCTCGGAGGTTCTGTAAAGCATCCGTCATATCCCGCGCACGGGCCCAGCGGAGCAGCCGCTGGTTTTGTTCCGTGGACAGCAACAGCCGGCCGTCCGGGTCGGAATACCTGCCGTCCGGGGAACCGAGAATACCCGGAGAAGAAGTTTCCAGTTCAGCCAATCGTTCAGACACATCTGACAGGTCCAGCGGGTCCCCTGAAGAGTGTAAAACTTCACAGTCCACTACGGGCGTTATTCCCTCGGGCCAGACAGGGTAGAAAAGCCTCCCGCCCACATTGGAGCTGATATATAGTAAACGAGTTTCGTAGTTAAGCCCGGGGGAGTCCTTTGACGATAATTGAGAGTTTTCCAGTGCTAGCGTGCAAAGCTGGGCAAAAGATTCTTTGGTGAGTTGCGCAGGACCATTACGACTGTCGGTATTTCCGCTGGAGTCGAGAAAAAAGCCGAGAGCTGTATTGAATTCCCGAACGGCAGCCCGGGCTTTCGCTGAAGCTTCATCAGTTTTCTGATAAGCGTAGTCGTACCTGCTTTCGGCTACTAGTTGAAGCCCGCGTTCAACACAACGCCACATGCTAGCTGGCATGCCGTCGGGACATCCTATTGACCATAGGGGCGGAATGGAGCGGCAAGGAGCGGAACAGAGCGGAACGGAGCGGAATAATTGAGCTTTAACGAAGCTGACGGAGCTCCGAGCTTCGAACTTCGCGTCTCGCTTTCGGGCACTTTGCATCTCATCATAGACAGGACATCGCGTCTCCTCTTATTCCTATACTCCACTTCACGTCTCCTCTCGTTATCCCTCCTCCTCATTCCAACATCGCATCTCCATTCGAACGCCGATTTCATCCCGCTCCTTCGGGACCGAACAATTGAATCCGCGGCGAAAATTGAGCCGAAGTCGGGTAAAACGCTTATAACTAAGACTTAATACAAATACCCCGAGGTTTGCAGGTCCAGCATGCCGGCTGAACCACGGAAAACACCCGGCGGAGTCTCCGTGGGCCAGCTGACTCAACTTCTACAGTCACTCCGAGACAGAATGAGTGATCCGATATCCGATAACGCAGCTCGGCTGCAGTACGCCGATTGGACTCTGTGGCACGGCGAACCAGCCGAGGAAACACTGGAAACAACGCAGGACGAGCGCGCCGTGCAGGAAAGCTGCGACGAGCTTTTTCGCTCTAAAAGTCTCAAAATCAGCTCTGACTCCCTCCGAGAGCATCTCAACAGTCATATAGGGTTCTCGAAGTACTTTCTGAGCCACCAGCTGCCTTCCGGATACGTCACGCTTGACGCCTCCCGCCCGTGGCTCATCTACTGGCAGTACTCGAGCCTGCTGCTGCTGGACGCTGCGCAAAGAGACGGTAAACTCGATGAGCAGATAGCCGATACTATTCTCAGTTTCACTGGTCCGCACGGAGGATTCGGCGGAGGCCTCGGCCAGGAGGATCACGCGGTAGCCACGTTTGCCGGGATGAACTGCCTGGCGCTTGCTGGGCTCCCGAGTGCTTGGGATAAGATTGATAGAAGTGTTATATACGAATGGATGCTGCGGCAGTTGAAAGAGACGGACGGATCGTTCAAAACGCACGCCTCGGGCGAAATTGATCTCCGTAGTGTTTATAGTGTAGTACAAACGGCTGTGTTGTTGAATCTGGTGACTCCGGAATTGGTAGAAGGTGCGGCTGAGTTTATTGCCTCTTGCCAGACTTACGAAGGAGGTTTAGGCGGATATCCCGGGAATGAGGCGCACGCGGGGTACACTTTCTGTGGTGTGGCAGCTTTGTGTCTTTTAGGGGCCCCCGAGCGGATGTTAACGGAGTATTTGGACTTTGACGGGTTAGTCAGGTGGCTGAGCCAACGGCAATACGGACGGGAAGGCGGATTATCGGGTCGTACAAACAAATTAGTGGACGGATGCTACAACTACTGGGTTTGTGCTTGCTGGGCTGCTGTAGAAACTGTAATGGAAAGCTTGGGAAGGTCTCTATGGGATCGGAAGGCCCTGGAACAGTATACGCTGATATGTGGACAGAATGATAAAGGCGGATTTCGGGACAAACCGGGGAAACACCCGGATTTCTATCATACGTGCTATTTATTGGCTGGGCTGTCAATTGCCCAGCACCGCTATATATACGCTGGTCCAGCGGATGTGCCGTTGGGAGAAGCAGCTTTGTACTGGGAGCGAGACTACGAGTACAGGCTGGAATCTGATAACGACTACGAGCTGGAGGTGATCCACCCTATCTTGGGACTACCGATGGGATGCGGCGAGCGTATGATTGAGCATTTTAGGCGTCAGGATGGTTTGGGGGCTGAGGTAGTGATTGAGGAAGTGACGGAAGGGACAGAAGGGACCGAAGGGACGGGAGTTTGAGGAGTTTGAAGGTCGGGAATGACCTGGGACTATTTGGACTGACGTATCAAGGCTTCTGGGGCACCATAAGTGATTATAAGGCCTCTCAGATAGCCGTTTGCGTGTATTTATCTTACATTTGTTCCGTCTGCTACTATCATATTTACGATGACATAATCAGTTAATGACATAATATTTGATTACGTATTCCAGTAGGATCTGTCTCATTACAGGTACACCGAAAACCCACCGAGAAGCTATCAATTTCCAACATCAAACTGGCTGAAAGAACACTCAGTAAGCATCAGATCCGTCGTAAAACCGCGAATTCCTGCTTAAAACCCCGAAAACCCACTCTATAATCACAATATCGGCAATATAACAACATGGCGGACCGTCTGAGTAACGCCGAGGTGCGTAGCATGAGAATACAATGACTTATCGTGACTATTGTTGTCATACTAACAGTTTTCTCTAGTTTTTCACTCGGCTCAGTGATCTTTTCGCCAAATCCAACGAAGGAGCTTCCTCCGTGTTCCTCGTACAGAAAAGGCGTATGTGGTTTGCCGTAGGAGGCTATGGTTGTCATCTAAGGGTGTCTGAGCCATTTCTGATGAAGAATATATACACTAACAGGGATTACTATAGTATCTTATGATCCGGAACGCTCAACGACAGGCGATCTGAGTGACCTGGCGACGGTTCCGAGTATTGAAAGCACACAGAGTGACAAGCGGTTTCAACTGTTGATCCGTGCGACTGATGGGAAGAGTGCTAAGAAGACAGGGAAGCAGAAGACAGCCGGTGAGAAGAAGACGAAATTCTCTACAGTGGTAGACAGTGATAAACTAGCGGAGTTCTGGAATGAATATGCGCAAGTAGTGCGGTCGGGGATGTCGTGTTTGCAGAAAAAGGCCAAGAAGAAGGTGAAGAAGACGAAACAGAATAAAATAACAAAGCCATAGATTGATTAAAAAATGTTGAACATAGCGAGTAATGAATGAAAAAAAAAAACAGTAAGGAAGTTGATTATTCCACTAGAGTAAGAGATGCAATTTGGGTTATATAGTAAAAGGTGTGATGAATGAGGATTTGACGTGTTTATTGATATATTTAGCAATGATAGGAGATCGAGGAAACTACAGAAAGGAAGACGACTTAGAGGAGAGAAGGGAATATAAGATAAGCGAAGATAGTATTAGAGATAAGAGAATATCTCTACAGCTATCTTATACTAGAATATATGATCAGGGAAGTGGTAACAAATAGGATAGTCACTTATACGTTTTTAAATAGTATGTAGCGAGAGCCAGGAGATTCTGAATGCCATAATAAAGACGTTAATATTCAATGAGAAACTATCGCTGTTAGTGATTGCTAGTAATGATTAGATATACTGTTCTCCACGTATCTTGAATGCAATATGTAAATCTACATCAATAGAACTGCCAAATCAGCTGAAGTCTGCTCGTTTATCTGATGTTTCATTGCATGTTGAGAGTTCGCCAGCATAAAGCAGAGGAACAGCTTGCACTTTAAAACTTGTTTTCGCAGTCTAAAGGGAATTGAAATTATCTATATCCCCTACTTCCTGTCTTCAAACTCCAGTACTCATAAATCCATCTGTAAACTTTCTCATCGAGCCAGTTTCTACTGGGAACCTGAAAAAAGTTAACTGCAGAAAACTGTATAAACCAATACTTTAATCTTCTACTTCAGGTTTCAGTAATCCTTGTAAAAATACGAAAAACCCCCCTCTTTGCTACGTTCCTGTACTTTGTAGTCTCGAAGCAAAATACCATGTTGTGATTGTAAATATATACTTCCCTAATTTTTTGCACTCCCCTAATTTTAAGATCTTCTACTTTTTCAAAGCTCCTTTTCTACTTTCTGACTTTTTTTACAATGCAAACTTCTCTGATCACCAGCTTATGATTATTGTATTCTCATTAGCTGCTGCTTTCATCCTGATAATCCACCATTTATCCGCAAATCCTCTCCCTGCTCTCCTATCACTCATCCTCTACATGCTCCACCATCAGTATCCCATTAGGATTCAAGCACGGAACATCCGCTACCACCGTATTCTCGTCAGCTTCTAACACCTGCCGCGGCATTGGCGATGTAAGCGTGAAATTGAACTCATGGTTGTAATTCTCCGGGGGTTCAATCACTCTCACTGAGGTCGAATCTTCGCCGGTAGGTGGACCACCGAGATTCCCAGCTGTCCCGTTTTCATAGCAGTCTACAAACGTATACAAATCCCGCAAAGTTGCCGTAGCGGCAAATCTCCGGAATATGCGTTCTCCGGACGGCATTCGGAAGGAAATCCGCACTGCACCAGGCGTACCAGCTGGAGGCTCAGCAGCCAAATGAGCTCCGTGCCATAATAGCCACAGCCGCCTGCTCCGTTCCCGTTTTCTGTTTTCTTCTTCAGCTGCACGCTGCGCCTCCTGCTGCGCCTCCCGCTGCCGATCCCGTGCCGCATCTGCCTGTAAACTCGCCTGATACGCCTCGTCCTGCTGCCGTCTCAACCGTTCGTTGACCTCTCTCTCGTGCTGCTCATACTGCAAAGCCAACAGCCCTGGACCGTATTTCTCCAGCAGCGGCGTCATCCGCGTGATAAAACGATCAGGTGACAGGTAACCTTGCAAACGGCCTAATACTGACATCGACGGACACTCAGCTAGCACTTCTGCTCGCAAACCAGGGGCAGAGCTTTGGGTTTCAGCCACTACAGATTTAGGAGCTACTAGCGCTACAAAGGGGAACATTGTGGCCTGCAATTGATGCGCTACTTGGAACGCTTCAGCGTCCCGTACGTCGCCTCCCCAAACTATAAACTGTTTCGGATTTAATAGTTTAATTACATCAGGATTCATAAGAGTATTACAGGAAAACGCTACGGTATCATCGTGTTCGAAACTCTGGAGTACTACGACAAGCCACTTCAGCTCTTTCTTACTACGGTATAAAGCTTCTGTGTACCCTCCTTCAAAGAATACAATCCCAGTCGGCTGAGCCGCTACGGGGGAATCAGAATCGGAAGCATCCGCTCGCACAATATCGTACATCATGGAAGTGCCGCCTGTGATGTCCTTAAACTCCCGGACAAAACGCCGAGCCGTGTCAGCCGGGTTTACCGTCCGGGGCTCAGAATGCGAGGCATGACGGTTAGATTGGTATATCCCAGTAAGCCGCGGGAGTACAGGGAACGCCGTACCGAGAAGATAGAAGAGGGAAGCAGTAGATTTTGTGCAAATCACGAGCGGGACGAAAAAAATGGTTCGGAATAACAAAGCAAGTGCTCGGAGTGCTTTACCGGTAATTCTAGCAGCCCAGGGAGTCTCGGAAGAGTTTCGGAGTCTTTCGGAAGCGGCAGAGCTGCCCGGGAGTGACAAATCTGTGGCTGAGCCCGCGGCAGAATTGTAACCGAGTGGGGACAGAGATTCGTCTGTGCTGGGCCGAGGTCTGTTGGGCAATTGGCTCATTGAGTTGAACATGTCCGAGACTAATGAGCCGAACCCAGCCTGGGCAACAGAAGGAGAGGGATCGAATCCTTCATAGTGCGTGATGATTGCGAGTTCGAGATTCCAGCCAGAAGCTCGCAGGAGACGTACGCAGTAAGCGTTGTTGCCGGACCAGTTAGTGATAGCGCGGAATTCTTCCACGAGTTCTCTTTGTTCGGGGCTCAGATCGCTCATAGTGAGGGATGTGTGGGCTGTAAGAGGAGTTCTCTAAGGATTCGCTAGGGATTCGCTCGGCTGAGATTACCGGAGCATTGAGACGTTGAAGGGGTTTATACTGAGCAGGTAGATGTTAATGAAGATGTAATGAGTAGAGTAATGAGTAGAGTAATGAGTAGAGTAATGTGGTAATCTGTACTGAGAGGTGGGTAAAACCAGCGTAGAACACGGAAAAGAGTGTCGATTACGTATGCTGGTCAGTGTGGTGGAATCGGTGGAGTACCAGGGAAGATATATGAGTTGGGATTCGAATTTACTTGTTGTTAATCTTTGATTGTAGTGATGACGATGATAAAAGATGAGAATAAATAATAGAAATAAAAAGCAAAAAAATACTGGACGAGTCAGGGATCGAACCAGAGACCTTTAGAAAGTTAGGTTTACTAATGCAAATCTAACGCGCTACCAACTGCGCCACACGCCCAATTTTTTTGAAAATTAAAATGAGGAATATATGACTGGACGGTTGAGATTTAGTTAAACAAGGATTGCAATGATTGAACTGTTTGGCTTGTCTTCCGCTCCTGTTTTGCTGTATTAGCTGTTATCAAGGCTCTGAAAATAGAATGTATTAGATTCAATTAATCGTTTCTTCCTGCAATTTAGCTATGTAGGCATGCATTTCACACTGCTGTACTGGGGTCTGCGTAGCACGATAACCCCAGGTAACATGAAAGACTCATGAACAGCATTGAATGCTATAGTTTGCCTGGTTAATTTACCGTGCTTCAACGTAGATTACTTGTATTGGTTCCAAACTAGACAAGCCATTTGCAAACTTGCAATTGACAATCAAGTGGAGGCTCTCGGGGGTTTCAATGGCTCACACGGACCTCCGGTACTACTCACTGAGCATAGTATTTCCAACTTCGAGCATCAGTAGGCTGCAAGGGCTCATCCGTACGGCATAGACCGGCCAAAAACCAATCCGGCCTTCCGCACCCGTTCCAAATCACAGAAGGCTGCCGCGAGTGCGATAAACTACCAAAACAGAATCAGGCTTTTCATCACAAGTTCCAAAGCTGATGTTCTTCAGTCGCGCTCCGCCGTTCCGATTCTAATATCCCTATTTTGGTGACACGATTGGGATTTCCGTGATCATTGTCTCATCGGGTTACCGAAAATGTATATCGGAGCTCCATCGGTGTTCCAACGGATAATAATGGAGTTCCGTTTTGCTATTTTCTGATACTTTTAATACTATGAGAGCCGCTTACGTACAGCGACCAAGAAATGATTATTAGACTTCGACGGAATAAACCTTAAGCACAAACTATCCGAGATAGGCAACTAAGATAACGCCGTAGGAACTACTTCGGTCATTAACGATCATGAGAGATCGATACGTTTAACGTCATCAAATGGGTCGATTAAGATGTTATATAGTCTTAATAGTTATTGAGTAGTTGAAAGTGAGAATTATACATCAAATTGCAGTCAGAAGAGGTTTGAAGATATCTGGTTTCAAGAGCAGACAGTTCTTCAACCTGCACGGATGTTTCATTCTTCCGCGGCAAGCCAAATTAAGCACAACTTTAAACATTAAATCGAGCATTAAGGTATTGCGTTATTCCAGATTGAGCTAAAATCCCGACGCCGACCTTGGCGTATGTACAGAGAAGGATAATAGCAGTGGTACAACGAGGTTTCTAAAAGGAACTTGATGAGGTCAGTAAAAATATGAATAATTGCCTCAATATATGGTGGAAAATCAGAGGTTTTACTTTAGGTTGTAATGGCTAATTTTTAGTTCGGATTGATGATCTTGTTATCAGACTCACTTGCCTTGCTCATCTAAAGTTCCAACGCACTTCTCTAAGGAAAAAATAGCCGCCTTCGGCAGAACTTTACTGGGCTTGTCAGTTGTACGGAAGCTCTACCAGGAGACCCGAAGTCTCACGGCACTCTCAGCTGATAAATATGATACTTCACATATACTACACGTGGTGGAAATCAGAGACTCCGAAAGCAACAATTCTCATTGTTATTGATCATTTTTGAACCCACAAAACCTTTTTTTCTACACTCCGAAGTACCCAGCTACAAGCAGATCAGTTCCATCACCTCCCAGTGATGGCCTGCCCCTTGACCATCGGCTCTTCCGCTTTGGTTCTCTGAATTCACATAATTATCGAATCCTAACTGCTCCCCGCAATTTACCTCCGTCGAAGGAATCATTCACCCACAAAGCAACGGTTCAAACCGTTCAAACGGCCGTCACAGCTTCCCCCCAAGCCGAGGCAAGCAACTCGCCCCGCCCTTGCGTACACATATTTAAAGTTCATACATTATCCAGAGCAAAGTTCAAGCGACACCCTCATTAGGAAACAGAGATAAAGAATCAACGCTAATGGTGTTCTTCTCCAAACCTTAATCCCGAAATCATCTTCTCTCAGTTTCTCACGCATCACCGGCTTTGGCCGTCCTGGCCGCCATTTATACGTGCCGTGCTCCCTTGTCATTCTGAATATCATCTACTGAACCGGGTGGACAGAAAGAAGGACTTTTGGTTGGTATTCAACGTCATTGAATTCATTTGCTATCCTCACACTCACCCAGAGCTACCCAGCATCTTATCTAATCCCTAATCTAATTGTAGTAGTAGTAGTACAGCATTCTCTGGTTTATCAACCCTCCTATCCTATCCTATCCTATCCTATCCTATCCTATCCATCCAGTCACTCACCCCCCGCGTCGAGTTGGTCCTAAAATGCAACAGGAGCACAACCGGTAGATTGCCTATCGCTGTGCGCATTTCAGCTTGAATTCCGCTTCACTTTACACATCTAAAATGTCCCTCAAACAACGTCTCATCTCTCAAGCCGCGTGCACTCTCATCCCGCTGGGATGTGGCGCAGTTTATCTTTTCTCGGCCTATGCGCCACAACTGGCCGAGCGGCTCGGATATTCCGCTAGCGATATCTCATACATTGGAATGATGGGCACAGCGGGGACTTCCATTCTGGGAATCTTTGCCGGCGTAGCAATTGACAAACTTGGTGCTCGGACGCCTATATTATTCGGAGCTGTCGCGACTCTCATCGGGTTCGGCATTACATACCTCAGTTACGTGTTTGTAATCCGGAGTTTGTCACTACAGTGTTTTGCTATGGCTTTAGCAACACTCGGAGGCATTTCAGCTTACTATGCCTGTTTGAAAGTGTCGGCTAGCAATTTTCCCGATAATCGTGGCGCAGCTTCTGCTCTGCCCATCTCGGCTTTCGGCCTTTCCGCTTTGCTGCTGTCTGTAGTGAAATCCGAGTTCTTTGGTACCCGAGCCGATACTTTCCTGTTATTTCTGGCTCTTTCCGGTTCCGCTCTCTGCTTTATCGGAGGGTTTTTCGCTCGCATGTACCCGAGACAGCCACAATTCGATGAGATCCCCGTCATTGACGGCGTCGGCACAGACTATTTCGAGTCCTTTGCCGGGCTGAACGGCAGTAGCAGCTCCACAGACCTTGCTGGGTTAACGCGAGCTCGGTACGATATCAAATACGATACCGTTGACAACAAAGCTGATCTCGTTTATGACAGAGTATCGCCAGACCCTAACGGGAAACGTAGTAGTATTTTCAAGTTCAAAAGATTTTCTAATGCCTCGGAAAGATCACCACTGCTGGAAACATCACAGACGATGGTAATGGAAACTACACTGGAGTCAATCGAAGAGTATCAAGATAACCTGCACGGGTTTCGGCTGTTTACGAATACGAAATTTGTAGCTCAGTTCTTTAACTTGGCTGTACTATCAGGTATCGGCCAGATGTTTATATTTTCAGTAGGTTACATTGTACAGGCGCAGGGATATCAGCTGGGATATTCACCTGAGAAGACTGAAGCACTGCAAGCACTGCAAGTAGGGCTTATTTCCCTGTTTTCCTTTGTTGGAAGACTTCTATCTGGTACAGTTTCGGACTTGCTGCATAAACGGAGGATTCAAAGGCTGTGGCTGGTTGCCCTGTCTGCTTTCCTGACGCTGATAGGCCATGTGGCGCTCATTGCTTTGCCTGACAGTTTGATGATTCCTCATGGGATCACGGCAGTGTCAGCGCTGTTTGGCACGGCATATGGCATGGTTTATGCAGTGTATCCGGCGATTATTGGGGACTATTTTGGCCTGAAGTACTACTCTCAGAACTGGGGGCTGTTTGCATCTGCTGCTATGTTCGGGACAGGCATATTCAACACAATGTTTGGCAGAGTGTACGATATGAAGAGTGTGCTGGATGTAGATACGGATATGCTTGTGTGTAAGCTGGGGAAAGAGTGTTATGTTGCCACGTTTGAGCTCAGTGCGGCGTTCCTTTTATTCACTATGACTACTGTGCTGGCTGCCATCTATGTGTATCGCACCAAAGTTGACTTTATCTGAGTCACGATCCATTGAATGTGCTGGTTGACTACTTTTATGTTTATTCCATGGGATTTCGGGCTTGAGATAGTATAAGAATTCATTAAATATTCCATAGCTTATAAGAATTCATCTAAATAATACCATAGCTTACTTTATAAGCAGACTGTAGATGATGATAGGGAGCACAGGGCGTTGATTATGTTTCCCTGGGGTTGTTTGAGCTGCCGGAAGAAGTAAGAAGATCTCATATATAATGTGAGAAACTGTGTTGATAGTCATTGACTCAATAGTTGATCTGTATATGATCCTCGGCATATTCTTTGGAAGCTTCTGACCTCTGAACAAGCAGCTCCTCAACACGATTTTAATGTGAATTTCCTTCCATTATTCATATATATTATTCGTACTGCCCGTTCATTTCATACCGTAAGATAACTCCATAGGTTCTACTTTGTGAATGCTTCTTATGATAGTCGGGATGTAAGTGTCGGATAGCTCGGGCTGGAACTCCGACTACAAGGCTGAAATTCGGTATATATACATACATATATATTCTATTTTACCGAAAAGAATTCACTATTGGCATCCTTTGAAGAATGCAATACTACATAACGAGAGAGTTTAGGAAGGCGTCGTCAACTTCGTATCCTTGGAGAGAACAGGTGGTTTTCTGTTCATAAAGAAACTGTAAGGTACATATCCATGGACGTTCACCTTCGCCTGGTCTGCCCACGTCCAGACGAGTCCTGGGTTCCTGAGGAATGCTCTTCCTACAAGAATCAAATCTGCCGAACCATCATCAACGACTTTCTGAGCGTATTCACCATTTCGGAATCCTCCTACAACAGAGACTAGACCTTTGTCTCCGACACGGTCTTTAATGGCCCTGGCGTAAGGGACATGCTGCCCTTCGCCAGTACCACGGAAATGTTGATTAGGATTGTTCCCGCCAGAAGAGACATCAACAACGTCCACACCTAACTTGTATGCTCGTTCAGACAACTTCACAGTGTCATCAAGAGTCCACGACAGCGGCTCATTATCTACGTTTTCCACTGCAGAAACCCTGAGAAACAAAGGTCGATCAGGCCCAATCACCTCGCGGACAGCGATAATCACTTCTTCAAGGAGTCTAGTCCTATTTTCAAACGAACCACCGTATTTGTCGGTGCGCCGGTTAGAGAAAGGACTAAGGAACTCATTGATCAAGTAGCCGTGGGCTCCATGGATCATCACTACATCGTACCCGGCAACGTTTACCGCAAGGCGTGCGCTCTCTGCAAATGCAGCCACTATGCCCTTTATTTCCTCCTCGGTAAGCTCACGAGGCTTGACAAAATTCCCTTCCTTGAAACTCAATGCCGAGGGCGCCACTACGTCGTTCGGAAAGTAAGGGAAACCAGCAGTACTTTCAAGAGTAGGAAGCCCTTGGCGGAGCCATGGGGCAGCCGTGCTGGCTTTTCTTCCGGCATGGGCCAGCTGAACTCCAATTTTGGCCCCCTGAGAGTGGGCAAGATCTACAATACGCCTGTGGCTGCTTGCTTGAATTTCGTTCCATAGTCCCAAATCTTCGGGTGATATACGACCCTCTGGTGCGACGGAAGTTGCCTCAACGAAAGTAATACCGGGGCCCCTGAAGAAGAAGGCAGAATAGTGGCCAAGATGGAAGTCTCCGGGGCATCCATTGAGGTTGCTTGAATAAGTACACATGGGCGAAACACCGATACGATTAGGAATTGTCAGGCCTCGAACCTTGAGAGGTGAGAAGAGTTTCGGGATAGTTTCATTGATAGCACCATTTTCCACAGTATCTTCAGCAGAGTTCGAGCCATGGGGTTGCACATGTCCTAAGACGGTACCTGAAGGGGCGATCTTGAGAGTAGCATCAGGATAGAAGGACGATAACCCTTTACAAGAGCTGTTTATGAATACTTCGGGTGTTTTTGGTTTAGTCATTATTGGAGAAACTCCCGAGGGGTGTATATTTATAGGATTTGGCTAGGAGTTGGCTAGGATTTATATAGGATTTGGATAGGATTTGGCCTGCTTGCTTGGATGTCCTTGGAGTTTGAGCTTATCAGTCGCTGGAAAGCGCAACCAATGCTAACAGACATAGAAGCAACAATCCGGATTATATTCCTGTAGTTGAAGACGCAGTTTACCACTCAGTTTCCCAGTGGGCCCCGAGAAGAACATTCATTTCGGCTTGGAGAACTGAGAATACCATTTTCCATATATGTGAAATTGAAACATTTTCCATGTATGTATAATTGAAATTCGAGGATTCAAAGAGTTTATCTATTATTATCACTGTTATCAAGGGTTATCAAGTGAACTACTGATGTTTCCCATCGTTAAATTAGAGGAAGTCGAGTATTTCGCGTGATATATCCGAAACAGATCAAATTTTAGCTGACTTGCATCTATCCAGAAGCATAGAAACCACGCTGAAATTATCTGCTTGATCCAGGTATACAGTGCTTCATCATTGTATGATTCGCAGTATTCATATATAATACATAGGAATATGTAATTGTCTTCTAATATAATTAATTATTGACGAAAAAACTACCTTTTAACTGCCGAGAATTCACGTAATTCACCTTTTCCTTCTCTTCCTTCTGATGAGCTGAAGCGACCTCCTCGAACATCGCGTCTCATCTCGTACTGGGTTTATACGCGTCCTGTCCTGCCGGCACGGATTGCAAACCTCGGTCAACAGGATACCAGGACATCCTACAAATAGGACATATGCCTTGGAAAGTCTGCTGCTATACTACAACCCGCGAAAAACGCGTAAAATACTGATTGTTCCCGAGAAATACTGCACTCTTGCTATCACCCCCCCCTAGGGATGGCTTTCCCGATTACATAATCACATAAACGTCTCACCACTAAATATCAGATTACGCTATCTCAAAAAGCCCATATCATCCACAGCTCAATAAAATATCCACTGGAAACACCACCTTTCAAGTGCTTCATTTGACAGAATAACAGCTATAAACTGGACTATCAGTGACATTCAGCATTGGTAGGCCATCAGAGGAACACCAGGAAACCCGCTGGTACGCTTGAAACTTCTGCTGAACGGATAAACAGCGTTTCCGGCCACGAAAGCTGAGTATGTTGCGGCTATTGAGTGGATCATCTCGAGGAATCTCTCGGGGTATCCTTGGAGATAGAGAGAAAGATGCGAGCGGGAAATGGAAGAGCAAAAGGAAAGGAGTGTTCAGAAGTCCGTTTGTAGCTATTCTGGCGTCTGTAGTGGCAGTACTGTTTGTTTTACTGGCCCTCGTCAGACTGTATAATAATAATTTCAATTTCGTATTCGGGAAAAGGCCAGCAAAAGTTGTGATCGTCCTGCCGGCTAACGAAGGCGGGGGCGTTCTAGACTGGAAAAACGAGAAAGACTGGTCTGTAGAACGTAGCAGTATAGCCAACAAACGTGCGTACGCCAAGAAACACGGATATGAACTCGTAATTAGAGATATGTCACTGAAGAAGAGGTACAGTCACGAATGGCGTGAAGGATGGGAGAAAGTCGACGCGTTGCGGCAAACTATGGCCGAGTACCCTGACGCGGAGTGGTTTTGGTGGATTGATCTCAACTCGTATATCATGGAACCCCAAAAGTCCCTTGAGGATCATTTGTTCTCCAGACTGCCTGAAATTACCTACAGAGATTTGTCAGTGTTCAACCCTCTTCATATGAAGCACAGTATTCCTTTTGTTGATCCAGAGTCTGAGATTAACATGATTCTGACTCAGGACTGTGGAGGGTTCAATTTGGGATCGTTTTTAATGCGACAGGGGGAATGGTCACGTAAACTGCTGGATTTATGGTGGGATCCTGTGTTTTACGAGCAGAGACATATGGAATGGGAACATAAAGAGCAGGACGCTTTAGAAGATTTCTATAATCACCAAGCGTGGATTCGTAATGGGATTGCCTTTGTTAAGATTAAAGAGATCAACGCTTTCCCCCCAGGAGCGTGCACTGACGATCCTAAACCCGAGTTCTACTACAGCGAGAAAGACCGGGATTTCCTGATTAATATGGCGGGTTGTAAATGGGGGCGCGATTGCTTCCAGGAGATGGAATACTATAAACAGTTGAGCCGTAAGCTGCATTCGAAGAAATGGTGGCAGTTCTGGAAATAAGTAGGTCTACCAGGCCCTGCTGTCTCAGTGAAGCGTGCATGGAACTAGCATTGCGATCAGAGCATAGAAATTGGAAACCTCGAATAGCTCTCAAAGATTGGAAAAGTACTATTTTACTCTCGGCCTCAGATCTGATAAGATTGGCAGAGCAATGGTGCAAAACGTCTCTACTATACTATAGATAATGAAAGGCCTACAAAAGGTTCGGGTAGCTGCCTATCAGGAACACTGGAGTGTATAAATTAAGATAATCAATATAATTTAACTACAGTTAGCACTCCGCTAGTTATATTAATGGTTTCCGTAGGCATTGAAAGGCATTAGAAGGTCAAACGCGTCCAAAACTGAATTTCCAGCAAGTATAGCAACATCCCCAGACATCTAATTCCCTGTATATATGTCCAAATACTCCTCTGATCCATTTCCTAGCTTCCTAATGTCTCATTTCTTCATCTTTTCACTGTTCATATCTTCCATCAAACGGATCAGAATACCAAATTCCTGCTCACGTAATCCAAAATGCAGCTATATGCATCATCCATGCATCATGCACGTATCCTGCAAGTATCCTGCAAGTATCTTTACCCACCCCCTCCTAACCTCTTAATAATCACGTCAACATTTTATACCCACTGCGCCGCATTTGTTTTCATCCCCCGCTATCCGTCAACACTTCGGCAACTACGAGCCATCCGTTCCTTTTCCGAACTTTCCGAACTTCCGAACTTCTTTATGGACACTTCTGGACTTCTAAGTAACGGAAAATACTAACTTTGTGTTCCATTCCCCGTTCCGAACCGCTCTATTGGTCATTCCAAGAACTTCTCTGGCTCTTTCCGGCTCGACGTGTCAAATATCAGCATTCCGACTGCCGCGCCGCCCTCATGGCCGACAACGGCTCATTCTGGTTCCCCGAGGGGACTTCTACGGACTCCGCTGGCGGGAACAAACAGCCCCAGTCTCAGCAAATGCCCACAAACCCTGGACTGATCCCTCAATCTCGGCCTGGAATGCCTCCACAGAATCCTCTCGGAACGCAGCCCAATTTCGGCATGAATAACTTTATGAGCCACCCGTCAGCTCACCAGCAGCAACAGCAGCGAAACCTGCAGATGATGCTTGCTGCCATGACGCCAGAACAGCGAACAGCGTATATAAATCAGCAGAAGATGCTTCATGCTCGGAAACAACTACAACAACAGCAGCAACAGCAGCAACAGCAGCAACAGCAACAACAGCAACAACAGCAACAACAGCAGCAACAGCAGCAACAGCAACAGCAGTCACCCGGCCCAAATCGCCAAGCCACACCTGGCGCCTCCTCAGCCCCCGGAATTCCAGGTTTACAGAACCCGCAGAATCCGCAAAACCCGCAAAACCCACAAAACCAGCAAACCCCGCAAAACCCGCAAAATCCACAATCACAAACAATGTCCCAACGCGCCGCCGCCTCCAAAATGGAATTCTTCTCCCTGCTGCTCTCGGAATTCATGCAACAGCGCGGAACCCCTATAACCCGTAATCCTATCCTCCACGATCGTAAAGTCCCATTATTCCTATTGTATATGCACGTAGGACGTTCCGGCGGCTCCGTAAGCGTCACACAGCAGCAGCAGTGGCCCAATATAGCCATGCAGCTTGGATTTGACTTGCAGAAGTACCCGTCAGCTCCTGCAGATTTAGCTAGAGTCTACGCTACAAATTTAGCACCCTTTGAACAGTTTATGAACTCTTCACAGGGCCAGCAACATATGCTGCTTATGAAACAGAAGTATATGGCAAAACAGGCTGCTGCTGCTGCTGTCCCGCGCCCGAATAGTCAGCGGAATTTGAAGAAAGCCGGCTCGGAGTCTGCGGCGAGTTCTCCCGCAGCGAGAGCGGCTTCTCCCGGAGGTTCCGCCGGTCCTTCCGTGCCTTCGGTGCCTTCGGTGCCTGGCATGCCTGCCATGCCTGGAGCCCCCAGCGGACCGGAAACAGCCAAACGGCTCAGCCAGAAACGTACTCGGTCCAGTTCCGGATCTGTGGCGGAACCCAGAGCAAAGAAAGCCGCAGCCGAAGGATCCCAGTCGCCGGAAGTACGGCCAGAAGCTCTCAGAGTGTACGTACCCACGGAACGGAAGCTGTATCGGCACGGAGGATACGATGTATTTGCGCTTGCGCAGCTTGGGGCCGATATCGACGTCACACGGCCTGAATTTATGTATGCTTCCGAAATTGGAACTCTGGATATGGCGGCGTTAGCGAGGTCCTTAGAATGTGGCGCAGTAGCAGAGGTTAATAGGGCTTTAAACGTATTGTTTGTAGTATCTAATGGTAAGATTGGGTTAGAGCTCGGGCGATGTCCGGAGTTACTGGCGGCACTGACGCGTCTCGGGTTGCAATTAGTGGCGTCGCTGGCTCCTCGGAAGCCACAAAAGCCTTATCGGGCGCCGCTGTCTGTTGCGGATCGCCTGTTAGCAGCGGCAAAACAGGCTGCTGGTGGCGCAGCAGACGTACCTGTAGTTGTAGATAGTTTTTCCGGGTCTAGTGTGGCTGAAAGCACGTCTAATGCTGCGCCACACGGTACTACGGAAGTGGAAACTGCTGTGGCGGCAGCTATGACGGAATCGGAACCGGCAACGGAACGGGAAAGGGAACGGGAACGGGAAGCGGAAACGGGGTCTACAGATCCCGAAGCTGAGCCTGTGAGATTCCGGAAGTACATGGAACTCCTAGTGGCTGCTCGCGAGGAATGCGACAATCTGAATGCAGCGATGGACAGGCAAGCGCCACTGAACGCCACAGTTCGGAGGCTGGAGCAGCTGAAAATGGTACTGATGATCATTCGGAATCTGTCATTTGTAGACACAAACGTAGTCCTGCTAGCTCGGAACCTGAAAACGGGTAAACTGCTGACGGAAAGCTTGGCCGCTGTTGCCTCTATTGGGTCTCTCGGCTTTTCTGGCTGCACCTCCGACGTTTGGGATGTCCGCAAGGTGTTTTCGCTGGAAAAGGACGTGCTAGTTGTACTGGCTAACGTGGCGCACGCCTTGCCGATCACATGCGAGCGGCAGGCTTCTATTCTACTGCATTTCTTGCTATCGTTTGCCCCCGCAGAATCCCCACGTGCCTCGGAGCTTAGTGCGTATGTCCCGTCAATTCACAAATACTATGGATTTGCCCTTGACTGTTTTGCCAAACTGCTCAGTAAAGATCTCTCGGATGGCGGACATTTCGCCGCTTTGCTAACCCGAACACCTGACGACGGCCTGCTAACGGAAGCATTCGTGTTTGCCGTTTCCTGTTTGCCCCTCAACGACGCTGGCGCTATGCTGTCCAATATGGGATCCTACGCCCGCACAATGGAGCTGAGAGCGCCATTAGTGCTGCAGGGTTTGCTGGCTGCCGAGATTTTAGTGTCGTGGATCCCTGCGCCTCCTTCGGCGTTTGAAACTTCCTCAGAAGACAGCACAGGGAATGCAGGATCCGCTTCGGAGTCAACTGCGCCTCCAAATGTGGCGTTGAAGTGGCTTTCGGAGTTTGGAGGTGTGGCGCGGCTGCTGTTACGGAACGGCGTGCTGTATGCGGCAATGCCGCCACCAACGCAGCTTGCCGCGGGTGCCGCAGCCCCTGGAGCTCCTGGAGCCCCCGGAGCGGCTGGTGGGTCGGTTTTTGCTGCAATTTCTCAGCGGCTGCTCCGTGTGTTGCAGAAACTCGTAGAAAAAGCGTTGGCAGCCGCGGGGCACGTCGGAGCGTCGGAATTTGATTCTGTGCCGTCGTTTGCCACAGGCAGCGGCAGCGGCAGCGGTGAGCCTCTGAATTTGTCTCACGAAGAGCTGCTGGCAGTGCTCAACGTACTCCCAGAGGAAGAGACGGTTGTGCGGTTTCTGCTGTCTCGGCAAGCTGATAAGCCGACTTTAGACAGTCTGATGGCGTTGTATCGGAATCATTCTGTGCTGGAGCCGCTTATAAAGGTGTAAGGGAGTTTTTAGGGAGAAAAGGATGGAAGTGTGGGTTGGCGGAGTTGAATTGAGGTTCAGAAATGTCCGTAAGGAAGAAGGAATTTGGGTTGGCTGAAGGGAAAGAAACTGAAAGGAAGGGAAATGCTCGGAAGTTCTTAAGATGCTCGTAGTATTGTGGCGTCTGATGATTTCGACGTTGATCTGGTCGCTACAGATCAAATCAGTGTAGTGTAGTAGGAATTTGCTATGGGTGGCAGAATATGTCGCGGAATTTGAATGTCTGGTGGCTGTTCTGATGGCTCCTCTGTGGCTGCTCTTCTATGCTCATTTTTCCTACTTTCTCCCTGAGTTTTCTCTTCCCTGCGGCTTGTGATTCTGCTTTTGACCCTATATTTTCCTAATATCCTTCTCTATGTACTCTAGAATCTTCATTAAGTTGGTATCTCTAAGAAAAGGACACTGCAATTCGACCTTTTCAAAGGAGTCTCTGTGCTGTATGTTTTAAAGATTGTTGTATCATAAAATCTCAGTGATCTGTATTATTTTATTATTTAAGTATCTATATATATATATGTATATATAAAGAGAAATTGGCTATCTCTGTTCGTACGGAATCCCTATCAATCAGATCAGTTCTACTAGTGATTAGAATAGTCACAGTTGTAATATTACAGATAAATACGGTTACACATAGCCAACATCTTCACATCCACACGTTTTATAAGAGGTGATTTATGATTATGATGTCGTTGTCGGAAGATTGAGAATACCGGCTGGATACACTTAGCGGGAAGGACTTAACAAGGCGGTGTTCTGTCTTCCACTTTTCCAGCCACTGAATCAGAATAGTGACACAGTATGAATTGAATCCCATAGTCAGCTGCCTGTGTTTCCTGTCAACAGGCTGATCTGTCGATCGGTTAGAAGCTTCTGACAGCTGCCTAAGCATTTTTCTGATAGAACTTGAGACCGGCGAGTGACTTGCTTGTATGTTTCTACCGCATTTGAGACCTAAAACTTCTTGGTTTCAAGCGAATTACCCCGTGAGCAGCCCGCTTCAGTTCTTGTGTTCTTTCTGAATACTGAACTCTGAGCTCACCTCTTACATACTAATTTCTACCCAGAAGCAACTTTGAGTATACAAATATTGCCACAGAGAATCTTTGGGACATATTATTTGCAGTTTTGGCTCTTCCGTGTTTGTTTCCAGGTTCTCAGTCCGCCAGTGAAGCTTCCGAATTGATAATCGGGATTCCGGGCTTGCTGAATTTACATAATTTGCACCTTCGGCCTCCTGACTGTCAAGGAAATCTGGAATTACAGTAATAAAAACCAGATGGCTCGGCGGTTTACAACATATATAAACAGCTATTAATGTGGACAAAAATTGTACCGTTTCCCTCCCCAATTCCCAGTGTTTTCTATGGTTTTCTAGTGATTCTCGGGAATTCTCCAACTGCTCCATCCGCCCATCCGTCTCATATCACACTTTGAAATTCAGGAAACGATACAGCTTCCCTGCCGGCTCCTTCCCGATCACTTCGGCCATTTCCGCTTCCGACGCATTCGCCAACTCTTTCAGCGAGTGGAATCGCCGAGCCAGCAGCCCAACATTCACAGAATTCACTCCAGGCATCGCCTGCAGCATCTCCAAAGCGGCAGTATTGTGTAGCGCGGCATCTGCAGGCAGAGGAGCGCTTTGTAACCCGTAGTTGGCCGCCGTAGCCGGGTCCGGCGGCTCTTCCGTTGCCCGCAGCTCGGCAAATATCTCTGTAGTCTGCCGGGGCGATGCCGACCATACAATCTTCAGTTTCGGGAACGACAGCAGAAGCAGTACCAGTTTTGCTTGTAAATCTTCCGCGCGGCTCGGCGTTCCCCCGCTACCTGCCCCACCTACCCCGCCTACCCCTCCTGCTCCGCCTGCACCGCTTGTGCCTCCGCCAGGCCGCCCCGCCGCCGCCACGGGCTCCAGCGAAAACGACTTCCCCTCGGCAAACTCCACCAGCAACACCGGCAGCTCATAGTGCCGAAACATCGCCTCACACTGCGTATACAGCCGGCCGGATTTCAAGCTTTGTATCAAATCCGGCACGGACTTCCGCTCCACACAGATCCGCGGCGATAAGACGTAATCCCCCACCAGTAGCACAAGCGGGACAACTGTGAACCCGGCTTGGTACAGCAGAAACGGCAGAGGCGATCGCAGCTCCCGCATATCCACCAACACTCTCGGCGGTACCCCGCTTACCCCGCGCTGCAGCGCCGCCAGCCCGCCGGCCAGCCGCGTCGAGACGGCGCCTGTCAGCGCCAACGCAGGCTCGGATGAGCCGTCTCTGTACTCCATGGCAAGATTGGCCCGCTCTCGGATAAGCCGAGTAAAGGCGTCTTTCTCGGCTCTCACTTCTCCGAGATATCGCTGTTCTTCTACGGAATCTCCGTAGTACAGAAAGAAAGTACGCACGTCGTGGTCGGGGAAATTCGCCCTTAGAAGCTCCACGCGGCGCACAAACTGAGTATCTGGTTCGTAGAGGATTACGTGGCTCGGCATGAGTTCTTCCAGGAGCGTTTCGCGGGTGTCTGGGCCGAGAACGTGTACTACGATGAGAGCGGAAGAGTCTGCTGGTTTGTAGACGGATAAATCGGCAGAGGCGCCTGTAATTGAAGCTGGGGCTGGGGCTGGGGCTGGGGCTGAGGCTGAGGCTGAGGCTGAGGCTGAGATGTCAGTTTCAGATTCAGCCACATCCTCTGTGGGCTGTTCTAAATCAGGAAAGAGGCTCATCTCGTCCAGCTCGCGCCGCGGACCCGCTGTTGTGGCGCCTCCGCGCATCCGACGCCGTTTATTGCGGAACGGCGCTGGTGGTGTTTGTGGGGTCGCCGACTCATCTGATCGGTCTGCCCCATTTGTGGCTCCGCTTCCGTTTCCGCCTCCAGCAGCTGCGCCACCAAACCTTGGCCGTGCCTGCCGCAAACTCCGCTGCCAAGCTAAATACCGCTGAAATTGGCTTCGCAGGTACCTCTCAGCCCCACCGGCAGTCACAACAGCCCGTAATTGCACCGCAGCATCCCGCGTTTGACACACAATCAACACAGGCCCGTCGTTCCGCACCCCGTGCCTCCTTTCGGTCTGAATCTCCTCCAATATATCAGCCACAACTGCCCATTTGGGCTGTGGCTCAAGCACAAGACTCCGTGGCGCAGTCCCGCTCGGAACGGAGAACACCCGGCCACGCGCCGCAGCAACAAGTACGTCCCCTGCGTCCGCCATCCGCCACGACAGCCCGGCTGCGTTGTCCGCCATGCCAGCCCGCAGCGTCTCGTAAAACCGGACAGCGTCGGCAGACACTAAAACGCCAAATAACGCCACAAGCAGCTCAACGTCCCGCACAAGGGCGCGGGACGCCGGTGACAGTCTGTGCCAGTACGGGTCGAGCTCGGCTCGGAGTTTGAGCAGAAACCGAGGCAGTAAAGCCGATTCGGAGTTCCAGTCTTCCGCTGTCGGGATTGTCGGGTTGAATCTGCGGAGATCTGCAAGGCAGAGGTCGAGGCAGGCAATCAGGGCGGACTGCACTGCACGCATGGAATCCGAGAGCGGAACGGAGATTTCTACCACAGAATCGGAACGGGGAGAAGCGGAAGAGCCGCGGGACTTACGGGAAGAGCCGGAAAGAGCAGCGGATACTTCTATATGGAATCTAGGCCACAAAAATAATCTATCTACGTGTAAAGCTCGGAGTTTCTTTCTTAAAGCGGCAAATCCTCGGGAAAACGCGGCAGGATCTTCCGAAACCGCTTTTATAAAACCCCATTGATTACTAGCTCGGTATAAAGTAAGGGCAAAGCACTCAGCTGAAAGCTCCGAGATTCTATCCGCATGCAGCAGTACAAACCCCGTTACAGCCTGTGGATCGACTACTCCCGACAGGAAATCCACCACAAGCATCCGCGGAGACAGCGAGATGATCCCGCCCGAGGAGTACAAACGGCGACGTTTGTCAATTGTGGAACCTTCGCCCGATATTGTGATAAAGGGTGAGAACCGAGACTCGAGAGAGGAATTGTGATCAGATATATTTGTACCTTCCTGATTCCCCTGGCTCCCCTGGGTTTCGTAGAAGCCGTCGATCCACGAGAGTTCCGTCAGCAGCTCGGAAATACGAGCGTTATCGTCGTCACGGGCTCCGAGGAGGAATAACAGAGCCGATTTCCCCGAGGCGGAGTGGCGGGGCCGAGAAGCCGAGAGAGCATGCAAAAGATTAGCCGTTATGGCGTACAAACCGAGTCCTCGGCCGAGCACAAGCAGGCCGTCCTGTTTGAGGAGCGATTCGACGATGAGCTGTTGATAGCGGAGTGTCAGAGAGAGGGAAACTGTGGCTGAGTCGGGGGCTGAAGGTGTGGCTGAAGTATTTGGAGGAGAAGGTTGTGGCTCAGCAGGTGGCTCAGAGGGTTCTGGTGACCCGGGAATTTCCAATGGCTGGTCCTGCGGCTCGGGTGGCTCGGATGGCTCGGGTGGCTCAGCAGGTTTTCCCGAATCTGCGCTGAAACTCCCCGCATCCTCTGTGCCCTCGGGGGTGCCAGGCCGAAGGAACAGCTCAGTCGGCTCGGAAGCGGCATCCGGCGGCGGCGACTCGCCCGCAGAGACAAACAAATTAGACCCCATGATTGCAGCTTTATCTTGTGACAGGCCAGAAGATGGTATTCTTATCAGATCCCTGCCGAGGATTCAAACCCCCGCTGGAATCCGTCGGATGAGCCGAGGGAAGCCGGTCGATGATTATACGATGACGTTAGCAACAAATAAGCCGGCCAAGATGACGTAACCAGATATACTTTGAAACATTAATGATCACGTCATCTGATATACGTTCAAAGCCTGAAGCAACGACAAAGCAACGCAGAATCGCGTTAAAATGGCGCAATCTTCGATATATAAACTATTTTAGTAGTACTAAGCACCCCACAACTCCCACACAGATCACTGGCGCCTTTCAGCGTGTTTTATCCACCCCAAATTCTTTCCCCCTCTCCCTACTCCGCTTTCCGGGTAACGCAGCAGCCAGGTACCCCTTTTGGGACATCCGGATGATTCACCCAAAGCCGAGGGTGATCCTCCGAGCGGGTTTTTCAACAATTCCCCGGCCTGGAACCGCCTTTCGGGGTAACCAACGGAACACCGCGGCTGTCTTCACAGTATCCCACAACTTCTGCACGCTCCATTTCTGTATTTAACCATGGCTGGCCTGAAAATCACCGAGAAAATCCAAGCCCTCGGCCCTGATGAGCCGTTCTTCTCATTAGAATTCTTCCCTCCGAAGACAGAATCCGGGTACCGGAACCTTCTGGCCCGAATTGAGCGGATGGCGGCTTTGAAGCCTTTGTTTGTGACTGTCACATGGGGCGCAGGAGGCTCAACTGCCCCGAAATCTCTTGCTTTAGCCGCAGCCTGTCATGAAGAGTTCAATCTTACAACCTGCCTCCATCTGACGTGTACCAACATGGAAAAGTCCCTGCTGGACTCCACGCTTGACCAGGCGAAAGCACTGGGTATCCGCAACATCCTGGCGCTCCGTGGCGACCCCCCGAGAGGAGAGGAGTACTGGACCCCCTGTGAGAATGGATTTACTCACGCTGTAGATCTGGTTAAGTATATTAGAGCTCGGCACGGAGATTTTTTCTGTATTGGTGTGGCTGCGTATCCCGAGGGTCACGTGGAGGGTGCCGACACTGCGGAGCAAAACCCGGAAACAGATTTACCGTATTTAGTAGAGAAAATTAAAGCAGGAGCTAATTTTATCTTAACGCAGCTGTTCTACGACGATGAACAATTTATTAGCTTCTACAATAGGCTACAGAAACATCCTTCCGGGGTTTTCCGGTCCATTCCGGTGTTCCCCGGGTTGATGCCGATTAACACTTTCCAGTTATTCCACCGTGCTGCTAAGCTGAGCCACGCTAAGATTCCCCCCAGTGTGGCAGAGCTGTTCCCCGCTGACGTGCAGGCTGACGACGAGGCAGTGAAAGACATCGGCGTGGATCTCCTGGCGCACATGATCGATCGGATGTACACAGAAACGGGTCACGGGGTCCGTGGGTTCCATTTCTATACGCTGAATCTGGAAAAATGTGTGGCGCGAATTGTGGCTAAATCACAGACTTTATCAGCCACATTGGGAGTCGAAGAATTGCCGGATGACGTGGCTGCGCCACCAGGGAGCCCCGAAAACACCGTACGCGAAGCTGTGGCTACTACGGGCCGAGTGGCGCCTCTTGGGAAGCAAACGGGGGCCAGTAAAGGTACTTCGCAGGTAATACTGGCTATTTCTACCGGCAAGGGCACTCTGGGCCGCGACGCCACATGGGACGACTTCCCGAATGGTCGGTTCGGTGACTCTCGGTCTCCGGCATACGGTGAAATCGACGGATACGGGCCGACGATCCACACAGAAGTAAATGTGGCGTACCGTATATGGGGGTATCCTACTAGCGCCAAGGATATCACTGAGATATTCACGAAATACTTACTGGGGAAGATCAAATCGCTGCCCTGGAGTGATTTGGGACTCAACACAGAGACTGCAGTGATTCAGGAAGAGCTGTACGAACTGATCCAACGGAATGTATGGACAATTGCGTCTCAGCCTGCAGTTGACGGAGCTCCTAGTAAAGACAAGATCTTTGGCTGGGGTCCGAAGAACGGATATGTGTATCAAAAGGCTTTTGTAGAGTTTTTCGTGACGAAAGAGCAGTGGAAGAAAGTCACTGAAGCTTTAGAAGCTGATCCTAGGAAGGGAGACTTCAGTTACTATGTAGGCAATGCAGCGGGTGAATTTTGGAGTAATCAGCCGAAACACAGTGCAAATGCTGTAACTTGGGGTGTTTTCCCTGACAGAGAGATTGTCCAAAGTACTATTATTGAAGAGGAATCCTTCAAAGCTTGGTTAGAGGAAGCATTCAGTATTTGGCAGGAATGGCAGAGGCTGTACCCGAAGAAGAGTGCTACGTATAAGCTGCTGGGCAACGTGCATGATGAGTATTTGTTTGTGAGTTTGATTCACCACGACTATAAACAGGAGTACAGGTTGTGGGAGTTCCTGTTGGAGGCAGATATGTGAGATGAGATGTAGAGGATGTAGCAGGACTGGTCATTAGAATGTGCTATGTAGGTGGTGATTGCTGCTGAGGTTCAGAGGAGTATAAAACTGGTTTTAAGCCTGTTGAAATCTGGTAGTGTGGAAGGATAAGTTAGACAGGGCAGTTATGAGTTCCATAGAAAAGTGGTAGGTGGGCTGGAAAGGAAACACGAAGCCAGCGATGAAAATCATCAGAGGTTTGGAGTTTTCAGTGTTTTGGATATACTGAGGGTATCTATAGTGGTGAGTGATGAAATGCCCAGTGTGAGAGGTTTCACAGAACAGAGGAACAAGACTATAAATTGTATAATGTAGATCTTCTATAGTTACAGGGTTCTTTTGAGTGGTTTAAAACACTTCAAAGTCAGTGTATAATGTCACGACAAGAAAGATTTTCGTTTTACTATTGATAATTCTGTGTATCTGAGACAAAATAAGAGTGTAGTTTTTCCTCAAGGGAACATTTATTGGAGTGCTCCCTACGTTCCAATATTTGTCGGTGATACTTGATATTATTTATCATACGAAGTGTGTAGGCTGCCATACAAACTGTACCCCTTGAGGGACCTTTTCTATATATCTGAACTACCTAATTTCATTAAATCTTCCCTGAATTCTCCCTTCTTTTCTCAGCCTCGGCCCTATTAAATCTCTTTTCAATGAGAGGATATTTCATAAGTTCCTGCTTTCCAGTTTACCCTGCTAGTGCACGCCTTTGAAATACCACTAGTCTTCTAAGAATACATCAAGTCGACTAAATCAGTTTACATCTCTTTTAACCTACACTTGTTTGCTCATAAATAACGCCTATTCTGTCACAACCATCAGGAGAATGGGAAACCAGAAGCGTTCAAAGATCTCTGTATATCTCAGAAAGCAAAGAAAGCAAGATCTGTCAACTATCATTCAACCTACTAAATCTACGGGCATTCAGCTGCTAATTTTCAGACAGCTCATAAACCATATAAACAGGACTTGACGTCTGCATTAAATTACACATTATAACAGCTTCTGGATAAAATTCCCACAGCCTTTTCTATTCAGAACCCTCAAAGTACGTAAAAACCTCCGCCCGGCATTCAGCTTCCATTCTTACGACATCCCTTTCAATTCCTGCTGCAGAAATTCAAGCATTAAATTAGGATTCGCATTCCATTCAGCAATTTCCCCTCCTAAGAAATCTACGGTATGCGGAGTAAGCAAAAACACTCCTCGCTGTATCAACGTTCCCTTCTGCACAATTATCTTACTCCCTAATTTCGTCTCAGAGCTCAAAAACGGTAACCGAATAAGTTCAATGCCGTAAATGAGTTTCCCGCGAGAATCCTGAAGCAGCAAACGGTACATCCGCTTAGCCGATGATCCCGAACCCGAAGACGCGTTTCCAGACGCGTCGGAAGATCCGTCAACGTTTGTGCTTGAGTCGTCGTCAAGCGGAACGGAACGGATAACCCGATTTCTCACCCGATCCGCCCCACTGGATTCCGGGCCAGCCTGATACTGCAGTTCTTCAATTTGCGATAGTTTGCTAGTAGATATATCGAGAATTTGGACAATCTGGAATAGGATATGACGGTCTAGGACGAGCCGTTGAGCCGTGAAAGTATTAGCCCTGAGCGTGTTGTGGAATATTTCTTTTATCTTGCCTGTAGTAGCATCGGGCCTATCAAGCAGAGAAGCGGCTGACGGGTCAGTGAGGTTCGCTGTCAGGATGGGAGAGGCCATTGCGGGCCATAAGAGGGCAATGAAGTGGGATACAGGGGTAAATAGGGTAAATAGGGTAAATAGGGTAAATAGGCGGCAGGAAAAAGGCTGGATAGAAGGGCTGCAGCCTCAGGACAGAAAAGGACAAGAAAAACAGAGAAAATGTCTATCTGTCAACCAATTTTTCATCTATCTGGTGAACCACATTGTCTTCAATAGAAACTGCCGGGTTCTCGGGGCTTTCGGTTCAATTTCGGGACAGTTCGCGCGTTTCAGCCCGGGTTTTGCCGTGTTGTAACTTCCGTGCTGAGATTACAGTGAAATAGAGTGTATTAGAATGGTATATAATGAATTAAATACTGCTTTATTCGCGTTTATCTACAGGAAAATCGGCAAATCTATCGAGCGTACTAAGAGATGAGATGTCCAATAAGAGGTATCAGAAGGAAAAAGGACGAGAGATGTAATGCTTGGAATTGTAGATAAAAAACGTCAATAAACGTGCGTATTTTATTATATTACAGACGCTAGATGCTTTTTACAGTAATATTGATGATTGAACCTGGTAAAAAAGGCTCTTTTGCTCTTTTATTTGAGCTTTTCGCTCTTCTATCGCTTCTGAGAAGCCCTTAAATGCCGAGTGCCGAGACGCGCTGAGACGTGAAGTACAGGTATTTTGAGATGAGACGCGATGTCAGTTCGGCATTCAACTCGGGCAGCACCGGAAGCGAAATGACGGAGTTTCTATCAGACTATTCAGCATCAATTCGACAACTATGAGACTCCTATTCAGCCGTATAGCACTAATGGGATATTGCAGCTGTTCTTTGCTTCTTGGTTCACTTTCACTATGCAGATCTATTCGCTGTATATCATCAACAAGTCAGGTGGACTCATTTATGAGGTATGACTCGCGTATATTCGCCGTTGATGAGCCAAAATCGGGCTATTCGTCCTCAGATTGCTGCTATGTTCCCCTGTGATGTATTTTAAACAGTTTCTAACAACTATAGTTTGATTTTGCCCCTGGAGTTCGCAAATTGACATCCAATGACTATTTAGTACTGGCTGGTACGATGCATAGTGTACACGCTTTATCTTCCCAAGTGAGTCCTACGGGCAAGTCTTCTGGTATCCGCAGTGTCGAGACGGGTCATTTTGCAATGTATGTGAAGCAGACGCTCACTGGGATGAAGTTTATAGTGGTTACAGCCCCGGTAGGGATTGGGAATTTAGGAATTGTGAATTCAGGTGTTGTGAATGCCTCACTTTCTGTTAGTGAGAAGAACCAAAAGCTGGCTGATGAAGCGTTGGCGAAGATTTATGTGATATATTCGGATTATGTGTTGAAGAACCCTTTCTATCAGTTGGAGATGCCTATAAGGAGTGAGCTATTTGATGCTCAGCTTGAATCATTTGTACGGAAGTTTAGTCTTCGATAAGAGGAGGCAATTATAGAGAATTTCGTAGGTTACAGTAAATTCTGAGAGCTGACAAGTGTCGATAGCTTATTTGGAAAAGGCGTTGATAATCGCTGACACGTCAAAACGAAATGTGTTGAAAGCGTCGGGTAATAGAAAAGACTGAATTCTATAACGCGAACAATATGGCTCTTTATATCGCTGCCTATTGCGGGTAATTGAATTCCCTCCTTTGTTCCAGTATGTCAGGTTCCTGATATATCTTGGTTTGGGGTGTTTTGTTTTTAGGTTATATAAGTTTGCGGACTGGAAAATTTGTTCATAAAAGCGTGCATATTGAGCATTCAAGCTCTGCATAGCGTTGAAAAAGCTGTGGCCAGCCATATTTACAAAGGAAGTTAGAAATGCGCCTGTTAATATGGCAGTCAGCTAATTTTGTTGTACTGAGCCGAAGAAGGAATTGTACAATTTGCATTGAATCAGAGGTTGAATTGTTCAGAATACAAGTGAATGCCTAACTGGTGTATTACTGTTACATTACATTATGATTGGAGTATTGGGGATCCCTAAAAGTCGTATAAGTTGAGTTTTATGGAGTTTAATGGAGTTTTAAGAGGTAACTGTTGGAAATCACTAATTCGGCAGATATTAACTTCTCCGGGGCAGATTTGATAGTTATTTGGTACATGTAGTGTCCACTGGACGCTGGGGAGAACATAGTCTGCTATTTATTATGCACAGGGCTGTGAGTGGGATCTGGAGTACTTTTTGGATTATGAGATCCCTCTAGACTTTTCTACGGTGTATAGAATATGTGTAAAGGACGTGTATAGGACGCGTTTCTAGTTGAGATCAGCAGTTACGTAGTTTGGTTGCTATCGGATATAGAAATGAGTCGGTTCGACTCTCATTGGGGACCGAATAACGGAGCGAATCACAGATTCTTGTGCATAGCTCTATTTTCATCAGAATAGAATTACACATGCCACTGAAGCCCTGGTGCTCCGATGAAAGTAATCATTTAAGACCTTCCTTTCTTCACTCAGACAAGAACTTACTTGTTCACACATTCTCATGCTAACAACGTTGAGGAACTTCTACATTTCACAGAATATCCGCCTGCCTATACTTATATTTCTATGTAGTATCATCATTCTAGCTTAATAACTCATCATTTCTCCTAATAACTCATCACCATCATCCCCAAACGTATCGCCATGCTGTCTTACCATTAAAACCACCTTATCTCACTATACCTTCTAACCTGACCCATCGTTCTTTGTCACCACCACTACCTCCTCCTCCTCCCTCCTCCAATTCCAACACTGCCATCCATCCTCCTCCTCCCCTCCTCCTCCTCCTCTCCTCCTCCTCTGCCCCTCCTCCTCCTCTGCCCCTCCCCCTCCTCTCCTCCAATTTTTTCACTCCCCGGCCATACAAATAATATTTTTGTCCCAAATCCCACCCCCAATTCTATCCCCTCCTGTCCCATAACCCCCGGCCGTCCCATTACGCACCCCGACGCACGCCGACGCAGCAAGTTTTTTTCACCCCGACGATTTTTTTCCGCCAAACTGCTCGCCTCTGCCAATAAGAATATATGAAGAAAGTGGCTATAAACTGGTTTATTTTACCTCCCAGTACACCAGAGAAGCCACATATTCTGGTTTGTTTCTGCCAATTCGCGCGAGCACTGGATTGACAAGCTAGCACGTGCTTTACTCGTACGGCTCCTTGTACCAGCGCCGCTAAGTTGATTTATTCACTTAAATCGACTTCATCAGCGCTCAGCTATGCAAAGCGCTCAACCAACGGGCCAGCCAGGCCAGCCGGGCCAGCCGGGCCACCCAGGTCAGCCACAGAGACCTCGGAATCAGAATAACCATCATTTCCATCAACAGAACGCGTCAGGTAAGAATGCAATGAATCCAAACATACGCCAAAGTGGGTACATTCCTGTAAACTATATTTATAACCCGCAAATGGCTTACCCAGGCTACCCAGCAGCCGCCTACGGCTACTCTGCCGGCGGCGAATTCGTAGGAATGCCTCCAGGTTCCCCATATACGGCCCCTATTATGCCAGGGCCTACAGATGGTACTCCATTTGGTATGCCACCTGCTCATCCGGGTACCCCCGTCCGAATTCAGGCTCCTACAGGCGAGACGATCAGTTTTGCGCATCGTAGAACCGGCAGTACTCTCGGCCCGCACTCTCCTGCTGCCAGTGTCACGGGGACTCCGACGGTTCCTGCTGCGGCACTTTCGGCTGTGGGAACACCGAAAGGAGATGCCGTTTCTGTAGCGTCTCCTGTGGCGTCACCGGCGCCCAAAAGTGCTATTGCCGAGGATTTCAAGGCGCAGGTGCGGAAGCGGGCCGAGGAGGCTCGGAAGAAGAAAGAGGCTGAGGAGGCGGCGAAAGTTGCTGCTGCAGCTAAAGTGAAGGCGGAAGCCGAGTCTGAGACTCAGGCAGCCGAGAAGGAGAAAGCGGATGCGGATGCGGCAGCCGAGAAGGAGAAAGCCGAGGCTGATGCCGCAAAGGCGAAAGCGGAAGCTGACGCAAAAGCGAAAGCCGAGGCTGAAGCTAAGGTTAAAGCCGAAGCGGAAGCCAAAGCTAAAGCCGAAGCCGAGGCCGAGGCCGAGAAAGCCAAAGCCAAAGCGGAAGCTGAAGCCGAGACTGCCACAAAAGCTGCTGAAACACCCGCTGCAACCTCGGAAACTCCGGAACCTTCTGCCGAACCCGCTGTGAATAAATTTGCCGCCAAAACCACAAAATTCCGTTTCACCCGTTCCAGTAATCCTACTGCGCCCCCGCCGGAGTCCGACGAAGAAGAAGAAACGGCAAAACCGGAACCAGCAGCGGAAGAAGCCGCTGAAACTCCCGAACCCGAGGAAACTCCGGAACCGGAAGCGGAACCGGAACCTTCAATGAGCATTTCGGCATTTATGGAGAAACTCAAGACCGTTCCGGCGATTTCTTCTCCATACTCGCATAAATACCCTGAGGGGCTCCGCGGGCCCGACGAGAAGTTCAAAACAAGCAAGAAGATCAAATACGATCCCGTGTTTTTACTGCAATTCCAGCCTGTATTGACGTTCCCTCCTGATGCAGAATGGACTAAGATTTTGGCTAATCTGCCTACCGGGAAGCCGAGGCCGAATTCCAAGCAGCCTTTCTTATTCGGCTCGGGCCAAATTGGATCCTCAGGCCCCGCTCCGTTCCACTCCGGGCCTGCTCGGTCGAATTATGACCGTCGGGACAACAAATCTCGGCAAGGGTCTAAGAAGAGCGGCAGTTCTCGGTACGAACGAGGCGGAGACCGAAGGCAGCAGTCTATGGGCTCTAAAAGCGGCCACGGGTTTGGCCGAGAACGGGAAGCTCGGGATGAGAAACCTTCAGATACTGTTAGCGAGGCTGCAACTAAATTTTTAGAGAAATCAGAATCCCGATTTGCGCCTCGGCCTCGGAATAAGCCGGAAGTTGTGGTTGCCGAAGACGGTACACCTATGCTGGATGAGGAGACTGTAACCCGGAAGGTGAAGTCGCTGCTGAATAAGATGACACTGGACAACCTTGATAGAATTACTGATCAAATTTTGGAGATTGCTAAACAGTCTGAAAGGGAGAAAGACGGTAAGACTTTAAAGCAGATTCTGGAATTGACGTTTGCTAAGGCATGTGATGAGCCACATTGGAGTTCGATGTATGCTAAGTTCTGTGCTTTGGCTATTCAACGTATTTCTCCGAATATTCGTGATGAAACTCTGCCTGATGTTCCAGGTCAGAAACCTGTTCAGGGACCTATTTTGTTCAGAAAGTATCTGTTGAGCCGTTGTCAGCAAGACTATGAGAAGGGATGGTCTAATGAGATACCGGTTGAACTTGCTGAAGCTGATTTAATGTCTGATGAGTATTATATTGCTGCGGCTATTAAACGACGAGGACTTGGATTAGTTAAATTCATTGGCCAGTTGTATCTGTATGGACTTATTGGTGAGCGAATTATTACTCAGTGTTTGTTAGGATTGATGGGTCGCATTACTACTAGCAAAGGTGAGGATATGATTGAATCTCTGTGTCAATTGCTTACAGCTACTGGTAGTAAATTAGATGTTTCTAAGCCAGAAGTTAAGGATTTAGTTGATCGGATATTTACTTCTCTCAAGGATTTGTCACAGGATACGAGTATTGATTCCCGAATGAGGTTTATGATGATGGACCTGATTGATTTGAGGAAATCAAACTGGGTTGGTAAGAATGCTGATAAAGGACCTAAAACTATTGCAGAGATTCACGCTGAAGCAGCTAAAGAAGCTCGACTTGAAGAAGAAAGGAAAAGAGCTCAGCAAGAGAGGCGGCATCAAGGTGGATTTGGTCGTAGAATGGGCGGAGATTCTCGTAGTGGCTCAAGGAATGATGCTCGGTTATCACAAGTTTCTCATGATGATTTGCGGAATGTCGGTAAAGTTCGGAATAACACAGACGGCAGTGCTCGATCTTTAGGTCCTGCAAGTATGCTGGCAAACAAGCGAGGAGTTGGCAGACCAGCTTCTACTACGCCTACTAGTTTACCCTCTCGGGAGAATTCTCGTGCACCTTCGATCAAATCAACAAATAGTTTTGCCTTGTTGATGGGTAATGGTGATGAAGATGAGCATGAAGGTGAATCTGAGGCTAAAACTGAATCAGAGAAACCCCCAGCAGCTGGTGAATCGTAGAATTGACAGCATATATATAATGGTTTGTGATAATAGGGAGAAGCATTCATATTGATAGACCAGGATAGCATAAAAGGAGCGAAAAGCTGGGGGTTGAAGATTTCATAATTGTTTCTGAATGGTTTCTTCATTTACACTGGCATGTTAGAGGGATTTCTAATAATTTACGGCTGAATCGAAAAGTTTGACCACCTATGGGGATCATTGGGTACGGTTGTGTATTTCTTTCTGATTATGAGAGCAGAACTACCGCTTTCTGTTTATTGTCAGTTTGTCAGTTTCACTAGTTGTATAGCTACGTACTACTAGTTGATACTGTCGTTCTTTTTCATTGTTACTAAGTATAAATATTCTGACTAATTGGTCTAACATTCAATATAACTTTTTCATTGTGCAGTTTGTTTTGTTTGCTTTTAAGCTGGTGTATCAGTTTGTGACGATCGAAGTTCCGATACAAGAGTTTTCGTATAGTCTTTTAGCAAATCGCTATGGTAAGGTTTACGCAGTAAATGATATATACCCGCAGGTCCAAAACTCCGTTTTGATTCTTCTTGTTCCGGTTCATGTTCGGAATGCTCGGATGTATTCTCTTCCTGAGTTGGACCAGCGTTTCCCACGAGTTTCGGCAGCAATTGTCCTGGAATTGTCTGCTTCAACTGTGCAAATACTGTAGCTTTCTTTCCTCTTGACGACACGGATGTCGTAGTGGAATCCGGGGAATTATTCCCCGCTACAGATCCAGTTTCAGTTTCATTCTTGCTCTGTTTGGTTTTTGAACCATAAGAGTCTCCACCTGTAAATTATGTTAGTCTATGAGCAGCTTACAGTGTTATAATGTGCTTATGGTTTATATATACTGGTATCGATATAGTTTGTTACAGGTACGATAGACGAGGGTATCTTCAAATTTGTGAAGGAACTAGTAGTACGAATATTACTCCCAGACCAGAAAAGGTCTCGTACCATTGACAATTCCATAAATCCTTCCAAATCGTCGTCAAAAGAGTAGATTTTGCATAAACAACCAAGGAAATAGAAGAAACACACAACAACGTCCATAGCAGTCAATGTAACACCAATAGTGCATTTAGATACCAAGCGAACGGAAAAGAGGAACCCATCTCGCAATGCAAATGTTGCTTTAATAAGAATAACAAACAGTGCTGTAGCCACCTTGCTTGCTATTGAAAGCCCCTGATGTGTCCAAGACCGTACATTCAGTTCATCGATGAGCTGTTCGTTCGTCGTTATCAGGTTCGCGACCTGATTGAAATCCATTGTTTCGGTTGTTTGCAGAGATCAGTTCTTTATGTGCGGCATACCAGTAGTTACCGAGAAAGGCTTCCGTCTCGGAAGTATCCGTCCGTCCCGGGAACGCCGAAGCCGTTTGTTTGTTTGTTTACATTTTAAAAGAAGCTGGCGGTTAGCGGCGCTAAATATTAAATGTCACAGATATAAAATTTTGTGTAAATTAATTGAAAAATAGCACATGAAAATTCGGCACCACAAATATAAAATTACCGAAATTTATCAACTCCACAAATCACAAATTCAAACTACCGAGATTACATAAACCTACAAAATTAATCAATATACAGTAGAACCAGCCTGAGTTCAAAAGAAAATTCTTATGCTCAATACTATATTTGCCTAATCTACCTATCCTCTAAATTCCTAGCCGCTTCGCCGCCTGTGCGAATAATGAGGCTTACCATCCTATTTAAACCAAACAACCCGTATACCCGTCACCCATCACCCGTCATCCGTCATCCGACGTCCGTCCCACTACCAAACCAACAAAAGAAATAATAAAAAATAAATCAGAGTAAAAAGTTGAATATCATCACAACCGTCCTTCGGTTCCCTCGTCATGAATTTCGCAGTCAAACCAAGCGTGTCGAAGCGCTTCTTTTGCCGTAAGTCGTTTATTCGGTTCCCAAACTAAAAGTGACTTAACTAAATCAAAGAATCGCACCCAAAATACAACTTCGTTGTGATTTGACAATGAATGAATCTTTTCTGCGCACATTTGATCCAAACTCTGTAAACTTCCAACGTACTTCTTTGATTTCTTTGTAGTAGTTTCATTAGGATAATTTAGTCCTTTGGAAGAGAAATACTGTTCAGAGGAAAGTCCACGATAGCATACTTCACTGAGCATTGTTCTTGGTACTGGTGCAGATAATATAACCTGCATCATAGCTAAATGTTCTAAATTATCATGGGTTTGAAATAATGCATCCCCAGAGAAAAGTTCAATCAAAATGCATCCAACTGACCATAAATCGCATGGAAATGACCAACCAGTTCCTAAAACAATTTCTGGTGCTCTATAGTGTCGTGTTGATACAACAGCTGAGTGATATTCGTCATTAAATATCGAAGAACCAAAATCAATAAGGTATATTTGTGAATTTTTTAGTACTTGCCTTGGTTTCTCTTTAGCACGTTGTGCTGGGTATACAGTTGATTCAGCGCTTTCCAGTAGTATATTTTCTGGTTTCAAATCAGTGTGAATGAGATTTAAATCGTGCATATAAGCAACTGATCGAAGTAGTTGTTTAGCCATTGATTGTATATGTGATCCGGGGAAAGCGTGGAAATGATTTCGTTTAAGGAAATCAAATACGCTGATATCCAAAAGGTCAGTTACAATGCATATGTGGTTACGGAAGTCAAAACAGTGCCGCATGTGAATGCACTTGTTAGCATTGTTTTTATCGTATTGCGCAATTGTAGTCATTACTCTCACTTCAATTTTTGAAGCATCTCGGTATTTCGGAATAGATCGGATAATCTTTATAGCTACTGTACGTCCTTCATGTTTATCAAAAGCTGATACAACTTTACCAAATGTTCCCTGTCCCAGCATACTTTTAATCACATATCGATCCGTTAGTGGAGTTTCCGGGTCTAATAACGCATAGTGACCGTCTTTATCGTCACATGGGGGTTGAGGTACAGTAGGTATTGGAATAATCATTATAGGGAGTTGTAAAGGCTTCTTTACTTGCCGTCTTACTGGACGGTACTCAAAACATGTTTCTGGTAAAAATCGGGCATTCCGGGCTGCTTTTCCCGTTCGGCCTCGTCGTATCCGTTTCGGTTCCACTTCTGGGGGTAGCGGTTCGGATAGTGGAGATGAATGAGCCGCAGATCGTGCCACAGATTGTGTAGAGGAAGCCGAGCTCAGTGAGTTAGCTGACGACATTTTGCGTTTCCGCCTGGTTCCCGAAGCCGAAGTCGTAGAGTATTGTGGTAGGAGATCAACTGATGCCACCGGTTGCATTGTGTAGTTGTCTTCCGATACTGGAGGTGACGCAGAGTCAATTACAATTACTTCCGTGTCTGGTGGGGCAGCTGGAGCGCCCAGTAAGTTCATATTCAAGTTTAATCCCAGATAAGCGGCATCACCAGATTGTGGGAAATGATAAGAAGGAAGCGTCACAGGGTCCCAATGGGTGGATGAAGTGGAAAGGTTTGTTAGAGGAGCATTTACGCTGGGTCTGCTAGGCGGGAAATCCAAAGACACAGAAGACTGTGCAGTATCCACGGTTGGGCTTAAAAGCTGTGGTGATAGCGGGAAAGGCACCGCTTGGGTGCGGACAGAGTCCACAGTTGTAGCCGAGTAAGGCATTGTAAAAGGAGAAAAGTGCGCAGACAAGTCAAGCGGCCGCCAGGGTCGCAGACTGCAAATCTGTGGGCTCTGCGCACTATCAAAAGCCGCTTTACGCCGGCTAAACTCCATACAATACGCTCTTCACGTCTCCCGTTCGCTCAGCAACACACGGGTCCCAAAAAAACAGCGGAAACGGCGGGATTTCGTTTGCTATTGCGTTCGGAGCCCTTCTATAGTGATTATTTGTTTATTCCGACATACACCAACATATAAAAGTGTTACAAATCAATTTTACAACACAATCACGAACTTCCGCTCCCATATATTGTTTTCTGTGCCGGTCCATGGGAGACTTGTGGAGCATGAGGAGTGTACGGATGGTGATGTACTCATCAAATAGGGTTAGGTTAAGATTAGCTGCGTACAGGCTGGCTAGCGCATGGCGTAGGAGTGGAAGTGGGGATAATACAAGGGCAAAGTGACACAGAACGTGGGCTACATGAGCTAAATTTTCAAAATTTTCGATATCAAAGTAGCACATGACATTCTACTTTCCATTCTGTTTTTTGTTTTCAACTTTTCTCCCCGTCCTGATGTGCGCACAACAGCGAAGTATTCACCCGATTTACTGTGAAATCGCCATCCAGGGAGATATCGTAAACGCACGTCTCCGAGTACATAAGGTTTAGTGGTTAGTCCTGTTCGGAACGCTACGATGATGACACAAGTATGCCGAAAAGGGTCTGAAGTAACCTGCCGCCCGATTAGGAATTACTTGCTGCATTTGGAACGGCTGGCCAACGCCCATGTACGCCATGGCGTGGCACTGGCAAGCATGCTGTGGAAGCAAATCATACGGGATGCGGAGCTTAGAAAGCGGGAAAGCGGGATAGCAGTAAAGTGGGAAAGTGTTGTGATGAATAATGGTGAAGAAAGGTTGTGGAATGGACATGAAACAAATGAATGTACATCACTGTATAACTAATATAAATTTTGCTAATGATTGCTAATGCTTGAAACTGTGTAAACTGTCTTTGGCAGTTTAACTGAGTCGGGGACCAATAGATGGATAAGACGTTGCGTGGGAAAGTTATGTAGAACGAAGGCATCTAGGACGAGGATCTAAAAATTGGGGTCAGAAGAGCCTACAGGTAGATTAGAATAGTAAAAATTGTGGATATCAGTGATGTCTTCGCTGATATTCCAGCCAATAGCGTAGAAGTTTAGGTTTCGCATGCCAGTAGAGCATCCAATGAGCCCGAGATTAAACCCGAGATAAAGCCCGAGATTAAAGGATCAACCAGATAGGCTGGTTGACCCGGGGGCTGCAAATATGTCAACAAATCCGCCACCCTTAGGAAACACCTAACAGCTCAACAAGAAGTGTATAGAAGATCGTAGACTGTGCAGTTTCAATGAGCTGAATGTATTCCTCCCTGCAGCTTTGGCCATGGAATGAATATCCTTTTCGGGGCGGTGCGATTCCTCTATGGTGTCTTACAAGACAACTATGGGGAAGCGGTAGACGAACAAGGGAGAAACTTTTAGGGCTGAGTGTGCTGAGTGTGCTTACAATGTCCAGAAACTAAGTGTAGGATGATGAAATTGTATATTCTTACTGTAGAGATGAGGTGAGTGACTATCTAGAGAGTAATAGGTTATCTAAGAGGGGCGAGAAGGTTGGGTTAGACGTTGAGATCAACAGGAGTTAGAATATAGCGTGGTAGAAAAGACTAAAAGTAAAGTGTAAAGCGTAAAACGTGTTAGAACGTATCGAATTGCTGCCTAATTCAATTTTACTGGAAACCTTGCATTAAGGTAGTAGTGGCAGTAGCAGTAGTAGTAAAACTAGATGCTCATAGCTGCTCCTCGGTTCCTCGTATTAATAATGGAATGATGCAAGTGCGGCTTTTTCGGAACTATTGACGTTACCATTCGTTATTTTAGCGAATGACGACTCCATGTAGCAAAGTGAAAGAAGCAATGTAGTGAAGCTGTAGAATTGGTAAATTTAGTAATGCAGTAAACTGGTGAAACTGGTGAAACTAGTAAATAAGAAACTCCTCATTCACATGCGCTTCCTACGATATTCGCAATTTACAACTCCTCCTTCTTCTGCCCGAAGTTGGTCTTATCCGCTTGAAACTGGCATCATCAGTTTCCTCGGCCTCCTAATCTCCTAATTTCCTAATTTCCTACGAACTCGCCTCATCAATATTCCTCATACTATTCATTCATCGATCTCCTATGCAACACCTACAAACTTCCCAAGTGCTCTCAAATAAATGTAACCTAACTTACGCCAACCTAACAACTTTGCAACTTCGTCATTTCCCACTTCCAATGCCAACCTTGACGCCCTGCAAACATCCAACATCAACTTCCTATGTACTTCCTTGCGTATACGACATTCCTCAGCTTGAAAGTCTCAAAATAGTGCTCATACTATCGGTGACTCTCACTCCGTAATCACAGTAATTCCCTCACCCTATCACGTCTTATCAGTTACTTCACTGCAGATTTCCTTCTTCATATTTTACGTTGTTTTAGCTTATTCTAACAATAACTCTACCCTTCGTTTCCCGAACGATACGCGACTGAACATGGCGTCTCCCTCTGTATGGGAGTGTCGCGGTACCTCTCTTGGGACGCTTTGATTCGAATCTCGCCATGAGCAGAATAATTGAAAATCAACAAATAAATTATGTTTATTATCGGCTATACGATGACAGGCAAATACAGCAGAATATCCGGTGTTTCAATATGCTTTGACGTGTTTATTCGTCTTAGCTGATAAGCAGAAATATAATTGCTTTATAATTGCTTTATTTGCTCGAAATTTGCTTGAAAAAAACGCGTATAATTGCTGTAGTTGCTCGTTCCACCTGTAGAAGTAGAAACTGACCGCGTAATGTCCTTATTATCATCACAATTCCGTCTGGGACAGCAAATCAGCCCAACAAGACACACAGACAGGTTCATTCCTCTCGAACTTTCGGCTGATTTGTATCACAGATCGCCTGACATCCCGTCGACCCGTAATTCTCCAATCTCGCTCGCATTCCCCCAGGGACCCAAAAAAGTACTCAATTTTTCCCCAGCTCCCCGGCTCCATGGCATCGGAGATACCCGGAAACTTCCGGACCTGAATGCCGCCGCCGTCCCACGTGACAGCATCGGACCCGGACAGCATCGGAAACCGGCTGAAGTGCTGAAACCGTTCCGCACTCTCGAAGCAGCGAACCTCAGAAACGATTTCTACTCCTCCACGCTTTCCTGGTCGGGACGGTCCGGCCGCCTCGCCGTCGGTCTCGGAGCAGACGTATACATTTGGTCACAGCACACTGGGTCCCTTGTGCTGCCTGTAGACAGGGCTGTTGATGCCGTAACGTGTGTATGTTTCTCTAATGATGATCATTTAGTCGTAGGACGCCAAAGCGGGCATGTATCTCTATATAAGCTTATCGTAGCAAGCCAGTGGGAAGAGGAAACGGTAGCAGAAGGCGCAATGCTGCTGGCGGAGTACTCGGAGAACCAAGAGACTATTTGCTCGGCAGTCTGGGTGAATAACTGTAGGCAGCACAGGTTTATCCTCGGCACTGATTCCGGTCTCGTATTTATGGTGGAAATGGTCCGAGGAGACGGCAGCGGTCGGCTGGACCGAGTAATGACTATACGAGTTCACGATCAGCAGATTTGCGGTATACATAACCTAACTTAGCATTATCCTAGCCTGTCTAACGTAACAAGATCTAACCAAACATTTCTAACTCATTCTATCAGGATTAGCACTAAACGGCGACGAAACTGAGCTTGCAGTCGGCAGCAACAGCAACAGCTGTCTCCTATGGGATATCCATGACTGCTCCAAGCCACGGTTTGTCATCAGTTTGATGCACAACGCGGCGGTGAAAGCTTTAGCGTACTGCCCTTGGTCGCCGTCTCTGCTGGCAACTGGTGGAGGGAGCAAAGACCGCATATTGAGGTATTTCTCACCACATCAGCCTGGGGCTGTTCTTTTACTAACAGATTATAGATTCTGGCATACAAAGACGGGCACTTTGCTGCAGTCTCACAATACCAAATGCCAGATAACGTCCCTGATTTGGTCCCGAACGGCCCGCCAGCTCGTAGTTACGTTCGGATTTGGCAATGCTCTGTCGCCTGACTCAAGCAAACAGCTCCTGCTGTCCACGTATGCATACCCTAGTCTGCAGGTTCATAGCAGCGCTTTCGGGACTACAAATGTACGTGTTTTAGCTGGGGTGCTTTCGCCTGACTGTTCGGCAGTCTGTGTTGCCTGTACCGATGAAACAGTCAAGTTCTTCCGCCTCTGGGAACCGTGCCGAGCTTTCCTGCCGCTGCATGACACTCGGAAGCCGCTAGACGGACTTGTGCTGCCGGATTTCACCACTGGGGTGCTGAATAGCGACTTATTGGAACTCAGCGAGGGATTATCCAAAGCGGGAGAAGTTCTGCGATGAATATAGGGCAGAAATGGTAGTTATATAGTGGGTATTTGTGATGAATACTGCTACAAGCTTTGGATGACTCATCTTTCGTATGCAAAATAAACTAAAATACACACTATTAGCTGTTGTAGACCCGTAATGACCCCAAATATCCCTCTTATGACAGTTTTGCCGTTGTCATTTCCCATTTCCCACGCCCTACTTCACGCAGGAACACTCTCATACTCGTTCTGCTCAAACTGGTTCACTAAACGTCTCCATTTCTTGCGATTCCGCTGTACAGGCACGTGCACCAGCATATTCAGCATAAATACACCTAATAATTGTTAGTCAAAGCCTTCTACCAAACACCCTTCGCCTACAATTTACTCACAAAACACAATAAACCCTGACAAAACGCTCGCAACTGTAATCATAGTGACAAAAGACCGGTAGGAACGCCGATGAGCATACGGGCACTCGGCGTAGGGCCCGCCAGTAACCCAGCAGTCCTATTAAAAGTTAGTTTTGGCTCCATATCCTACAAACCACCCCACAACTAATACGCACCTGAACTTCTATAGTGTTAAAATCGATCCACACAGGTTTGCTGAACTCGTCAAGCTTCATTAATTCTGAAATCAGAGCCGCATTCTGCAACGGAGCACGAGGAACAGTGAAAATCGTCCCTGGTGGGCATTTATCAGCAGCTTCAAAATACGTCGCCTTCTCAGTAGAAATCTCCCAATGATACATGCTACTTTCCGACATACAAGCCACGTAGTACTCGGCATAGCAGTTTGCCACTTCCCAGCCGTATTCGTCTAATACAGCGCAGCTCATTGCTATCTGATCCGTTTTCGAAGTCCTTTCAACGCTGTAAGACGGCTGATTATACTTCCACGTCCACAGAGCGTGACTGGCAAAATACATGGCATTATCTGTAGCATAACTACTATTTAATACAGGAGAAGCCCCACATAGCAGTAACGACCGCATCATATCAGTAGTAAACATATCAGAATCGTCATCAGCCACAGGACTGATCGCCTGCATCCCCTCATCGTAGGTGTCTGCCAGCTCCTCTATACGATCTGTGCCAATACACTGAGCTAGCCGTTCTGCCTGGGCTTCCTGTTCGTCCTCCGTGCTATTGTCAAATATGAATATTACGTCAGTGGAAGGCTGGTAGGTCTGATTCGGCACCTGGAACTCTCCAGGGTCCATCAGCAGCAGAACCCGCTTCTGCAGCTCAAATAACGTGTTATAAAGCGTCGGATAGCCCTTGTCGTCGATGTTTCCTCTCCAATTCCACGCCTGTCTACTACTACGAGCGAATTCCAGCGTAGCTGGAGTGAAAAGCCTACTGTCGAGAGCTGAGCTCTCTGCAGATATATACTCAATAGCACTGGCAACCAGCTCGCTGCTGTGCATCTTGCTGGGCGGCTCGTCTATTGTATCAAGATCAGGAACCAGAGTTATATGGACAAGTATGATATTCACAGTGCTAGGACGGTCAACTTCAAGCGTGAACATATTCAGCATAAAGAATACGGAAGACAGCGGTATGGGACAGGCGTTGGCCTCTGCCTGAGCCACAGAGCACGTAGTCCAGCCACGGAGTTCATAATCGTAGTATAAGTTGATTGACAGTAGTTGGAATCCGCCGTTACTGACGTATTCTTGTAGTGTGTTCTGCGTTTGGTTGCCCAGTTCGATGCCCACGTATGGCAGCTGGGTTATCGTGCTGTTCAAGCTGGCTTCCCGCTGTGACAGAATCGCATTTTCAAGAGATTCGCTCATCCCGTGTGCATCTTTTCATATCGTGTATGACCAGGAAAGAATCCAATGTCGGATGTCCGATGTCGGATGTGAAAATTCGGGGAAAAATACTACCACAGAATGTATCTCAATAATACCCCCAGTATGTACGCCAGTGAACCTTCGGGGAAACCTTCTTCTGGTTGCTGTAGACATCCGAAATCACCCGTTTAACCACTCTTTTCACCCTTCAACTCACCATATATCATCACTCATTTTTATCTCGCTATTCTACTATCTCCTTCCGAGTCTTGCGGATTCCCCCCGGGGCGCGGAGGCCTCACCCGATCACATGCAAATCGCTGAAAAGGGTAATTCGCGTGAAGTGAAAAATTGGGCTCTCGGAGCTCCCCCAGGGAAAGTTCGGCAAGTCGCGGTAGAGATCGACGGAGCTCGGCAGAGTTGGGCAGAGATCGGAAGGGTTTGTTGGTGTTTTCAAGGCAATCAGCTGGTTTGGATTTGTGGATTCCTCGGCGTATTCCCGTGCTTTCGATCTCTGGAGTCGTCTGCTGCTCGTTAAGCTGTTTGGTACGATGAGCCAAAACTGCCGGAAGGCTGGGCTCGGTTCGCCGGCAAAGACGGCGCTGTGTGGTGTTTTCTCGGCAGTTGCTGTGGGCTTCTTTGCTCATGTGGCGCAGCAGGTGTATACAACAGTGCCGGAGCCGTATATGGTAAGTTTTCCGGGTATTCCATTCTATTCTACTCTGTTAGACTCTATTACGCTCTATTCTACTCTATTAGACTCTGTATTACTCTAATACTATCTATTTGGACTCCAACTAACACCTACAGGACGAATTCTTCCACATACGCCAAGCCCAAAAGTACTGTCACCACATTTTCAACGAATGGGATCCTAAAATCACTACTCCGCCGGGTCTCTACGGCATTGGCTTAGCAACGGCCAAATCGCTGGATTTCCTGTTGCAATATTTCCCTCACAGCCTACGGACTATCTTCCCAGCGTACTGCGACGTGAATTCCCTCCGAGCTTCTAACTTCATTGGATTTCTCGTTCTACACGGTCTGATCTCTCTTTCATCCTTTAACAACGTACTGTGCCCGTCTATTACTGCCTTCCCACTCCTCTCGTTCTACTATGTGCTCTTCTACACTGATGTGTGGGCAGCTGTGCTGCTGCTGGGTGCGTTGATAGTCGGCCGGGGTTCAGGGTGCAAATCTGTTGTCAGGTCATGGCTGAGTAGTTTTCTGTGTCTCTGTGGCGTGCTGTTCCGTCAGACGAATATTGTGTGGTCTTTAGTTGTTCTAGTGTGTATTTTAGACCATAGAGTGAAGTACGAATGGCGCACAGCTCGGCTGAACTTTCGAAAGCAAGTACTGCTATTTCTACGGCAATTGCTGGTAGACGCTGATCTGTGTATCCCGTTTGCTTTCAATGTAGCCGCTTTTGCCGCGTTTCTACGCTACAACGGCGGGATTGCACTCGGAGATAAGGAAAACCATATCCCGGGTCTCAATGGTGCTCAGATACTGTATTTCCTATCATTTTCCGCTGTTTTCTCCTGGCCTGTGTGGTTTTCTCCTGGAACTATCAGACATTACTTCTCCTTTATAAGCAAAACACCGCAACAGTTAGCTTTCTACGGTCTACAGTTAGTTCTAATAGCAGCGATAGTTCATTGGCTCACTCCTGTTCATCCATTCTTGCTAGCTGATAACCGGCACTATGTTTTCTACATTTACCGCAAGATTATCAACGCTACACCTTACACACGGTACCTGCTAGCCCCAGTTTACCACTTCTGTGCTTGGATATACGGTTACTGCCTGTACAGGTCTGTGTCTGCTGCTGCTAACAAGCTGTTGACGGCCCAGGTGAGTTCGGTAGTTGTCCCGGTAGCGATTGCTGGGGCTACTGTGGCTACAATTGTTCCGTCTCCATTATTTGAGCCGAGGTACTACATTCTGCCGTATCTGTTCTGGCGGTTGCATGTGACGCCGGAATGGCAAGCACGGAGTGCTTCCCTTTTCTACGGTCGGCTGGTGATGGAGTTTGTATGGTATTTGGCTGTGAATGCTGTAGTATTTCATGTGTTTCTCTCTTACCCGTTTGAGTGGGAAAGTGAGCCGGAAAAAGCACAGAGATTTATGTGGTAGTAGTGAGCAGGTAGAATATAGAATTATAAATGTACGTGGGTCAGTTATGGTTTAGTTAGCTGGAGGTATAATAATGAGGGGGTAATTTATCAATTTTCAGTGCTAGAGCTACTCGGAGTTTCCGTTGGCTGATCAGAAACGTCTCCTGTTGTTTCAGAAGTCTCTGTAGTTTTTGTAGCTTCTGAGAGTATAGCTATATTCTTAGCTGGCTCCTCTTTTGGAGTCAATGATTGGTCTTTCAGAGCCTCGGTGACTTGCGCTACTTCAGATTCCGATTGCTCTGTTTCACCTACAGTATCAGCTCCCTGTTGAGTTCCTGGGAGCGAAGTTGTGGATTCCATAGATAATAATGACGTTTCGTTAGTTTGTGCTGAAGGATTTGCAGCTTTTGCAGTTTCTACTGCACTTTCTGACGCTTTTGAGCTTCCTTCCTCAGTTTTCTTAGATCCTTCCGTTTTCCCATCTACAGTACCGTTATTCTGGGCCACAGAATCGTGGAAAATATCCCGAGACCGCCGTTTAAGCACACTGAAGTAGGAAACAGGTATTAACACTCCATCCAAGTTTCTGAGCATAAAATTAACACTTTCGCCATCAGGATCGACTCCAAAATGATCAGATTCGATATCCCTTGCTAAATTTGCCAAGAATTCTGCCCAGTTCCTCGCAACAACGTATTTAACGTCCTGATCATGACCAAATAGAATCACTTGACCCCACGTTCCTTTAGGTCCTGGGACCAAATCAATAGCAATGTTATTACCACACCAATCTTTTGCTAGCGGGATCCAAGAAGGATGTGCATACACTGGCTGGATCGCATCTTTCGGCACGGAATCCTGTTTAGGTAGTTGTTCCCTAAATTTAGGATTCACATGCGCTGCTTGGTGCTTCTTACGAGACAGGAAACGGGAATCCCGAACACCATCGTCAGTATCTTCTACAATACCCAGGGAAACAGCTACACGTTTCCAGACTTCCCATTCCTCAGCGATAGATTCTAAATCAAGGAAAGTAATCCCAAATATAAGTCCTGCAGGTGAACCTCCCCTCTCTTGGCCGTCGTGAATCATATAAGACTGTTTCACGTCCTGCGGCAGCGTCAGTCCAAGATCACGCTCGAATTCTACTAAATCATGAGCTGTTGCTGGTCCTCCGAGGTTCTCAGCAAGCTCTGGGAACTTCTCATCAAGTGCTTTCTCAATTATACTCCAAGAGATGTCCACAGCGGGCACAGCGGTGGTCCCGTCTAAACCCATGGCATCCAGCTCAACGCCAGGAGCCGTGGGAAGGTGGGTTTCCAGTCCTGTGAGCTCTGGGCCCGTACCGCACCGATCAGGTGTATCTTCTTCATAGGACGCGTAGTGATCGGGGGTAACGACTGAGCGGAAGAAACTCTTCACTTCCTGTATCACTTTGTTCACCATGTTGTGTATAGTAGTAGAGTGGTTCCAGAACAGTTTTAGAGGTAAAATTTCCAGAGATTTTAGAGGGAAAAGAGGATAAGTAGCAGATATTTAGTAGCTTTATGCTGAGTATCTGTCTATCAGTAGAGTAGCAACTGCTGACAGCGTCCTTGTGAGTTTTCCAGCAGCGCAAGTGGTTAATAACAGTCACAGCAATATCTAGATGGTTTGTTGAAGCTTCTTTTGCTGTAGAATCGGGTATATAAGTTGATTAAATCAGAGAAAATCGGCGTACCTTGTTGTGAAATGTTCGAGTAATTGAAGTTGTTAGGTTTGAAATAACGCGACGCGTCTTGCTGCATGAGCGTACCTAACGCGAAAGAGGCGGAGTTGCAAAGGATTGAGGGACTTGGCTAGAGAGGGGATTTTCGAATAGCTGGAGAGGTATATTAGTAGATATTATGGTTTTTCTTGTATTTTTGAGCATGTGGGTTCAATATATAATCAGTTTAGGGCTTTTGCAATGTGCTTTTAATTATCATTTCTAGCGGGGGAAGAGTTAAATTAATGCAGGTTTCATGCAATGTGTTAGGTAGGTTACTGAAAATAGCAGATAGTATTTACCATACAAACACGTCACCCTTGGGTAATCTCTTCGACTCCAATAACGAACTATAGGCAAAATTAGGACCAGAAGCACCCAGTTTTCTTACAATTATCTGCTCCTACACCGGCCTTTTGTCGGCTTGAGCAACTATCTTTCTTCCTTTCTTCACAGTCAATCCAAAAATAGCGGTGTCTCTCTGATCACGTCATCTGAAACATTGAGAACATGATGAGACTTGATGTCGAAATGGTAAATTAATGAGCTTTTTCCTAATTAGGACAAAGGTAAATACATCCCCGAGGATGACCTGATTCGGAAACATCAATGAACTTCCTTCTGTTTGATCTCATCTTTCCAGAAGATGGAAGCAAAGGCATAAGAAGCTATCTACTACAGCAAGAAGTATTCAAGAGTATTGAAAGTCTTTCTGACGTTCTTCTACCCAGCGGAGTCTGTAATCTCAAGTCTACACACTTCGTACGAAGCAACGAAACTTAACGTCTTCAAAGACACTCAGATCAACCCTTTTTTTTTTTTCCTTACCTTCAGTAATACAACTAAGAACAGCAATGAGTAGCACAGAAAGAGCATCACCGGATCCTACGCAGCCTCTGCACCACAAGCTTGCAACCCAGAATGAGCCCAATGCTCTCCAACAGCAGATATTCAGTAAAACTGTTAATCTGAAGCATCCGTATGTCTCTTGAAACTCCATCAGATTCTCAGGAAACCAACTTCATATATCATTTGCAGTTCTAACACTAAGCAGGTCCAACAGCTTTGCTTCGCCGACTGACAGGATTATGTCCCCCTGTTCAGCTAAGCTGAACGCCCATAAGAGCAAGCTTTATGCTAAGTAAGTATAAAAATACTCATTTATCATCTGCTCTTCCACTATTCATGCTAACCATCCTACAGAACTAAACCTACGCTTCTACAGTTCAACAAACCAAATCTGCAAGCTGAAGTCAAGGAAAACGTTTGCTAGCTGATCAGCAGAACGTGCTGTCTCTTCGTCTGAATACCATAAACATGGACAAATCAAATAGCAGCAAATAATGGCTTGAAATCTCCGCTGGAGTTGAGGAGGAGAGGGGAAAAGGAGATATTTGAATTGGAAATACTGGGGCTGGAATAATTAATTACATTTTCGCGTATAGGTGTTAAAGGATTCGTGATTGTTTTGAAAAACTGCATAGAAAGTATAGAGAGGTAAACGCTGATCAGGTAGGTACTCACACAAGTCCTACAGACAATGTACCGTAGAGCTAGGATACTTGGGAGTTGTTTGATAGCAGGGGGAAGTTGTTTTTCCACTGTTAGGATCAATGCAATAGGAAACCGGGAAACAAGGAGCGAGGAATGTCTGAGAGCTAAGTAGATGTGTTTTATATATTGTGAGAAGCGTAGAAAAGGGTAGGATAGAGAGTAAAGAGGTACCGTATAGGATAGACTTGAGAGGTGCTCTTTTAGAGGTACCCTTTGAAAGATATCTTTTAGAGATACCTTTAGAGATATTCTTTAGGAGATATCTTTTAGAAATACCCTTTAGAAATACCCTTAAATACCCTGAGATACCCTTTCAGATACTTCCAAGATCCTCACAGATACACCCTACTTTACCTACTAATTCCTACGTCTACTATCTACCTGAGCTACACTCGCTATTTCCCAATATTGATCTTACAGTTAGCATAAGTCTTCAGCCCCATAAGGAAAATAGCATAAGTCACAGCATCGTTATCAGGCTCGTGATATATCTCCGACAATCGCACCTGCCATGGTGGAAATCCCTGTAAATCAACTCGGGGCCCAAATATGATCAGCACGTCAGGTTCTTTGGATACGATAGTCTTCATTTCTTCGTCTACTAATTCAATAGTGATATCTTCGGGTTTTAAATCGCCTTTCTTAGCCAAATCAGCCATCGTACGCGTCAAATCTACAATAGTTTCCCTCCCATCTTCAGCAGAAAGCAGTACAACGTCAATTTTCACCCTCTTCGTCCCTGGAACACCCCCATTAGGTAATACAAACCCTGTATGCGGTACGCGCACTCTGTAAACGGGGACGCTATCTACGCCATAGTAAGTTTCCAGTTTCCGCTCAATTGCCGCATAGGCATCCGCTGCGTACTCTTTTAATACTCCAGTAGCTTCATATACAATCAGTGTTGATACGCCAGCCCCCAGGGACCAGGCAGTGAGACTGCTGACGTTTTCAAGCAATCCTTCTATTCCGCCACCTTCCTCGTTCTCTTTCAAGTCTAGAATTACTCCTACGCGTTTTGGCAGCTTTGCAAACCCTGCCACGTCTCTTTTAATGAGTTGTGGGGTTCTGTTGTGGTGGTAAAGCAAGTTTAAGACTCGCATTTTACCCCGGGAGTAGAAATACGCTACTCCGTTGTAGATATAGAGAAGACAGTAAAGTGTGAGAAGAATGGAGTATAGAAAGTAGTATTTAGCGAATCCGAGAGCAGATTGTGGCAGCGTAGAAGCTGAATTCAGACTGCCTGGCCTTGTAGTGAGTTTAGCAAGAGTTTTCGCTACTTCTAAGCGGGGTTTCCGCCTTGGACGGGATGAAGAAACCGTTTGTGACTTTATATCATTTGTGTCATTCCCTTTGCCATTCCCGTTCCCGTTCCCGTTGCCGTTACCGTTTGTAAGGTGGCTTCTTTGTGTGAGTTCCGCGGCACGAACAGAAGATCCGCTGGCACCGGCAGTTCCTTCCGCCAGGGTTTCCATGGCTGCCAGGCCATTTTGCAGCGTATCGGAGGTTGGGAAGCTCATTATGAAGACAGAGATGAGTTGGTAAAAGCTGGTAGGCTGCTGAATAGAAGGTGTTGTTTAAAAAGGTAATAAATAGTAGGAGTAGGAGTAGGAGAAGGAGTAGTCGTAAGGAGTTTCTGTTGATTTGATTTCTGTTTCCTTATTGCGACCTTGGAAGTTCCTTAGAGGTTTATCAAATGGTCGACGCAGTGTTGAGGAAAGAGGTGATTGATATACGAGGGAAAACAGAAGAATAGTTGGAAAATAGAGAGGAAAATAAGAGAAATAAGAGGAAAAGGAGGAATAAAAGGAGATAAGAGGAAATGAGAGGAAATAAAAGGAGATAAGAGGAAATAAAAGGCGATAAGAGGAAATGAGAATATCCTAAGAGGAAATACCAGGAAATATCAGGAAATACTAGATAATATAAGTAAAATAAGACAACTTAAGAAACCAAACCTGAAAATACAAGAGAAACTAATAATCTACACGATATAAACTACTATAAACCCCTATAAACCTGATTTTTACACCAATATTACAGCAATACAGCACAACTTCAGCAACCACCAAACAACTACGCTGAGCCGTCTGAAGCTGCAAAACCTGTGAAAAAAGAAAAACAACACGTTTCCTCTAGTTGGCTTTGTTGGCAGGCAAGGAGCTTCCAGTTTCTCCAATTTGCAGTTAACTGCAAATCACCAACGGGGCTGTGATAGCCAACAGAAAGAACAACAGAAAACTTGGCGTTTCGCTGGGCTGACGCGCCTGTTTTTCGGCAATTTCAAGGGGGCGGCAGATGAAGCGTTTGAGAGTGTTGAAAATGCTGAAATCAGGATGGGAAATGGGAAGTTGTGGGGGTTTAAAAACTGTTAGAAATGATAGTAATTTATAGGATTTTATAGTATTTTAGCTGGTTTGCAGGCATCGTTGAATTTCCCAACGGGGATGGGGAGCGGAGATGAGACGTTAGGGTGATTTCTGATTAGGTGAACAATGGGGTTGGATGGTTGGATGGGAGGATAGGGGTATGCGGTTTTAAATGGTACTTTTAGGTGTATAAGTAGAATATTTGTTTATATATTTATATATATAGGTGATTTATATGTTTAAATAGTAGCATATTGGCAGTTATCAGTCAGCTACGGAGGGTACTTTAGTCTGACGGTGTGGTATTACGTAAGCAATAAATGGGGAATTGGATATGTACCAAATTTTGAGGGAGCTACGTAGTGAGACGCGATGTTGCGCATGTGAAATTGTCTGAGGGGAGACGCGAAGCTCGAGGCTTCCAACGGTTTAATTGACATTTTCCATCATAACTTCATTATATTACTCGTTATTTGGGCATTAAAATAGACATATATGACAAAAAGGCCTTCTTTTCAGCAGCCTGAAACCTGCCAGAGAGTTTCAGGCTTGCAAACCACTTAAATTTGGTCAAATATCACAGATCTGGCGGACCCTCAGAACGGAACAGGAAATTTTGATCGTTCAGTTGCACCGGCTGGAAGCTGTGGAATGCCGGCTGCTCTCTGACGTCCTGAAAGTCATTATAATTATCATCATCATCATTAGCATCATCATTATCATCATCTCCAGCGTCAGGCGGGAGCCCCGCGGCCCGCATAACTCCGTGACCCGTAGGCAGCGGAGCTCCGTCTGTATCCCGCCCTGCTTCCGCCTGTAGCGTCCTCAAGTAGTCCAAATAGTCATTCCCGCCATCCGCTGCTGACTCAGGCAGCGAAGACACTTCAGGGGCGCATTTCGGTCCCTCCGAGGACGCACTGGGGGATTCCTGTTTCGCGGTATCAGCCGCAGTAGAAAATCCAGTGGATTCCACGCCTCCATTGCGGCTCAACCGGCTCGGCTGTGTCCGAAGCTCAATTCCGGCGTCGTTTCCCATCCTAGCACGTCCGGTAAACCCGGCTTCGGACGGCACAAACTTCACTGACTGCCGTGCATTCGTTGTAACTAAAAACATCTCATCTATCTCTTCTAAGGACAGCCCGCGCGTTTCGTACAGCAGGAAAAACACAAAATTAAAGGAAATAACGTTGCAAGACCCCCATATAAAGAAAACTTTCGCTCCTAAACCAGCGTTTCTAGGCCCCTGATCCACTAAGTAAGGAGTAGCAAACGCTATAGCGAAATTAAACAGCCAATTCGTAGCCGCAGACAATGCAACAGATTTCCCGCGAGTTCTCAGGGGAAAAACCTCGCCAATGTACACCCAGGCACCGGGGCCCCAGCTAGAAGCGAAAGCAGCAATGTATAAACAGGAAAATGCAATCAGAATCTGATTTGACCTGACAGAATCTACAGTTACAGTGACTATAGCAATTACAAAGTCGCATACTACCATAGCAGCAGCTCCCAGCATCAGAAGCTTCCGTCTGCCTATAAATTCCACAAGGAGAATGCCCGGGATTGTAGTACTCACATTCACTACGTTCATTACCATCTGGATAAGGAACGAGTTGCCAATACCGACTTTCAAGAAGAAATTCGTGCCATAGTAGAAAATAAAATTGATCCCTGTAAGCTGCTGTAAAGCCTGCAGTCCCATACCAGTGAGTAGTCTTTTTAATTGATGATTTGCACCTCGGAAACAATCCAGCAAAGACGGCTGGCCAAATGACAGCTCATAATCGTGATTTGCCTTGATTTCTACTAATTCCTCTATCAAAGCCGGGTGATTTATCGGCAAACGACGCAGAATAGCTAAAGAATGCGCTGCTCGGTCCAATTGGTCCTTTTTAACGAAAAACCTCGGAGTATCCGGCAGAAACCACATGCCAATGCCCAGCGTAGCCGACCAGATAAACTGTACGCCTATAGGCACACGATAGCACGATGGATCCATCCGTTTATGCATTGCCTGAGTTACTACGGAAGCCAGCAGCAGGCCAATGGTGATGGCCAGCTGATACGTGGAAACTACAGCTCCGCGGATCCATTTGGGTGCCGCTTCTGACTGATACACTGGCACTACAGCTGATACTATACCTACGGCAATTCCTGTGATAGCCCTGCCTGTACATAACAGTGCAAGACTTGTAGATATCATCTGGAGTACTAAACCTACGGTGAAGAATACAAAAGACGCTATCATGAGAGCCCAGCGACGTCCGAGGGTGTCTGATAACAGAGGTGAACACGAAGATCCGAGAAACGTCCCAGCTGATAAGATAGAAGTAGCTAGAGAAGACTCACGAGAGCTGAATTCTACGCCTGAATCTGAAAAGTTCTCCTTCATATACTGCATTGCCAGCAGGCCTGTGATGATCCCTGTATCGTAGCCGTACAGGAGTCCTCCGAGAGCGGCAAACAGAGTTACGGCAACAGCCATGAAACGGGATCCTTCGTCTTTCAGGGAATCGTCTACGAATATGTTGGCTAGGGTGTGGCGCAGGTGTTGCAAACGGCGGGATCGGCTGTGGGGCGGGCTGGAGCATTTAGACGAGGCGGAGAAGCCGTGGAGCGGGTCGGAGGGGTAAGAGGGGTCAGAGGGGTCAGAGGGGTCAGAGGGGTCAGAAGAGGACAAATAGGATGGGATCTGTGCAGCTTTCGGTGGAGTTTCCCGGTGGATTCCCGGCTCAGCAGACGGGCTGTACAGCGGGGCAAGTGGGGCGCTTGTGGCAGACAGATTGCTCGGCGCGCAGCTCAGTTCCGCTATCCTTGGCTGGCGGAGATAGCCGAGATGGACTTCCGAGCTCGGGAGAGGATCTTCGGGTACTTCGGGTGGGTCGGCGGAAACTCCGCGAGGATCGGGATTTGTTTGTGGCTCTCCCGGTGGCCTTCCGCGTTCTTCGCCGGTCTCTGTCTCTGATATTGTGTCTGTGGCGTGATTTGTCATGATTTTCAGATCAAAAGCGGCGTATTCGAAATTATCAACCCAAAGCGGCTTTAAAAGAGCCGTGGGGAATGCAAATTGAAGGAAATACGCATATCGTTTATATCTGATTGAAGCGGGTATCCCGCATGGCTTCCCAACCAGGGGTGCTGTACAAAATTACACTCGTAAGCTTGGAAATACTCAGGTCTGACTGGAAAGTCAAAGGTACCCTGGGGTCGGCTTTAAAGCAGCGAGAAACGGCAATCTGAATACACGCTGGGCTGCTGCGGGGAGGTTGGACGGGGAAAATAAGGGAAATTAGGGAAATTATAGTGGAAATAAGGAGATGAGGACGAGGAAAAGACGGGAAAGCCGTTAAATCCCCGGTAAGTCTCGGCTTATCTGTTAATTCTTACTATAAACGGGCCGAGCAGCTCTTCCGTCTGCGCGGTGCATGCAGGGTTGAGGGGGGAAGCCTAAAGAGGAAGTACGAAAATTAGCGAGGGGGGAGGTGAGTTATTGATTACGTGATGGAGTATGGATGGTGGGAGAGAGAGAGGGAGAGGGAGATGGGGCGGGAGAGGATGATGGGGGAGAGGATGATGGGGGTTGTGAGTGATTTGGTGATGATTGTAGAGCAAAGTAGTGAAATGTAGAATATGAGAGATAAGAAGGCGCGGGTGATATGAAACAGAATGCAGAGAGTAGTAGATGTATATCTGATTACGTGATCTGCAAACGTCTAAGCCTGGAAGTGTGTTGTTTGAAACGCTGCAGATTTGGCATCAACGCGTCCTTAGTCATGATTTGGTTGCTTTCTAGTTCTTTTAGGCACTTTTCCTTCATCACAATTCATCCTCTCTCAGTAAAACCACTGCGCTCATACTCCCCGGAGCAATCCCTATAAGCGCCTCCATGTCGCCGCATGCACGTCCCGCATCATCTTGCGTCAAAGTTGAGACTCCAAGTTAACCGAAAATTTTTAATAAGCGGGAAGAAAAATCGGATCCGCAGATTAGTGATAAACGGCGTGAAAAACATCCGAAAAGCAGCTCAGAATGCCCAAGCAGGTGCTCAAACTCGGTCTAAGCATCCACTATGATCACAGAAATAAACGGATACCTTGTGCTGCCCGTGCGGCTGATCCACAAGCCTCACTACATATACATTCGGAAGCACCAGACATCCGATGAAGACGACAAAGATAGAGTACTTTTCTTCGCTAATGTACCACAGGACACGACTACCGAGCACGTGAAAAAGCTGTGTGCCGAAATTGCTGCCGACGGGCCGACGGCAGTGATTGAAAGTGTCATCCGCTCCGAACTCCCGTCTGTAGAGTCCATAATCTATGCCCCAGACGAATTAGAATACAAATTACCCCGCAACTGTGCTCTCGTGAAGCTGGTGGACCGGGCAGCTTGCACGATGCTTTCTGGGCAACTCAAGAAGTTTGTGGCCCGAGGAAAAGAAGCCCAGTGGCCTGCGGCCGCTTCGGAACTCACCGGAGCCAGCCGATACTATAAAAGAGTATCAGCTCGGTACCCGGAGCGGGACGCTCTGGCACAGCTTGTAAGGGCACATATGGAAGCATTTGCCGAGCGGGAACAAGCGGAGTTACAAGCGTTGGAGAATATGCAGCTTGTGGACGAAGATGGGTTCCAATTGGTGATAGGAAAGAACCGCAAGACACGAGATGGGCTAGCGGTAGTTTCAGCATCAGCTGGAGGGGTAGTGAAGAAATCGAAGCATAATAAACGGGATAAGGAGAAGAAGGACTTTTACAGGTTCCAAATTCGTGAGCAGAAGAAGCAGGAGATGAATGAGTTGCTGAGGAAGTTCAAACAAGATCAGGAGAAGATTCAGCAGTTAAAAGAACGCAAAAGATTCCGTCCAGAGCTTTGAGGTAAATAGTGAGTGGAGTGCAGTGTATACCGTGTATTATAGAATGTTTATGGAATGGTTGTAGGCTGTGTAGGCTGTGTAGGCCGTAGTTGATAGAGGGGAACGTTGGGACGTTAACTTCCCAATAGTTTAACTGCTGAAAGGCTAAAGCAAGTTACTCAGATAGCATCAGAAACCTGTAAAATCTACTCTAAACCAAGCTTGGACGATCCAGAGATGGCCTAAATAAGGGATATAAGGTACTTTTCAACAGGGAAATGGGAAACTAATCGCTGGCCATCTCTGGCTATCCACTATCAACTGTGGAAGTTCCAGGATGCAAAGGAACAATTGATGCTTCTGCTGGTTCGGTTTATACTACTGTGATTACTATTTATTCCACTCCTACTTCTTTTACTACTTCTACTACCTCTACTACTACTTCATATATTACTCTGATCTGATAAACCCATAAATCTTCTTCTGTTTTACCCTTCTTCCCGCTATATTCTCCTTCCTTCTTCTCTCACTCCCTAGCCTATCTACAGCTTAACCCCCGCCTCTGTAGTCTCTACGCTCGTTCCTAATGACTAGACTCTTCCATCTGCCTCAGCATAATTGCCGGATGCTTCCCCTGTTCCTGCAACTCTCTGAAAATCACTACAGGTTTCTCATCTAATGCTAATATACGTTCCTGGTCTCCATAGCAGATAACCAATGCATATCTCTTCCCATCGTTGAGCAGTCCATGCCGTTTCATAGCCGCATGCAGTACTTTAGAGCAGGAATCGTCTGTAGAAGCTCTCAATTGCTTTAACGGCTCACTTTTCAAAGCAGAAACTTGAGGTTCAGCTTCTTTACCACGATTTATCTCAGTTTCTGTCCCATGAGAGCTCCCAGATGGAGGCATTTTCGTAGGCGAAGCACCTGACGTCATGCTGGAAGCCGAAGAAGCGGAAGAAGGCCGCAGAGTCGCTGACGTTGCTGACTCGGAATTCGGATAATTCAAAGCATGAGAACCGGGAGAAGCCGAGCTCAGCCCCAACGGACCTTCCGGTGTCGGCAGCGGCTTTGCTTCCTTCACTTTCTTCAATACAGGCCGCAAATCGTCTCGCAATTTCGCCAATGAGTCGCTTAATCTCTGAATACTCGCTTCGTCTTGGAAAAGCCGCGTATCCCGCAATTGCAACTGCTGGAAAACTGCTCCGATATCGTCTTCCATCTTCTGATTCGCCCCGTACGCCAGCGTCAGTCCTGCGCCGCCTCCTAGCAGATACGGCGCGGTGACTTCGGGAGCTTCAAGCCTAGAAGCGGCCAGAGTGCTGATGTGTTTGAGGATCAGCAATCGATGTGGCAGCGATCCGATGCCCATATCTTTCAGGTCTTCGGCTGTTAAGTATGGCAGGACGTCTCCGGCTATGTGGTGAGACCGGAAGAGCGGTGCGTAGGCTGCCAGGGTTTCCGCTGTCGGGAGTGTTTGTAGCCATGTGATTACGTCTTGAGAGTCCCATTGAGGTACGGGTTTTGTAGCGAGGGAGTTCCCGTTCTGTGGATGTTCTGTGTCTGTGGATGGAGGGGCGGAAGGCGGGGGTGAAGACGGGGCGGAGGAGGCGGAGGCGGAGGAGGCGGATGGGGCAGAAGGGGCGGAGGAGGCGGATTGGACGGAAGGAGCGGAAGGAATGGAAGTGCCGTTTCCCGTCCCGGTTGCGGCAGAAGGAAACGCCGAGCCGGAAGGAATGCGCGTGCTGGTCAGCGTAGCGGCGGGGGTGGCGGGGGTGGCGGGGGATTCTGTGGGGGTTGGAAATGCCGAAGCGGGCGCTGAGTCTGAGGGTTCCGTCATTTTCAGATGGAAATTGCCGTTTTGACCGGGGAATACAAAACAAATTTGTGGCTCCTCGGAACCGATTATCCTGTAGTTGAGACCTGAAACGGGAAACCAGTGAGTACAATAATGCGATTCTCGGGTTTCGGAGTTCGCAGTGAAGATTATAATAGTATAATATGCTGGAAATTCAACTGAGAGATTTGCTTAGAACGATTTTACTCAATAAAGTGAACTAAGTGATCCACAGTTCCTTCTGGCAAACCCACAGCAGGTATAGTCGACTCTGGTGTTGATTTGAGTATCCTTCGTGTGCTTTCTGAGACCATGCAATGAGGTTTGCTACATCTTAAGTTGAGGAGTCTATTTATAGCGGGCTATCCATTGACTTTCACGGTGTTTTTAGGGGTTTTGAGGGGCTTAAAGTTCCCGATTTCAATCCCTGGTTGGCAGAGTGTTAGTAAATGCTGTGATGGTTTGTGTGGGTTCGGTTTAAGTGCGCCGGAAGGGTGCTGGAGGTCTTTCGGAGGTCTGTCTGGATGTCCGCTCGGCAGTTCGTTCGGGTGTTTCATTGAAATGAGGAGGAGATGGGCAAACAGGATGAGACTTGATGTGCGATGGGCTAAGATGAGACTTTAAGTTGTATGGGACATGAAGTCTCATTCTGGGGCTTGTATGGTGGAGGGATATGGGACGCGATGATACTCGTAAAAGCCGAGAAAAAGGCGTAAAGGATTGACTTTTGGAAGGTTTTAACAGTTTTTATGACAGGTTCAAAGCTTTAGAAGATATAGAAGGGGTTGCGGACTTTCTTATATGCTTCTGGTGGCTTTTTAGTGGGCAGTTGTGCGGTGTCAGAAGAGTAGAATGGCAAGCAGGAGAGCAATTTACAGCAAATTATCTGAATAATTATTAGATACATTTATATTTTATGCTATTAATCTATATAGTTCTATTATTTAGATTATCTACCAGTTTTGCCAGGTTTCTCGCTCTCAATTATTACACAGTTTTCTCTCATAGTTACAGATTCGCTATTTTCATCCTGCATATGAATATCATTTTCGGGATTTCCAGCGGAACGCCAATTTCGGTTATCTTGAATGACCTTTGAATACCTTCACAGAGAAAAATCTCTCATTTATATACTACATACCTAGTATTTACAGCTTACTAGCATTCTTAGTTACATTTAGCCGCAGTTCAGTGCTTTGTCGGAGTCTGATCTGACCAATTCAAGTTATATCTGCCCTCAGGAACGATGAAATTATCAATTTTCTCCAAACATTCTTCAGCTGTCTTAGCTATAAGCAGTAATTTACCATTTGCTGGCGTAATAAACCCTGTAGCAATTGCTGTCTTCACATATTGAAGAATCCCATCGTAAAATCCATCTACATTCAGTATAACTACGGGGCAAGCGTGAATCCCGAGCTGCGACCACGTGATAGCCTCGAAAACTTCCTCTATTGTGCCATAACCACCAGGAAGTGCAACAAACGCGTCTGCTTCCTGTCCCATTAGCCTCTTACGAGTATGCATATCCGTTACTACTGTAGTTTCTCCGTACAGCTCGGGATCGGGGACTCCCGAGTCCACTGTGGCCCCATCGTAGTCATCTTCCTTTGCCTGCTCTTTAGATATCAAAGCCTTGGGGATAACTCCGTGTACATAACCACCATTACTCCTTGTAGCCCGAGCTAGAGTCCCCATAATTCCGACGGTGCCTCCGCCGTACACAAGCCCCCAGTTCCGTTCTGCCATGAGTTTCCCGAGTTTTGCGGCCTCGGCTTCAATTACTGGGTTTGTGCCAGTGCGAGATCCGCAAAAAACTGTCACTTTCTTCGTTGGACCCGTCATTGTTTCAGTATTGATGAGTATAGATAGATAGAATTCTTTGTGCTTTAGAGTGTGAAATTGAGAGTAGTTGAAAGGTAAGATTAAGATATATGAAAGCGGGGAATTAGGTATTTATTGTATTCGAGTTTGTGGTGCCGATTCTCGGGTATTTCCGCCGAAGATAGCTCATCCCGAGATGCCGTGGCGATAAGCGGCGTCCGAGTGTCTGAAAACACGTTGCTCTTATCAGTGGAGGAGGTGCTATCAGATTACGTGAACAGATATATATAAATATCATTTTTGTTTTAAATCCGATTACGTCATCCGTTTTTACTGTCCGAAAACTAGGGAACCAATACAGACCCTTCAAGGACCCTGTTTCGCCACACTTACCAAATGAGGAAAGTTAAGGTGGCTAAGCTTTTTAGCAACGTCGCGAAAAGTCTTGACTAGCAAATGCAGGCATCTGCACAGCGATGCAGGGAAGTATCCCTTGACGGGATAACAGCGGAATTTCATTGCCGCCAAGGCGGTTTTAACAGCCGATAATTGCCTTAAAAAGTACCTATTCAACTGTGTCAGGTGTCTTACTTAACTCACTTCTCACTTACAACTTGAACCGGTTTCCCCACACTTCGCAGTTGCATTGCTAAGAGTAACAGCTTTCTCGGTACACCGTACATTCGCCGGTTGACCCGAATCCGTATATGTCGTGCCACACATGTGCCTCGCAGTTGTTGTGGCACACTTCACGTTAATTAACTCTCGGCTTGATCTCGGCTAAGTCACTGACAGGCGTTCATTAGGCAGATTCCTTGGCATACAACAATTCATGACACTTTTGCATACAAACTAGCTGCCACGACAGTAAACTGACACTTGTGGCATAAACTGACACGATTATCGTATCTGAACACAACTATACGGCAGGAACTCCGCTAACCCTGCCTGAAAGCCGCTGTCATCCGTGCCTGTGGCACACGCATAACCGCCTAACCAGGCGGCTCGGTTACAGTGCTAATATGGACCGCTTGCGCGCCGGTCGGTACTTCCGTCGACCTCCGAAACTGAAACCTGATTGTGATTTGTGTCAAAATTCCACTGCCACAACCACTGCCACTGCCACTGACACTGACACTGATACTGACACTGCAGTGACAAGCATATCTACTGAATCACCAACAACTCAACAAAATTCAGAAGCAGATGCCCAATTTGATACCACTCGAGTGAGTCAAAATTCACCCGTTTCCCTTCATTCGGCACCTCTGCCACATAGTAATGAACCTATACGCCGAACTGCCACAGCAAACCCGTTTAAATACTCTAAAAAGGTCGTCCTGCCATATCACACAGAAACTGACAGCATTTCCATTGAACTTACCGATCCGTATAAAAAATATGCCCCCGGAGATTACGTGGCAGGCGTTGTAATTTACAAATGTTTGAAAGGCAGTCGTCGGCCTTCATGTATTTCCCTTGGTATTCGCGGCGAGATTTCAATTAAAACGCCGACTTCGGCTAAAGCAGGCAGGCAAAGGCAAAAAGGTTCTCTGCCTAATAGTGACAGCGTTAATGGTGTCACAACAAATAATGACTCAATCACTGCCACTACATCTGCCACTGCATCTGCCACTGCATGTGACACGCATTATGCCTCCCTCGGAACTTCCGGCCTTAAAACAATAGAGAAACACGGGAAACTGAAAGTCATCCCGTTTGACACTCATTTAGAAATGCTGCCACAACCAACGCTGCTGCCACGAGGCATTCATAAACTGCCTTTCCGCGTGCAACTCCCACGGAAGGGACTCTGCAGTTCCGTGAAATTCGAGAAAGGCCATATAACTTACACGTTACGCGCGTGTCACTGGCTTATGAAAGCGGCATCGGCATCGGCTTCCGCTTCCGCTTCCGCTTCTGCCTCGGTTTCCGTTTCAGGCCATTCCGGGTCTCTTTTCAGCCTGCCATCTGCCGCTTCAACTGTCAGCAGTTCCGAAACTGCCATGTCACCGCCTGTGTCACCCAACAGTGCCACATCAGGCACTTCTGCCTCGGAAAGGACTGACAGCGGAATCCGCGGGCCGCTGTCTGTCACTGCCATCGATGACAAAGAAATAACCGTTGTGGCACCGGTTGACATTTCTTCCGTGCCACAACCGAAAACACAAATAGCTGTACTGACACACCAGCCCAGTACGGGGATCTTAGCTACTTTACAACGTCGGAAACTATTCCGGAAACCTCGGTCCGCATCCGTGGCTGCCCCGCGTACCCCGCATTCCTACCCCTCCACACCTTCCCAAAGCGAAATTGCTTTCCGACTTGATTGCGGCGGTTATACCGTTGGTGACACAATAAGAGCCCAACTAAGAGTGACACATCCGACGCCGCTACACGCTTTGCACTCCGTCCTCCTCACTGTGGCACGGATAAGCGTTTTAAACCGTGCCTACGTGTACCGCAAAGACATCTGCCAAGCGGTGGCACCGATAGTGACAGATCCGGCAAACAATACTGCCATTGTGAACTCAACGCTTCGGCTGCCTGCCAATATCATCCCAACATTGAGAACTCCGGTATTGGAGTTCCGTTATGTGGTAGAAGTTTATGTGGATATCACCGGATCAACCGATTTCCGAAGTTATGAGCTTGAAGGGCTGATAGACGAGGAGAAACTGAAGCGGAATCGGGATGTTGTGCGGCTGTCGGAAGAGATAATTGTTGGTGCGCGCGGGGAAAGCGGGGTAAATGTTGTACAAAACCGTGGAGAATCATTTGTTACACAAATAGAAATTAACGGAATTAATAATCCACAAATTCAATCTTCAATCGGATCAATCACAAAACCAAATGGTACAAACATATCCCGAGATACTTCCGAGACTGCGGAACAATCATCCCTGCCACTGCATGGCACTGCTACTGCCATAGATAAACAGGAACGGGAACTCCTGCGGATGCTGGCTATGGAAAGCGAACCGCCAGGCTTGAACGGCCCGTCTGAGCCACCGGAGATTATGGGCCCGTCGGATCCGCCGGGAATGGCGGAAAACGCCGTTGCTGCGCCACAGGATAAACTGGAAATGGAAAGACTGCGGCTGCTTGCCTTGGAATCCGCTCCGGAGTTCCCGGAGTTCCCGAGCTCGCCTCAGGAACATCCGAGAGACGATATAAGCTCGTGGGATGATCATGGCGTTCCGGAGTACTCTGTATAGGCGATAATCGGATAATCGGGTATTCGGAGGTGATTTGTAAATAGAGAAATGGTAAAACTGAGGGGCAAAATGAGGGGTAAGATGAGGGTAAAATGAGGGGTAAAATGTGGGGCAAAATGAGAGGTCATTCTATATGGTTATAGGAGGTTTATATTAACATGGGATTATTATAATGAGATATGGAGATATGTTTGTAGAATGGGGGATTATAGAGTGAATATTGGGGAATTAGAAGAGGAATTGAAGGAGGAATTGGAAGAGGAACCGGAAGAAGAAGAAGAAGAAGAAGAAGAAGAAGAAGAAGAAGAAGAAGAAGAAGAAGAAGAAGAAGAAGAAGAAGAAGAAGAAGAAGAAGAAGAAGAAGAAGAAGAAGAAGAAGAAGAAGAAG
>JAKTRH010000005.1:0-289433 GCA_030579575.1 Sporopachydermia lactativora | reverse complement strand
AAAGAGATAGAGTCATAAAGATGCCGAATAAGACTTTTTATATGATTGTTAATTATAAGAAACAGTTTACCTATTTAAGTATTAAAGTTTGGATTACATTTAGACTTTCCAAACTTCTGCAAGGACTGCAGATGATTGCAGATACTCACATATGCTTACATATTGCTGCATAATATCGCATATTCTCGCATATTATCACATTCTCATCGCATTATTCTCACCAAATCACCGAAAAAACCAGCATTGAACCAGAAAATTGCTTTCCTCATTTCACCCAAACTTCCCCAGATTCCTTTATTACAAGGAGGAACAATTCGGCGCACTTCGGAGGCCGAATTCCATCCATTTCTACAGAAACTTCCCATTGACTGGGCCGAGAAATCAGATATTTCCATTCTAAGCTCTCTGGATTGTTTCCCTTGATTTTCCGCTTCTCCGCTTCTCCGCTTCTTTGTCTCTTCAGCTTCATTCGCGTGTTTAGCTGTACGATTTTCATCTCCACTAGTAGTTTCTATTTCGAAATCTGTCTGTATCTGTTGTGTTCCGTCTTCCGTCTCCCACTTCCGTCTCCGCTTCCGTCTCCCGCTTCCACCTGTAATTCTCCCCATTCTCTAATTTCCATTCCCTACCAAACTCCCCAAATCCCTGCATTCATTTAAACATCTAAAACATCACAAATTTCTCTCCTTTCCTCCCACCTCACTCCCATTGCACCCCCACCCATTCTTCCACATACGCCACACCCTCGGCATCCAACGGCCCGTGCCAGTCATCCGTTGCCGTCGCCACAATAACAGTGCCCCACTCCATCCCGTTCACAATGTCACCGCCTTTCTCTAAAACAGTAATAAGCCGCGGCATGAGCTGCAGTTCAAACTGCCTAGAAGAGCCGGAACCCGGGATTGGTGGCACCGATGGCACTGCCAGCCGATCCGAGCTTTTCTGTGGTATAAATATTTCCGCTACAGAGTCTTTTGAGCTATACAGTAAAGGCCGAGACCCTAAATTGTACCGAAGTACCTGTGTGCTGTTCATTTCGACGATTTGGGTGAAATGAGCAAACATCGGGTCCAAATCGACTCTTTTCAGCATTTCCGGGTCGGATTCGAGCTGTTTAATCTTTGAGGACATTGGAGTAGCCGATTCGGCGTCTTCGGATTCGATTTTGATTGATTTTGTATCGATTTTCGGTTTTGTGGGTTGCCGAAGAGTTTCTTCTTCGACGTAGAGGAAGAATGCGGGGTATGTGGGGGCGTTGTGGGGTAAATTTGCCGATTGTGGTTTCGTTTGTGGTGTCGATTGTGGCGTTGGAGATTTCTGTGATTGTGATTTTCCTTCTACTTTCGGCTTTTCAGCCACTTCAGCCACTTTCTCAGCCTCCACAGTTTCCTTTTTCGCAAACGGATTCGCATCAGCAGCAAAAGGATTCGCCCCCGAACCTCCGCCAAAAATTACACTGCCTAAACTGCCCAATTTCTGCTTCTTTTCCCGCTCGGCAGCTTCCGCTTTCGCTTTAGCCGCTTCCGCTTCCGCTTTCGCAGCCTCAAACTTCCGAGCTTTCTCCGCCATCATCTCCGAATCCTTCCGAACCCCTCGTATAGCTCGCACAGACCCTTCAAGTCGGAAACATTCGGGATTCTTACACCCAAAGACGTAAATCACCCGATCATAGTCTTCTCCTTCCAACGGCGCATAAGCCTGCACCAACAGCGCCAGCGGGGATTTGCAGTTCTTGCATTCCAGCAGGGATTCGTCAGGTTTAGAAGTTCCCAGCCATAGCTAAAGAGAGAAACAAGTTAGTACTCTGTAATTCAATAATGAATAATCTTCACATGCTAAAAAAGGTACGGAAAGCGGAGGATTCCTCGGGCCGAAAAGCGGAAAACGCGTAATCCGGAAAACATACAGGCTGGCCACCGGCAAAAGTGTCTTCTATAGTCACTTCTTCCTGCGGTTCTACACGTTTATCAACGAAAGCAAGAAAAGTAGGCTTCTCGTTCGATAATTGGAACTCATCGTCAGAAAAGTCTGAGTCGCTGTCCATATTGGGGGCTCTGGAGTGATTCTAATTGGACCTGGGAGTGTAGAAAGTCAAAGCGGATATGCTAGAAGGTCATTTGGATTGAAAAAAGGAGGATAAAAACGGGAAAATTGGAGTAAATATGATAGCATCGGAGGTGAAAAATAATCCCATAGTAATTAAAATATTTGACGATAATGCTGCGGCGGTCAGCGGGGTGGGAAATGGGACGGGAAGCAGGCACATTAAAGTTATAGTTTGTATAAGGTTTGCAGTGCTTGCAGGCCAAGGTTTGAACCTTAATCCAGACTCTGCATAAACTCTAAACTCTATTGGGCACTCAAATTATATATTTTATACTCACATATTACAATCCTACAATCATGAAAACTATGCAAATGTTATGCTAAAATTACAACTACCACAAGCTGCAATGCTTCCTCAACCCTTATAGCTGTCACACTACCACAGGTTATGCACGTGAGACCTGCAAATTTGACCTCAAACTTGAGTACTCAATTTCAATTCACAGACCTCACAACTCCTCTTCTATCTTCCTAATCCCCTCTTTACCCCGCTATTCACCACCCACGCTGATCCCGAGCTAACTTCTGAATCAACTCATCAATCGCTTTGAAATTAGAATCCTGCAAAGCAAACCTTCTATGCCTTTTAGACACAATATGCACACTCAATTCCTCATACTTCTCTCGACAGTTCTCACAGTACCCACTAGTATCCTCTTTCGGCTTCGGCTTAGCGCTTTTCTTCTTCTCAAACACTTTCCGCTTTAGGGATTTCACTTCTTTAGATGCCTGAGCCGTCGCTGGGCCCAACCCGTTACCGTTATTTGTGTTATCACCTGATTGAACCACAGATCGGGCAGTAGACGTCACAGTCGACAAATTCACTCCCGAAGCGGCAAGCTCAAAGAACCGGCCGCCTGTGGCTGCCGTGTGGCTCGGCCCGGTTGTTCCGCTGCCTGCCGTCCCGCTTGGTTGGTCTAATTTTGTGCCAGTTTCTCCGTTTTCTGTTACTCCGGTTACTTCCGCGTTTTCCGCGTTTTCCGCACCTTCTGCGGGGTTCCCGTTCCGATTCCCGTCTCTCTCGGCGTTTATATTGCTCATTAGTGTGTTTGAATAAACCCGTTTCTCTTTCTCTGTTTCGGCTTCCATTTCGGCGTTTCTTTCTGTGTTCCCCTCGGCTGTTTCTTCCGGAGTTCCTTCCGCTTCTTCCGCTTCCGCAGCTTCTTCCACTTCTTCCGCTTCCGCTTCCGCTTCCCCCTCCTCCCCCGCTTCCCCCGCTTCTCCGTCTTCCTCTTCTCCGTGCTTCCGCTTCTTCCCAGCCATCCGCAGAAGCCGATCCCGCTTCTTCATCCGCTCAACCTCTTTGTACCTCTCCTGAATAGAAGGCGTGGGTCGGCTAAAAATAAACGGACATTTCCCATTATATGAAAGCCGAAACTGCGGCCACGTGCCGTAATCAGAATTCGCTACTTTCGGATACTCTTTAGCAACTACAGGACGGTAAACACCGGATAACTCGTGAACCAGCAAATAAGGACCTTTGAAATAATAGTAATCCTCCCTCCGAGCCCTCGGATCTCTATCTGTAGGCCCAAAGACTTTCTCCTCTCTTAGTAAAGCCGATAAACCGGGAGATCTGAATTTACCTCTATCTAATAAATTATCCAAAAACCTCACAAGCTTTTCATACGACCAGATTTTGATATTCATCTTAGCCGCTTTGTATACGAGTTCACAGGAGTCATTTGGACGACTTGTAATTAGTAAAGTTACTGTTTTATCAAAGAATTTAGCAAATTTTACTCCTAAAGACTGTAAAGTAGCACGGGATTTATCGAATTCCTTAGCATCGTTGACGTCTGGCGGGTCAAAATACGCAACAGAATGTGATAAAATGATTCTCCATTGTTTACGCCATGCCCGGAGGTCAAAAGATTTAGTTTCAGTATTATTTGACCGATTTTCTTCTTCATTTTCGGCTTTCTCGGCTTTTTCGGCCCGCTCGGCCCGCTCGGCCCGCTCAGCCTGCCAAATTGCCGTCCCAGACGTCTTTGCCCGCTTCCGAGCTCGGCTATCCGCTTCAATCTTCACATTATCCGTTATTTCCTTTAATGGACTCCGAGGAACGCCCAGGGAGTTCGCCGGCCGCTGCCACGCGTCCATCGGCTTCAAATAGCGTGGAAAGGCACTGCCGCTGAAAATGCCTAAACCGGGTTCGGCAGTTTTAAGCCACAAATCTCTCACGGAGGCAGCGGAGTTTATAAAAAAGTGATTTCCTCAACGCGTTCAGACTTATCGTCAGTTTACTTCAATTATACCTCAATTTGTAACCTTTAAATTTGTGTTATGTTTCCCTCCTCGGTTTTCCCGCTTCCTGTGCCGCGTCGGTTCTTCCGTAGGGTGCACAAAAGGAATATTACTCGGATATCAAACGGCAATTCCGAAGTTTTCCTCGGCCGTTTGTTTGGAATTTAAGAAAAAGCTGAGAAACCACAACATCCGTTTTCGGCGCGTCGAAAAGGGAAACAAACAAATGGAGCTGATGAGGTAATCGGAAATAGAGGGAAAGCAGGGGTGGAATTTGTGTTTATGTAATTGGAAAATACGGGGGGAGACGGGAAGTTCAGAGAGGAAGAGAACTGGTGGGTCAGTGGATGAGAAGGTGGGGCGTGGAAAGCACAGTCCTCGGGGGTGTAAGAAGTGGCACACAAGCAGTGGTTAGAGTGGGGTAGAACATCAGAGTTTTGAAGTTTTCTAACATTTTCCTTCCTCTGCTGAGAGAAGGTGGTGTAAGCATACTAGCAGTATATGATTTATATATCACGTCATCAATATATACATCGCGTCTCCTCTTGTGTACGGCTCGAAATTCCTCCGAGGACGGCAGGAAAGCGGGAGCGGAAGCGGAACATTTCGGGACATTTCGGTACGTCTAGAGACAAATTACAGGACTTTCAAGTGTCTCGGAACATCCGTGGGTTATCCGCTTTCTCAAACGGACCACTCGGATACTGTGCCGAAGCCATAGCGTTGATATTCGGCCCATATTACCCGAAACTTTTCTTATAATGCTCAGAAGTCAAGCACTGAACCGAGCACTCTCGGAGGTTACAGCGGGCGTAGTCGACCCCGAATCAGGCAACCAGCGCCACCCAGTAACTGTGGCGTGCCTGCTGACAACCGCAGGCTCGGTTTTAAGCACAGAATACGCCAATCAGGCCGCAGAACAGTCGCATGGACCGAAAGCTATGCTCTATGGACTTCTCGGAAGTTCGGCTTTCAATCAGTACAACTCCGCCTCGGGAGTCACTACGTACCTCGGGATGTGCACAAACGACGTCTCTATGAGTATTTTCGCTATCCCAGACACTTCAGAGCTCCTGCTGATGCTGGTGAGTGAATTAGAAACTCCTATGGGTGAAATTAAATGTATTGGAGAGGAAATGGCTGCTAAACTGTCTTCCGCTGGGCTGGCCCAAGTGAAAATGCTGGAATCCAAATAGAATTTGGGTTAGCAGGGATTACTCTGTTTATTTTACCGATTTCCTGGTTATTTCCAGGTGATTTTACCACTTATACTGGTATACACACACTATGCCGCTTATAGCAGACTATGGGGTTTCAATATGGGATTTCTATAAACATCTCTGCTGGTTTTCCAGTCGTTTCTTGCATTTTTCACGGCCTGGAATCTTTGATTATACATTCTATTCTCTGTTTTACCAGTCATTACAGACTTGAAAGGGCAGAGAGCCAGAGAATGGCAACTATTGGCTCTTCATTTTGAATATTCGGTTTGAATAATCAATCATACAGTAAAAGAAATGTATGCGACAATTGAGAAAAACGTGTGGAAAGTCTGAAGTGTTTATTTCACAGTTGGTAAATGGAAACTCGCAACTGACAACTCAACTCCTTCAATAATCAAATTTACAGTATAGTATATAAATCGTATAAAACTGAAACATTACACTTCCACCTAAAAAGCCTATAGATCAAAATAACTCACAGGAACGAAAACAAGGGGAAAAAACAGGGAAAGTTTTGAGGGTAAATGAAGGCAGGTATAATGAGTAATCATTGAAACTAAACAAAGAGGTGCCCAGTAAACCATCTTGACGGAGACCTGCTCGCCGGTAGCGCAATTCAACGAATGAATAGCTGTATTAACCTGTAGTTACTGCACTGTTAGGACATTTAATCCCCGGTCTGGGAACTATTTCAAACTCGGAATTGGGGAATTCGGGCTCAGAATGAATCATAAAACAATACATCTTCTTTACCCCATTTAGTTCCAATATCCAATATTTACGAAACTACAGGATTCCAAAATTCGCTCCCTGTACAAAATAAAAAAAAAAAAATGCACTACAAATGTATCCTCTCAGTCTCCTCTCTGCTACTATTCAACATTTACTGGCCCTCCCTCCGTAGAACTGTGAAAAGAAAAAAATGAATAATCTAAAATGCACGCTACGCTACGCAACAATACGCTACGCTACGCAACACTACACTACTAAAGGCATCCCCATAATACGTTAAAACACGTTATAACCCTCATTTACCCTTATTTCCCCTCATTTCCCTTTAATACCTTCTCCCGTTTCTTCCTCATTCGCGCTACTAACTTCCTCATCTTCATCCATATCATCTTCACCATCTTGCTCCATTAAACTCTCACTATCCACGCTTAAATCATCCTCATCTTCATCAACTCCTTCGTCATCTTCAGAATCATACCAAAAATCATCATCTACTGGTTCTTCTATTGTAGGATTAGGCTTAGAAGAAACATAAGCAGTTGACGCCGTTGGCATAACAAATCCTTCAGGTATATCCTGTTTAGATCTTTCTACGTCCATTAATACTCGTTTATTAAATGCTTCTCGATCTTTCCTCCAATCAACTGATGCATCAACATTTGCAGGAGAATCTGTGTTTGGATCTTCTAATAAGGAAACAATAGAAATCAAAACTGATTCAACTGTTTGCGCGGGACTCCACGTCTCAGCGTCCGGTTCACCTGACGTTGGATCTCCGCCTGAATGGAGAATGGAAATGCATAATCTACCATCTCGGTAGACGTTTGGATGATAAATTGCAGGAGTAAATCGGAAAGTCGGGGGTTGGAATGGGTAATCAACTGGGAATCTCATTTGAGCTTTAAAATATCCACCATGATAAATGGAATCCTCATTTAAAACCATAACTCCCACATTCCTTATAGATATTGTTAGTATTTTCATACATTTTCAAACATTTTACGCATTTTACGCATTTTAAGAGGTGAAAACCAGAGAAATAATAAACTTCTGGTAACTTACCATCTGTAGATATCGTCATCTTCTAGCTGTTTGTCTTGTTAGTTTTCTGTTTAGTGATTTTTACATTTATCTATTCATTTGTATTCCTAATATCATATAGAGTACCCTTAATACTAAAATACTATACTAATAGAGTACCCTTAATACCAAAATACCATAATATAACACCATTATACTAATACAAATACAAATACCTCAGCATTACTTACCTCAATATGGAACGACGGGATAGCCTTCTTAGGATCCGTCAGTTCTCTGTACTGACGGGCCAGAATAGCCGCACTGCCGTTAGACATTCTGATTTTAATGTGTAGCGGCAGATAGCAAATACTTCTATCAGTATTCCTATCCTATCCTATCCTACTATTATTTTTATTACTATTTCTATCTCTTTATCGGCTCAGCTTAACGATTACTCTAAAGAACCGAAAAGACAGTTTTCTAATCCCAGGGAAATCCCACAGATCTTCAGCTGATTTCCAGGATTATTCCACAGCTTCCCAGCTGTTTCTTCACAGTATATTCGAGCCTTATATACTGTATTATCCTATTATCCGAGCCGCGGGTAACTTTCCGCTTCACAAAAAGTTATTTTTGTAATTAATATACCGATTTTTAATCCACAAAAGATTTAAATCCGTCTAGTTTGTTTATTTGTGTACTCCGATGAGCTCAAATAGTGTAAAATCGGTTTTTATTATGACTTTTATCGTTGTTTCCCGCTTATTTATGATATCAGCGGGAAGAAAAAGCGAGAAAACACCGGGTTTTTGTTTTGCATTCCCGCCCTGATGAACACAAAGGTTAAGTCACGATTGTCACGAATAACCGCCACTGGTCACGTGCTGCGCCACAATGAATATGACAAACGGCAAAACGCGGGATGAGTACGGGAGAGGGGGAAATATGGGTGATACAGTGAGTTTTTGATTGCCGAAATATTGAATTATTAATAATTTTATGGGCGATTTGACGGCACTGTCGGGTTTCCTGGCTGGTTGTATAGGGGAGAGGGCTCAGCGGATCAGTGGCTTAAGTAAGCAAGTGTGACACGGCGCTGTTTGTCCGAAGATCGGACATGCGACTGAGGAGGAGACGGAGTGGGGAGATAGGGGGCTATAGAGGGGGAAAAATATGGCATTTCTGGTGATTTGAGAGGGGAATATGTCAAATAAGTTGATTATATTTGTATTTTATAGCAATAAAAGACGTTCTTTTTCTTCTATTTCCTACTTTTAAGTACCATTAATCTGTTATCTTTCTCTGTCTGGCCATGTCCTGCTATGTCACGCTTGCGGTGTGACAATCGGTCCTCTTGAGCGGAACAACGAAAACACTTGGTATTCTGTGCCTTGCAGATCGGAATTATTTGTTGCAGTCTGGTAATATATATTTTAATAGGATTAAACATTATTTTTTGCTTTTTAAGCTACTCGTAAGTCCCCGTAGAAGCACTCTTTACGCTGACTCTTTTCCCATAGTTAACCTGCTGATAATCTTTTTCTGTTTATGTCATCTGTTATTCGTAATTTTCATCGGCATATGAAAATGAGATTTTCGGTAGGGCTGTGCGATTCACGCGCTCTTGCTGGACGCTCAGAATAGCTGATGTATATTGGGGTTGATGTAGAAATAAAGAAAATGTTACTGTAGTTATTTGTTTTACAGTTTTTCCTGGTTTATACAGTGTAGAAAGCAGCATTACCATCTTCCAGTGTCTCATGGAGGAGTACTAAGGTTTAGGGTCTTTTAGGTTTAATGCAGGTTATCTGCAGACATATGCAAGGTGTCTAAAAGCAGGGGCATAAGGTTTATTGAGATTTTTGAGTGTATATGATGAGGAATATCCTTCTGCGAGTGTTTCGAGCAGAATCAGTAGGTTGTTAGAAAGGTTCAAACCAACTTAAGAAATGAATCATATTGATTTACAGAGTGTTGTTTGTAGAAGAATTGCATTAACTAGAATTTCATTAGCAAAAAACAGGTTGTCATGCTAGAGAAGTACTTTTAATCTGGTTTACGCCTTGTGAAAAGAGAATCTGGCCCGATTTTGAGCGCTGAAGGGTTCTAGTGCTGAAAATTACCAATTTCTCTGCTGGATATTTTTATATCACTGTTTTAAGTGCTTAAAAGACGTAGAATAATTGGTAATTGCGAAATATATCCTGTGAGATCAGCCAGATTGAAGTCAAGCTCACCAAACCTTAAATAAGCAATGCATTAACTTTATATACTGTTCAACGAATGAATACCTATATTGAAATCTCTAGCTCTACATCACTTTACCCTTCCATCTACAACAAATAAATATATAACCACGGCTAGTTATTTATATGTTTTTATAGTTCCTGATGCTCCTCAGTTGCAAATGGGGACACCAAACATTCTGTTTTCTCATACATTCTATTTGCCGAAATCTGCATCAAGAGATAGAAGGTTCGCTACATGTACAAACGTCTTTGCATCAAAATGCGCAACTTAAATTTAACTCAGAATAGTTTAATTGCAACAGCCGATTGTTGGATTCTCGCAAAACGCCTGTTCCGCTTGATTTTCCACTGTACGTATTGAATTTCATTGATATTACTCAATATTATACAAGGAATATTTTGTTATGACCGAGAACTCTATTCATATGATTAGAACAATTGCTTTTAGCTATGTTCACGAGGACGCCTATGGGGTAGCCTAAGCTGCAGGTATATGCAAGGCCCTGAATATCTATCATTTGAATATACCCTTAGTCATACATAGCGATAGCTATCTTACAACATTTTCAGCCTACAGACACAACTCTATCATCTAAAATCTCAAAACTTCTATTCCAACAGTTATATATTTATCATTCTAAGTATAAATCTATTCAGCATTCATCCTATGATATCCTCGGTGTGCCTCCGCTCATAAACCTACCACGCATGAAACATGCATAAACCTACAGCTCTCCAACACATGTAGCCGCCTCGGCTATCAAAATCTTCGAAATCCTCGGAATTATCGGGCAGTTTTCGGGATTTTCAACATCCGGGGTTTGAATTTTCTTCACATAATTCAGCTGAGTTATCCCCATATCAATCTCTACTACATATCGACCCCAGAAACCAAATCCAAGCCATGTTCTGCAATCAAAAGTCAACCCGAGCCTCTTCCGATCCGATGTCTCCAGAGCTAACAATACTACAGCCAAAATACTCAAAATTACAAGAGGAAAGTGCATAGCAAACCGCCATACTCTCCTACTATCTTCTCAACCCTTCTACACCCTCAAAATCCTCTGCTTCCTTCTCCCTCCTATCAGCTGCCTGCTTCAACTCAAAGGAGTCTCCGTCGTCAGCATACAGAAGGGCCAAATCATCTTCTTCAAACTCTACAACCCGCAGGGAAGCCATATACCTCACTAGAGAGTCAACAAACGCATGCAGAGTCTCTCCGTCGTAGGCAAACGTCGCTGAGAGCGGCGACTGACTTCCCAATGGAGATTTCCAGTCACTCAGCAGAGTTTCCAGTTTGCTGATATCGAAAAGATCAAGGAATTCAGCTGAATCAGCCAAAATTACATCCTCAGCTTCTCTATGAGTCTTCAGCTTTTCTTTGTCTTTCACTACAATGCCATTTTTAGCCTCTACTTTGCGACAGTACTTCATAATTGCATCTTTAAGAGCGAATTCCTCGTTATAACCGGAAATTCCATCATTTTTGTACTTGTATTTCTGCTCTGTATGGGTCAAAGACGCCACAGGTCTTCCGTGTTTCCCAATCGAGCCAGAAGTGTGGCTTTTCTGCATAGTATCCACATTTTCAGCCTCTGAACCATCTAGTTTCTTCTTTAATCGGTACCCATCAGCTACAGAAGTAGAATAATGAGCCCCCTTCTTCCCTTTTCCTTTCTCCCGTAATTTCACTGCTAACGGGTACGCCACTTTCTCTTCTTCAGCCACAATTTCCTTAGCCACACGGAATCCCTTTGTAGTAAGCACAGACTCGGAGATTGTTAGTGTTTTGTGCTCTTCCGCGGTGTGGCTGACAAAATGGAAGCTTCCGAAGTCAGCCACTTTCTGATAATTGCGGAAATGCGTGGCGTATTCGTGCTGCACGGATAGGGAGTGCACTGAGCGGTCTGTCAGGGTGAAATTGAGTGTGGAAAGCACGGAAGCCTGCAAATCTGCCTGTACTACCTGATTCAGGCCGTGGATGTACCGATTGAGGTATCCGTGGCTGAAAACGTGGCGTTTCGGGTCAGATTTTTCGATTTTCCCGGTGGCTGAGACGACGTGTGGCGAAGAATATGCCAGGAGGTTTGCCGCAGTCCACCAATTGCCCGATACAGACGTGTGGCTGAGTTTTGGCAAATTAGAAGGAAGGAAATGTGGCTGAGGAGCAGAAATAGGATATTCAGCCACATTTCCAGCCACATTTTCAGCCACATTTCCAGCCTCAGGCTCAGTCAAACAATTCCCCACCTGCAATTCCACCTCCGTCTCGACATCCCAAAACAAAGGCAGCAAAGCCGTGAGATCCACTTCGTAAGCCAGTATATCAAACGCCGAAACACTAACTACCGGACGCCACAACTTCGGATCAAAGCCACCAGTGAAAATTACCGGATTGGGATTCGCCGAAGCTACTAAAACACCTCCTACGTATACATTAACTACTCTACAGGGCCCGTGACCACCGAATTTACGGCCAAACCGAGCGAAAACGTCTTTATACTCGTCCAGCAAGTGCGAATACCAAAACTCGTCGTCTCCGCTCCCGGAAGTGAAGATCTGCAGCTTAGCACGTGTCACGTTCCGTGGGAGCTTCGGCAAAGCCACAGCTGCCCGCTCATTTGGTAAATCAAACAGCCCATTCGGGGGCGCCACAGCGTACACTTTCGGGGTCCCCAGCTGCGCCACAATCGACTTGACATCTACGGGAGTTGTGGCGTTACTGTGGTTTCCAGTATGGTTACTATACAGCGTCGGAGAACTCGGAAGAGAACTCGGAAGTTCGGAAGTCTCCGAGGATTTCCGCGGAACATTGAAATACCGAGCAGTTACCCGAACTCGGAACTGCCCAGTGAGCCGGTGGGTCAGCCGATTGTCCAAATGGAAAGTCACATGCTTCCCGGTGGCGAAAACGGAACTGTATTCGGAAACATCTTTGGTAAAACTGTGGCGCACACCGGTCCCGAGTGGCTCAGCAGTTGAAGTGCGCCACAGACAAACATCGTCAATGAATAAATGCGCCAGCCGATCGTACTGTACTCCGGAGGCTGAAACTTCCAGTGTGAGGTACACGTGAGTGAATCGGAGTGGCGCAGCAGGCAGCGGAGCTTCAAATGGGGCGCCCCAAGAGTCTCCGAATGTGGCGTCGACTAAAACGGCTTCTCGGACCAAATTCGGGAGGCGCGGGAGCGGATGCGTGACTTGGAACACGTCTGTGGCGTTCCCGAAAGATCCGTTGCTGGCGGGGTAAGCGGGGAAGCGGGGCAATGCCGGTATTTCGGAGAATTTCGGACTTCCGTTTCCGAGGGGCTGAACAGACTCAGGGGCTTGAGAGTCCCGCCAGAGCCACCGGTGGGTGTGTGGCGCAGCAAGAGAAACCAGGAGGCACAGCAGAAGCAGGAAAGCCGGCCGAGCCACACGGAAGAAGCGGCGCCGAAGCGGGGACTGCGGGGTAAGCGGGGCACGTTTCTCGTCGGAAAAAAGAGGTTCCGAGCCGAATTCCGCGTCCAGAGAGGATTTCTCGGTCTGAGACACAAAAGTGTACTTCGGAGGAGACTGCGGAGACTGCAGGGACTGCGGGGTAAGCGGGGCAGACGGAGTTTGTGATCCCATAGGAGTTTCCGCACTCGGCTCATTCACGAATCGGGAATCATTCGGACCTGTTTTAACGGCCCGGAATAAGCTCCACTCTCGGTGGTACTCCTTAGAGCAAGGGGCCATTTCTGTGGAGGAAAAGCGGCTTCAATTCGGCTTCAGATCGGCTTTAGAAGAGTAAAAACACGGAAGATCGGCCCGATTACCACGGAATTGTCGCGGTGAGGCTCGAAATAGGAAAGTCTGATACGAGAATGTGGCACAATGTGGCGTCTAGAGGATCAGCCACCGACAGTTTGGGAAGTTTTCCAAACGAATGTGTCCTTTGAAGAGGCAGGAGAGAGAAATATGGCTGATATTGGAGGAGATGGAGATGAAAAGGATTGAGAGGTTATCGAATTTGCTTGATAAATGTTTTGATTTTGGCTTGGGAATTAGGTTTGGAGTTGGAATCCGCAAGCAGAAGTTTATTGCCCGTAAAGGTAAACAGGGTTTGAGCCTATTTTTGAGAGATGCATAAAGATTAACTCTATTGCAAACCTTAAAATGGAGGAGTCGTAATGAATTTTTGCTACAGGGGGAGAATAATGTATATATTTGGACGGACTGATTGATCGAGAAGATCCCTGCATTTCTCTTTAAAACCGTCATAGATGCTGTCGCATCAGGAGCACAGGAAGGCCTGATCAGTGATGTAACGCAAATTAATGGAGATTGGAGATTAGGAGAAAGAATCCCAGATTGGAAGCTCAGCCTTGCTGATCTGATGCAATGTTCATTTCCAGCAGTTGAACCTCTCGATTCTCTCGTATTTGAAGTTCCGAATTCAGGAAAATCAACTGCGGAATGCTCAGTCCAGGCTGTAAGCTGGTAATCACAACCACATGCTGCTCAATACATTACAGTACACCTCGAGCCATGCCTTACAGACCCAGCGGTCCCTCTTGAAATTCGGGTAGCCGACCGTGAAACCATACATAGTAAAGATCTAGAAGGAAACATACCAGAGCTGGTATACCGCAGTCCAACAATAGAACCTGGTCAAATATTTGAAAACCAGAACGTTGTAGACCATCTTAGTCTTTGCAGTGGTCAGCTATTTTTTTTCCATTTTCATTCAGCCGTATCACTGAAAACTCTCCGCTGGTCAAAAATGCAAAGGCAGCCATCTAAAGAAGCCAATTATCACTGACGTAATTGACTAGAAATACTCGAAAGAGGCCGAGTTGTAACCGCAGAATGCAGACAAAGCAATGAGGATGTCGCTGATAAGAAGATGTTCTCCCCGATTAGGGTTTGAGATGCATTTTTAAGGTTCTAGAGCTTAACTGTAATTTGAGCTTACGGCAACCTTATTTTGAGTGATCGGAAACCCGATGATATCGAAAGCCGCGAGAAACGATGTCGAGAGGCACGATTGGATGAGAAAAGAGATAGAAACTGATATTCTAGAACGCACTAAACACATATAGAAGATATTTTCAGCAAGAAATCCTACAAAACTGAAAAGAACAAACAGTACAACACGACCTTCACTATCACTTCGTATCCTGAAAGATAACAGCTCCATCTGAAGCTACCTGTTCGTTTCCACTCTTACAGTCCCCGAACCAGCGATATAATGAACATTCCACCTTCTCACACACCCAGAAAGTCTCATATCTCATCAAATAGCCCTCATATAACACAATATTCTTCAAAATACCATCAGATTTTTCCACTCTCCGAAATCCCCTCTCATACACCCGAAATAAACTTCGAGCGGATTGCACTTTCTGGTCCAACCGGTTTAAGCTTCCGCTAAAAAAAAACTCTGGCATGATTCACACATACCCGGACACATAAGGACTTCGCTCCGCGACGTCAACTACGCACCGGGTGGGAAATTCGGTGATACGCTTTTCCCCTGTTGTAATTCTCGTCACACGGCGGGAATTTGCTCTTGAGAGCTCCTGGCGTGGAAACGCTGGGCAGGGACATCAGAAACTCCGTGGGACCGTGCGGTCCCACGATGGGAGATCCCTGCGGGGAATTGGACATGCCTGCTTTAAAGCAGGGCATAGTTTGTTAAGTGCAATGTGTGAACTAGAAGTTGTTTCTAGCACTCGATACCGATCAACATTGCCAGAGTTTTTTGCTTATTAAAACGATGGTTGCAGTGCATATATTGTCCAGTATGTGGGTGGGTGGAAACTCTTTGTAATTTTTTTTTTTCGTTTTCCGTGCTAGACCACGTGACCCAGTACAGGATCCTTTTATTCGTCTTCTTCCTGGCTGTTCGAATCACAGCAGGAGTATCATTGGCGTATTGCAAGGCCCATTGATGGCTAAAACGGCGGAATAACCAGTAAAACTTGTTAAAAAATGCAAATTCCGAACTTGAGGAGAATATTCGCTTCCTTCCGTACCGAAGAAGAGGAACGGAAGTACAGCAGAAGAGCCGTAAGTGTTTGACCCCCCCTAGACAAGCATTCGTCCAGTAGTCCTACGTATAAGCCAACCATCAACGGCTGTTTCCTGGTATATTTGCAGCTTATCTAACTATCTATTGACTTTCTAGTTCTTTAATCTACTTGGATTCATGGGCAGTTGTGTGATTTTCAGCTTTATTGCGCAGAAATTGTCAGTGGGCAGCTCACTGCCGGCTCTGAAGATGAGCTGAGATATGCCGACTTCTATGGAAAGTAAAAAGCGGCACTTGACAGATTCCGCCACACGGGATACCAAATCCAGCGATAAGTGGCTTCCTGGAGGCTGAAAATATGTTTAATTGTGGCTTATAGGTACTCAGAATGGCTACTGGGAGTCCTCAATGTCTCTTAATCACTCCGATGAACCCCTAGAATGCTGGTATTTCCCTATCCATACCTGCTGAAGGACTGAATTCGGGATAAGAGAATTCACCGCTATTATCTTACAGATACAGACGCTTAGCTTGATATTATTTTAGCCGAAAGGCTCAATAGGTTTTAGAAAAGAGCTTCTATAATCGAAAAAAGCGGATATATAACTACATAGGAGGTAGTATCATCATAGATATTTTGTTACTCCGTCTATGACTGATTGATATATGTAATATTCGACAATATTATTCGGCATATTTGGTATATTCGGCATCTCATTTCTGCTTCCCAACTCCCCACATCTTCGTTTCCCCGGATTCATACAAATCCGTTTATTCCGTACTCACCATATCAACTCCTATCAATAATCAACCTACCAATATCGTATCTGAGTTTGCCTATAGAACTCCCGCAGAACCCCTGCTATATCTTTTTATCTCCTACATTACCTATCCATCTTCATTCCTCAATCCTCCCTACAATGCAAATCTACAACTCGTATAATTCATATAATGCATGTCATTAAACCAGCTTAAATATACAAAGCCGAGTCAGCCAGAGACTCAATCTCCAGTTCCTTGATTTCCACTCCGTTTTCTATTTCAGAATTATCCTGCGATATGATCTCATCTCATCTCAATCCCATTCAATTCCATTACACTCCAGAGCCCTTTGACTTAATTATGGCTTCTGTTGTATCCATACTTGTACACGGCGTAAGGCCAGCCAAAGAAGCAGGTCATGAACAGACCCCACTGAGCGAAAGTTGGGGCAACTCTCTTCACTTCAGAGGCGAAAAAACTCTCAGAGGAGCGGGCGCTCTGCTTGGAAACAGTGGTAGCAGCTAATCGAATGAAAGTTGGGTTCATCTTGAAAGATAGATGTGTAGATAGTACTTTGATTTGACTAAGTGGGTTGAGCGTTGAGTTTTGCGCGCAGAATAGGCTTTTTGATGAGTCTAGTAGTTATTTGTAGTTGTTAGTTGAATATGAGAAGACAGTTATTAGAAAATAGTTTAATAGAACCCGTAAATATGGTGGATTTTCCTGTCTTTTTATACCCAATTGCCCTCAACATATTTCATATTCTGCTAATTGCGAAGGTGATGGCATGGCGATAAGCTTTGTACGGATGCGTGTATAATAGAGTTTAAAGGTGAGGCGGGCATGTTTAACTTAAAAGTGGGTCAGCAAGTCGGCGGATTGGAGTAGGATATGATCACGAAAGGCGATATTCCATGCTTTAAATACAAGAACTGCTGACAGCTGGAAGCACTGCTGTACCTACTGTACTCAAAATACGGCGTTCTTTTCTTCCCTGTTGTCTACCTTTCGCTGGAGATGGTACCTCGCTTGACTCTTAGTCATTTCCCTTTTTGGGACGTGTCTTTTTAGTTTATTGTGTCTGTTCCGTACAATGTACCTACAGCCGGGCCTCACGTCTCAGTCCAGCCAACCCTTACGGACAGAGCATTACGTCGTATTGCATGGCCGCAAACGTACGTAGATAGCGTTCCATGCAGTCAAATTGCTTCCCATACATCTAGTAAACACTGCAGTACTAACTGACTCCTTCCAACACCACTCCGACCTCCTAAGGCTGCACCATTCCTACTCCACCTCTGATCCTCATGCCACTTCGCGACTGATGTCTCATGATTTTAAGTTGTGGATGATGTTCCGAGCGGAACTTTATTCTGGATTGGGGTTAAAGTGGGGAGTGGAGTGATCTTTCTTGCTGCTTCTTATGCAACTACTGGGGTGTCTGCAGGTCTTTCTGAGCTTATTTCATTATAATGTAAGTACATGTGTTGTACAAGCCAGGGTTCTTCCGCTTTCTAGCCCAACCTTCGCCGAATTAGGAAGGTAAATGTGAGCACCTGCAGGAAATCACGTTAAAAAGGCAAACCTTAAATGGCCAGTCTCTCAATTGTTAATTCCGTTAGCAATAGCAAAAGCTCGGGAATGTATTGAATCTCGTATAATTTTCGCATGATGTGTGACAGAAAATGATACGATTTGTAGTTTTACAATGTCGCAGTTCGTTCCGTACAAGTTTGACACCGTGATGAGCAATCAAAATTCAGTGATTGGCATCCGACCAGCCCAGCTCTGCTGAAGAGTCCCGAGAACGCCGAAATGACGGTGATATCAGATTATCACACCTTGTAGTATTCTAATTTTATCACAACAAACACACATAGAAATTTCTCTTTCCTGCCCAGCCTGTCCAGCTGGCCCGAAACTCATGCCGAGCCCAACATCGCATCTCCTCTCAGCGACTCTCCTACGATTCAACCAGCTTGCTCGGTAATTTCAATCCATATTTTATTACCAATTATACATATAATTAATTCCTCAACTGTTAACCGTTACTTACAGAGAAACTTCCTGCTTCCGTACGGACTAAATTATGCAATCTCAGCTCAATTGCGTTTCCGAAACTCGCCCGATGAGGGACTTACAAACCCAGATCAGACTGTATAGTGATAACAATGGCCCGTTAGCAAACAGAAGGAAGCTATTAGGCAGCCATTGGATCCCTTAGAATAGTAGAAGTGGGCCAAAAATAGCTCTGGAATAGAATAAACAATGCAGAGAACATGCAAGAGTCAACTGATGTCAGATAACCTCCCAGAATGCATTGAAACTCCTTTACAACCAGCTAAAGATATTCTTTCCCCTTCTTGTCACATCCCCGTACATGAAACCTCGGTAAAAGTCACTAAAATCTGCCAAATTCCACCCTAAACACGTCCTACATACTGATATACGACTCGGGATTCCGTACAGATCTCCCGGAACCCGAAAATCTCCCATTTACCCCACATTTTCCATTATTTCGGCCCCCACAAGGATTCCCGGCCAGCTCTTGCGTACAATAGATGGACGATAAACTCTCTGTGTACTAGCCGTTACGCTCAGGCTATCGGTAACCAGTTTAGCCACAGTTCAGCCACAGTTCAGCCACAGTTTACCCCACTATTGCCTCATTTAGCCCCCTCCTTGTCAAACAGATCCTGAAAAGCCTTCTGAATGTACGCATCCAAATCGCTGGCCCGCATTGCTCGGCCTTTCGCTTTAAACGCTTCCCGCGAGCACGTGCGCGTCACAGCCGAAGCTCCGAAAGCCGCGAGTAAATTCAACGCCGCGTCGTCTTCACGTGCCACCTCCTTGCCTGATTCAGCCACAACTGTGGCGCCTTCCCACAATCGGTTCTGATAAGCCACTTTCCAAGCTAGAAAGCACACTAATAACCCCGCCATTGTATCGCCTTGGCCACCGCACCTTTTCAACCCACCTGGCATGTCATTTTTAACAGTTTCCGAGCCATTTGAGATGCAATCTGACGCACCTTTCTGCACAATTGTGACACCACCAAGTTCCTGCGCCACATCAGCCACACTAGCTTCCTGTTTCAAGCCTAAACCTTTAACTAACCGTGAAAACTCTACAACATTTGGAGTTAAAATACATTTTACATAACCTTTAACCAACTCAGGCTTCTGTGTAATTAAAAACAACCCATCCGCATCAACCACAATCGGCATTTCCCGCTTCCGAGCCGCTTTCAGTACCGCCTCCGCAATTAACAGCATCAGAGGATCCCGGCCCATACCAGGGCCCACTACTATAGCGTGCACCCGGTCTAAAAACGGATCAACCTTCGGCATAACCACAGATTCCACTACATAGTCATCACTAGTTTGACTGTACCGATCAGGAATCGTACTCCGCTCAAACAGGTACGGATGTACCATAAGATCCGGCGAATATGATTTAATTACTGTACTCGCAGCTTGATCACACACTATATGAGACATATCTACTCCGAGCAAAGCGGCAGCGGAGGCGGCAAAAAACGGGGCACCCGTATAGCTGGTGTGTGTTAGTATGTTGGGAAGGAAAATAGGATCCGTAGGACGAGAACTGAGGGGATACTTGTCGATACATACTCTTGACATCCTCCGAATACTGCTATACGACCGGCTTGTCCCTTGTGGAACTGCGGGAGCAGCGGAGGGATCAGTTTCTTAACTTGGGCAAGGGTATGTTTAGTTGACATGGTTGGAATGGCGATATTAGGAGTGATAATGAGAGAAAAGAGATGTGTAAATGGGAGTTTTATGTGAAGAAAGAGAAGAGATGACTGAGAATAAGGGATATAAGGCTGTCCCATAATAGGGGGGATGGCTAGGGTTGAAGGACATCGGGTCTCACTGTGTAGAGATGACGTTTGAGATGAGACTCAAGGGTTCCGAGAATGGAAATTCGGGCCCCGATGAGTTGGCTTATCAGGCGGGTTATCTATCAATTGCTCGGCATTTGACTTGAATTTTCGGTGAATACGGCTTCTATTTCGTCTAGTGCTACGTTTTGAAAAGCTGCCAGGATTGTCAGACAGCTTTGGAGGGACTGTCTTTAAGCATGCATAGCTCGATCTATCAGCTTGCGGATTGATTACGTTTGGGTGGACAATCAGTTTGAATCTCAATGTACGGTAGATATTATGCAAAATTGGCCGAGCACAGTTTACCACTAGACTGTATCTCACGAATGATAGACGAATGATACACTAAACATTACTAATTATGTCTTGTTTCGCAGCTTAGGGACCGATGAGCTCATCAGCGACGTATTCGCCCTAACGGGCCAATCAACGAGCTGCGTGCCTGAATTGTCTTCGACGATGAGTCTATCGTTTTCCGATACCGATAATAATCAATTTGCAATGCATTTTCCATCAAATTATGAATTCATTGAACTCATTTAATTGTTTCGTTTCCGCCGTTATGACGCAATGGCCAATAAAGTTTGCATGATTGACCAGAGTTTCCCGATTTGGCACGTATTACCTCACAGGTTTAATCAGAAGAGCTACGATATGACGGATAAGAGATGACTTTATTGCAATAAAATATACTACAACAATACTCAAATGGGGTGTATTTGATTTGCTGACGATATATTGCGAGAATCAAATGACACTCGCGGTTTTAGTGAATCCTGAACAATTCAATAAGGATCTGCAGACGCATGCACATGCAGATGTATGCAGGTGTATGCATGCACAATGCAATACCCCATAAACTCAAATCCAATGATCAAGAATTCAGGTTAAACAGACAATAAGAAAACCGAGCATAGCAGTTAGTTAGCTCATTAAACCGCAATATACCTGGTGTTCCATGCTTACATACTGTAATTAACTCCTCTAGCATTTATCTTAATTCACTCCAGGAAGACAAACCACCCTACGAACCTCCTACCGGCTACAAGCTGCACTCCCTACCTGTCTCCTACTCCATATCTGTCACTTCAGCTCCCAAGCTTCAAACACCGAGCGAGTTTACAACAAATTCAAAGCCATAATCCTACTAAACCAGACACTCTAATTCCTCCTAACGGCCCAGAATCTTTATTATCCGGCATTTTCATCCCATTATTCCCTCTCAATTCACCTTCCGCCCCTTTTCTCTTTCCTGCACCTTCCTGCACCCCCTGGAGCCCCCGCATAAGCTCCGCGCTAACCCCCAACTTTATATCCCAGACGAGCTCATTGGCCGACTTGTCCCGAACTTTAACTCCGCTACCAAACTCAATTCGGACATTCACCTCATACCCTTTTCCTCCAACTCCATTCATTCCTCGTTTCTCTCTTATATATCAATAAATCCCTCCCCTGTATTTTCATCCCCAGCTCACTCTTCTGCCTGTCAGATCACTGCAGAATTCTCACTCAGTGTCCCACATACCTGCGTCCTGTAGCTGCTACTCTCTCACCATCCCACAGTGTCCCAAATGTCTTTCTCTCTATCCCGTAACCTGCTGCCAGTTGCTATCGGCACTACAGCTGCCGTTGGAGCTTTCTCCTACTATCAGTATCGCCAGAGCGCACTGAGCAATGAAGCAGCCAAAGCTGCGCTCACAGGCGACTGGGTTGACCTGAAACTCAAGTCTTTCACTGATTTAACCCACGATACCCGTAAATTTGTCTTTGAACTCCCCTCCAAGGATCAGGTTTCAGGGCTGGAAGTTGCTAGCTGCGTAATCACAAAGTACCTGCAGGACAACGGCAAGAATGTCATCCGTCCGTATACCCCGACGTCTCCTCCTGACAAGAAGGGAGAGATGGAGTTCATCATTAAGAAGTACGAAGGCGGGAAGATGAGTACTCACATCTTTGGCCTCAAGCCTAACGACACTCTGTCTATCAAGGGACCTATTTTGAAGTTTAAATGGCAGCCTAACTTGGTTAAAAACGTTGTTCTGTTAGGTGGTGGCACTGGTATCACTCCTTTGTATCAGCTGATCACTGCAATTACTTCTAACCCTGACGATAAGACTAAGATCACCTTGGTCTACGGCAATAAGACCCCTGAAGATGTTATTTTGCACGATGAATTAGACAAGTTGGCTCAACAGCACCCAGATCAGCTGCAGATTCACTACTTTGTAGATACCGAAGTGGCTACTTGGCCAGGGTACACTGGATTTATTACTAAGGATTTCCTTAGAATGCACATCCCGTCTCCGTCTGAGGACGTGAAACTTTTCGTATGCGGGCCTCCTCCTTTCTATGATGCACTTTCGGGGAATAAAGTGTCTCCCAGTGACCAGGGTGAGCTTTCCGGAGCTTTGAAGGAGCTGGGTTACTCTAAGGATCAGGTCTTTAAGTTCTAAGCAGTTAGTAGTTATGTAGCTAACAGTTTTGTCTAAAGAATAGTAGAGTAGAATGATGAAGTAGGATAGGAGGATACGAGATGAGACGGGAGTTTGGCTTGAAGTGCAGTTGAGTAATTACGAGTATTCCTCCCACATTCGGGCATTTTGGGCTGGAACCTTGGTAAAAATCAATCTATTTGTCCATCTAAAGCCTTTGATTATACAGTAAATATTAGAAATACTGAAAAATAACGTCAAATATGCCGTCTTCTTGACCATTTTGTTCAACATATCCATCGTTCCCGTAACCCCTATTACCATGCACTTGTATGCACATTCATGCACAATTATGCACCCACCCTAAAACTGCAACCTACTTCCCTTTCTGTAACAACTGCCTCATCTCGCCCAAAACAGCAACACATGCCCTTATAGGCAGTCTCTTAAAACAGAAAATTTTTACTATGGTGCAAATTTGCTTATCAGACTCTCAACATGAATCCACTTACTACCGACTGAAAAGTCCATCGGAAAAGCCGAAGCAAACACCAACAACCCCGAAACCACAAACAGGACCATCTACCACACCCACACACTTTGGCAGGATGGGCAAAAACACTTTCAGCCGCAAAAATGCCGAGAAATTCATCCTGGTCCATAGAGACCACGACGATCCTCGGTACTATGATAACGACGCCCCGCCTATGGTGATGGTGAAAGTGCCTACAAAGTCTAAACACCGAGACACCGCTATTGCCGACGTGCTGGAGGAACAGGAGGACCAGGCACGTGAGCAGTTCCTGCAGAAGCTTGCAGAAGAGGGGACAGATATACACGATTTGATAGCTGAGAAGGAGAAGGAGGAAGACGACGAATTTGACGATTTAGAGGGGGAAATTGACGGGGAAAATGACGGAGAAAATGAGGGAAAACTCGGAAAAAATCTGCAAGATTTCCTGCAGGACGAAAAACCAGAATTACAATCAGAATCCAAATCGGAACCAGCAGAAACGGAAGAAGCGACTGCTTCAACTCAGCCACAATCCAAGCCACAATCTAAGCCGAAAGTGGGGAAACCCTCGGCACCCTCGGCATCCTCGGTAACTTCAGCCACAAATCCAAATCCTAAACGGCCCGCTAAACGCGGAGACAAAGTAGGCGAAGCAGCCATCTACGGAGTCTTCTTCGACGATTCAAACTACGACTACACACAACATCTCCGCCCGATCGGACAACACCAGGATGCCGTATTTGTAGAACGGAAAACCCCTCTAGCTACTACAAAGAAAGGAGGGTTGAAAACGGGCATTTTGTTCAAAGAAGATCTGCCAAAGGCTTCTCCGGCTCCGTCTAAAGCTCCGATTTCGGCATCTCAGACTATCTCCGATTTACTACCGGAAGAAGTTCTCCCGCCGACACAAACAGTACGCCGAACGTACCAAAACCAACAGAATATCCCGGATGCTATTGCGGGCTTCCAGCCGGATATGAATCCGGATTTGCGGCAGGTTCTGGAAGCTTTAGAAGATGAAGCGTATATAGTAGCAGAAGAGAGATTTAATACAGTGGAAGAACAGGCTGAAGCGGCGGAAAAGGCGGCAGCGGAAAAGGCAGCAGCGGAAGAAGCCGAGCTGGACGATGACGAGATGTTCCGAGAACTGCTAAGCGGGAACGTAGCAGCGGAAGAACTACAAGATGAAATCGAATACGAAGAATACGACGAATTCTACGACGAGGATTTCGATTTCGCCGGTTTGGATTCCGAAGAAGATTTTGAAGAAATCGGGCAAATTCGTAAACCGAAGCAGGCGGCTTCAGCTGTAGTAGAAGTGAAAGAAGGAGAAGAAGAATGGGAAGCGCATTTCCGAGCTTTTAAACAGGATGCACAGAAATTCGGATTGAGAAGGAATTCGTATGATTCAGAAGACGAATTTGAGGACGAAGAAGCAGGTGATAGGTTAGGTGAGTTACCGAAATTACCAGGAAGCGGGAAAGCGGGTCCGAGACGTAGAAATGGTGGTGTATCGTCTGTAGGATCAAATACATCTGTAGGAACGTCTGCCTCTCGGCGCCACAGAAGAAGGAAAATGGGTACAATGACGGATTTGTCGGCGTTTTCAATGTCTAGCTCTGCTTTAATGCGGAATGAAGGGTTAACACTGCTGGATGATCGGTTTGAGAAAGTAGAAGCAATGTATAATGAAGAGGAATCAGACGAGGAGTATTCCGAGTTTGATATGTCGAAAGAGAGGAATGATTTAGAGGATTTGATGGATGAATTTTTGGATAAATATGATGTGAAGGGGAAGAAGCTAGTGGTGAAGCAGGATGAGATTCAGTTTGATGTGCGAACGAATAACAATAAGCCTAGTAAGAGTGCGAGGAAGAAAGCGGCAATGGAGAAGATGGTTGGTGGATTTGGTGGGTTGAGCATTAAATAGGATTAGAGGATGGGAGTATGTAGAAGAGGAGAAGAGGTATGTGAAGAGGTATGTGAATTAATACAAGGTATGAGAAGTTATGGATGGTCTAATGATAGATTGTAGGAAGGATACGGGGGAGGAGGAACAAAAGGAGATATGGGATTGTATAATAATAAAGGCAAGGGAAGTTGATAGAAGTTACGAAAGTATCCTCAGCCATATCAGCCACATCAGCCACATCAGCCACATGAATGTCTACTAGACAGGGCATAACTACTACTGCTTCAGCCTCAGAGGCATTCTCGGGTCAAACGGCAATCCACAATCGAATAGCGGCTTTCGCCGTGAAAAGTACAATAACCCGAAATCACCACACTTGGATACTACTGCTATTACTATTACCAGCTATGAGATGAGAGGGAAAGTAAATAATAAATTCTGAGAATACTACTACACTACCATCATACCTAGATGATCAGAGAGATAATCAACTAGGAAACCCCGGACTATGGAATGAGATCTCATCAGCAGGACGGAGACGCGAGAGAGACATAAAGGAAGGGAAAAGTCCATTGGAGAAGAAGGAGTTGAAGGAGTTACCAAAGAGGGGATCAGACGACAGAGTCCCAGAGAGTTCCTCAGAGGGGCTGTGGGGTTCAAAACAATAGAGGGAATGAAAGGAATGAAGGGAGAAAATAGTAAAGCTGAAGTGCCTTGAATAAGAGAGTAAGAGAATATAAGTATATGAGGATATGAGGATATGTGAATAAGTGAATAAGTGAATAAGTGAATAAGTGAATAAGTGAATAAGTGAATAAGTGAATAAGTGAATACCTCAATACCGAATACCATTCCTTCAATCCATTTAATCCACTACCTTCTCTATCTCTCCTACTCTTCAATTTCCTAAATTACTTGACTTACTTCAATACTTTCTATTACTTGACTCCTAACATTTATTGAACATCTCGAATTTCTTCAACTATTCACTTCTTCATCTTTTTTCCTCTTTTCTCCTCTCCTCTCCTTAACTTCCAACCCTCAACAACTTCCGCAGTTCCACAACCTTCTCAGCACTTGCATGGCCCTGAACTTTCTGCACTAAAGCAGATGGCTGCACAGCCTGAAGCAACTCATCTGCAGCAGTCGCCCATCCAACTCCGTCTGCTTGAACCTCAGTTTCATCAACTGCCTGTGCCCACCTTTGCAGCACATAAATAGCCAAGTCAGCCGCTACAACAGAGTACTGTTTCCTGTTGAACGGCTCAACAGGGTAGTCAATCAGCTGGAATAACGTGTGGACCAGCTCGGCGCACGTGAATTGGCCATCTAGTCGATCTATAAACACATCGGCAATCCAATTGAACTCATTACATACTTCTTCTTTGTGATTTACAATATCTTCAACGGATACTCCGCCTGGCGAGTGAACTGCCGTGTTAACAGCAAAGAATATCATCAATTGCAGCACTCTGTCCAAGGGGAAAACCGTTTTATTCCCGGCAAACTGCTTGCCGAACCCGCCAACCAGTTCTGCCAGCAAACCGAATCCGAGCTTCGGCCCGGCTCGGTCGGTAAGACACTGTCGGTAAGCTTCGGCAAACAGTTCGGCCCACTGTTCTACTGCTTCTTCCGAGCTTCCCGTGTCTGCCAAGGCGAGAATCACCAAACATAGTTTGTGTAATCCGAATGGCTTAGCATAGTTATTGTACAGTTCCGAAACGGGCAGAATCGGTCCTTCTAATGCCGAAATAGCCGTTTCGAGCTGCGCAACCGATGTAGAAGGTTCTGTGGTTCCGCTGATTCCGTTTGTACTCTTGGAAGCGGCAATTTCGGCCCGTTTTTCTTTTAAAGCCGCCACAACGTCCACTTGAACGGCAGCCACATCCAGTAAATCCCGAACGCCACTTGCCAATTCAAGCAACTGGCCTTGATAAGCCGGCTGCTGCGCCACAGAACAGAACCCTCGCGCCCGAGATAGCAACTCTACTCGTTTGTACAACGTTAAAGGCACAGAACCGTCTTCCGCCAACTCCCGCATACTAACTACAGCCCGCGCATAGTTCCCGCGCCGGGTATGGTACTGCCAAATCAGATCTACAGTATCCTGAGCAGCGGCAGACTTCTCAGGATCAGCTACAGAATCAGCTACAGCTTGCCTACACCTACGTTCTAAAAATCTCGCGGCAAAGGGCGAATTGAACGCCAGCAGCGCTTCGTACTTCTGCCGATCCCAAAACCAAGTACAAAGACTATCCAGGAACACGGCGTCGTCTGCGGCAAACACGGCGGCGTACGCTTCGTCCCGAGCCGCTTCCGCTGCACCCCCGGCGTTATCCAGATACTCTAAGATTACGAAAACAGTACGGTAGAGATCCATACGTTTTTGCGAGGCTGCCGTGTCGCCGGAACCAGCAGAAGGTGTGGCTGAAGTGGCTGAAGGGGCGGAACCTTTCGGATCTAAAGCCGCAGCCATCGACAACGCAAACGACACAGCACCCCCGAAGAACCTGAGCTGGACCAACTCGGCAATAGCCGATCGGATGGATTCATACGAAACTGACGGAGTCTCAGCCGAGGAAACTTCTCCAGCCACAGTTTGGAACAACTGAACCGCCTCTGTCAGCTTTTCCCGCTTCAAATGCTGGTCCTGTTCTCCTACAGCTTTAGCCGCTTCCAGCAGTTCGTTGGCCCGAAACAGCAGAGCGTCCTCTTTAGAGCAGAAGCTCGGACAGGCGCGGGACAATGCCGCGATCGTATCCGGAATGTGTTTCCCATCGTGGATGTTTTTGTCCACTAAAGCTTTCACAAGAGCTTTTGCGGCATCCAGGGCTCCGCCGTCGACTGCCAGAGCGCGCAGCGGGACGGCTAAAAGCCGACGACGGATCGCCGGGTCTACAAACGCGAAAAGGGCTGCCAGAGACTCTTTGGAATTCCCGGAACCGGAAGAAGAACCGGAACCGGAGACGGAAGCGGAAGCAGAAGCGGAATTCCCGGAATCCCCCGTTATCGGGGCTTCGCCACGTGCTTCCTGCTGCAGCAGGGCACAAAACTCTAGCGCTTCCTGTATTCCTCGGACGAGGCGCCTTAAAGCGTCGACAGCGCGTTGTTCAGCCACCTGCGCCACCTGCGCCACCTGCGCTGCTTGTGCCGCTTGCGTTGCCACAGTTTCTGCCGGCTCAGTTCTTTCAGATCTCTCGGCTTTCTCCGCAGGAGCAGCCACAGAATCAATAAAACTGAGCAATTCGGCTATTCGGAATAACGTATCAGCCACAAAATTAGTATCCAGCGCTAGGCAAACATTCGCTGTGTCATCGGAATCAGCAGAATTGACTTTGTGGAACACTGGACGAGTCCACACTGGTCGCAAAATCCTCGCTAGATACCCGGCAATAGCCGAAGCTCGGCCCGAAAGTACTACTCCGTCACATGCTAGATACTCTCCTTGCCCCGTTCCGAACCGAAGATGTTTCGGACCATCGGAAGAGTGCAAAACGGCTTGTGCAGCCGCTAATTTCTCCGCTCGGCTTGTGCCACGGGAACAATACACGTGCAAAGCGGCAATTCCGAGCTCTGTGGCGCCATACAAAACGCCCAGCCGCTGCGCCTCCGGGCCAAGCGATTGGAACAACTGGAAAGGCCGCTGGCGGGTCAGCCGAAGCACCTGACGAGCTGTTAATACTACAGCAGTAAGCGGCGGAGCGGAAAACTGCGCCGCCAGCTCGTTAAACAAATCCCGCGTAGGAGCGGGAGGAGATTCTAATGCTACTTGTAATACTGGATGTGGCAAAGCTACAGTTTGACAGAATTCGTCTGGGCGCAAAGCGTTAGCGGAATTCCGTCCTAAAGACGGAGCAGAGAGGAACAAAGCCGAGTTTTGATCTGTGGCGCAGCAAGCGAAAAAAAATACACCGAAAAACACTTCCGAAGCCGACGTAGGTAGTACAATCGACTCTCCGGCCCGTTCCGGCGGGAATCTAACCGAAGCGGCTTGCATAATGTACCCGGGCACAAAATCAGCTGTTCCCGATCGGAGGAAAATTCGGCATCCGGAATCGGTTAAAGCCACAAGGCACATTCGGTCCGATAGCTGTTGCGGGATGGCAAACAGCCTAACTAACCGAGTATGCCGTGTTAAAACGCGGGAACGGCCGGCCATAATAAGCAAATTAGCCAAGAGATTACGGAATGTATATGAAACTACGTGTCGGAACCCACCGGAAGAAGTATCGTAGGTGAGAATATCGGAATGCGTCGTCAGAGCGTACAAACGGTGTCGGGACGGGTCAACGCACAATTGGGCAATTGCGTGCCGTCCCGAAGTACCGGAAGTACCGGAAGTTCGGGGTTTCAAATCTCCGCTACTTCCGCCGCTAAAACCGAAAAACAAACTCTGCAGTTTGTACCTCGTTCGGCAAGTAAGCCGACAGCGGGATCCGAACCAGGAATCCTTATTTGTGTACTCTAATTCCCAAATATGCAGTGATTCCGGTTCAGGAATGAAAACTCGGCCCGAAGACGTATCAGCTACTATATTCTGAACTACAAGCCCGTTATTTGCAGCGCAAAGCGGGAAATCATGGAATACAATTTTATGTGGCTGGTGGGTTACCGGTAATACATGCACGTGCTGGGTTGTAGCTGCTATGAATAGGAAATTTACTTTTGGAACAAATACGTTACGTTTCGGTTTAACAAGCTGTAAAGCTGTAACGGAATGGGGTAAAGTTTGTAATACAACTGGCCGGGTGACATCATTGTAGTTCCACAAATAAATTCTGCAGTCCACAATAAGGCAAACTGTGTGAATTTCGGCGAATAACATAGTTTTCGTAATTGTTTCCGCTGATTGTGCTAAGGCAAGCAAAGAAGCCGGGATATCAATTGGCGGCAACGCGGCAAACGGCGGCATTTCGTCCGAATACGGGAACTGCGACGAATTCCCGAGAATTCCGTCGATTGGCGGGCTCCGAGCGTCCCGCGCGGCGGAACTGTCGACGAGCAAAGCACCGAGCTCGGCTGGAGAAGCCGCTTGGGACGACGACACGTGCACAGGCGGGTAAGCTTCCGGGAGCGGGGCACGTGACGTCGACAATGGTGCCGCTGACTGCCGCAATGGGGCGAAAGAGTAGGAATTGCCGTTTGCCGGTTGCGTTGGCTGAACGGGTTGAGCGGGCGGATTTGCCGGCAGGGCCTTAGCGGCAGCCTCGGTGCCCCAGAAGGACTCAAACTGTGACATGGCAGTCCGGGAACAGCGGGTGGCAGCGGATAGGGAAAGAGTGACCAGGGAAACGCGCGAGATATGCGCGGCACGGATCAGATGATCTGTTCACCGAGGGATAAGCCGAGATGACACGGCACACCGGAAAGAAGGGGTTTTAATGGTACAATGAGAGGAGCAAAGCCTGTGAGGCTTTTGTGGAGTGGATTTCGGATACGGATGTGCCGATTTACCGATGATAGGAGAAGTTTTGATCTCTTTTCGGGGTTCGGAACTGAGATCAAAACAACCGATCCGATCCCGTTTTATGAAAATATTGATGGAGGGTCTTCGATCTCTCGGCGAGCCCCCCTGGAATTTCCCTTATTGGAAAAGCAGGGTAGAAAAGAAACCGTTAAGTATATGTCAGCATGGACATCGAGTCTCAGTGTGGATGGGACGCGACTGAAACGAGAGCCGAAGTGTCTCGGAGAGCGGATGAAGCAGGAGCGAAAGTGCGGAGTGGAAAAGCGGGAAAAAGTGAGATTCCGAGGGACATACCGAGAATATTTTACTATTTTGGTGTTTACGATTCAATTGGGTGCAAAATTCGTAGGAAAAAAGCTGTCGTGGGAGCTTTATGTATGACATCTGCTGACTCCCACTGGTTCTGTCTGATCTTCCGAAGAATCCGCAAAGAGAGATAAAGAAAACGGGCGTATCGGATCTCCCGCCGTCCAGTGTGCGCCTAGGAGTTTTCGCCGACCGACAAAGATTCTGGAACCGTTTCCATTGGCTGGAATAGCTGAACGGCGCCCCATAGTTCGCTTCCTTCCTTCTTTTCTTCCTTTCCCGTTCCGGCAATCATGTCTTCCGGGTCTAACCGGTCTCAACCCGTCTCGGGAGTCCACAAAGCTTGGAATTTCTTACTGGACGTTCTCACAAACCCGAGGCATACATGGAAGTTTATTCCTCTGCTCTTAGCAGCGGAGACTGTGCTGTGTGCTCTGATTATCCGATATGTTCCCTGTAAGTCTGGTTACAGGACGATAAAATGATTTCTGCATATCCGAGATTTGCTAACAACTCGGTAGACACAGAAATAGACTGGAGTACATACATGGAGCAGATTGCTTTGTACAGACAGGGCGAGCGGCACTACTCGGTGAGTAATATGGTGATGAGTGGTTAACTCTGCTATCAGTTATATTTCAGTTAATTCAGTTGATCCAGTTGATACCTGATTTTTCTTGCTATCTAGTCGATTATTCGATTATTTATTCACCTATTTGTCTATTCATTCATTTGACGATTCTTTCCTCCTTTCTTTCAGCTGATTTCTCTTATTTTCCTTCCTACTATCGCATTGCTCTGTTTTCTCTAACATTCCAGCTCATCACCGGCCCGACAGGTCCCGTCGTATACCCAGCCGGGTATATTCATATCTATAATTGGCTATACGAATTTACGGAGGCCGGCCGGAATCTCACAGCGGCACAAATGATATTTGCCGGGTTGTATCTTGTGACGCAGACAGTGATATTTGCCGTTTATACCGCGGGAGGCAGCCCGCCATGGCCTTTGATAATGCTGGTGTTGTCGAAAAGGCTGCATTCGATATACCTGCTGAGGATGTTTAATGATTGCTTTACTGTGCTGTTTATTGTTTGTTCTATTTACTGTGCACAACTAGATGTCAGAAGCATAGAAACGGGAAGTATAAAACCAAATTCGAGTTCCAAGCCGAGTTCTCAGCCGAATTCTCGGAATCCTGATCAGACCATCAAATCTCCCCTCAGCTTACCCTGGTTCCTCGCATCGTGGCTCTTCTACTCCCTAGCAGCTACGGTTAAAATGAATGCCCTGCTTCTCGCACCTGGGATGCTTATTTATTCCGTGCTGAGCCACGGGATAGTCTGGTCGGTTGTCGGCTCGGCGGTTTTCCTTGCCGTAGAAGCCGCTGTGGCGGCCCCGTTTCTGACAGATTCGGCTGTTGCCAGGGAATATTTTAGGTGTGCTTTTGACTTTAGCCGAAGGTTTATTTATTATTGGTCTGTGAATTGGCAATTCGTGCCTGAACGGGTGTTTTCCTCGGCGGATTTCGGCACGGCTTTGCTGGCTGTTCATGTGGTGCTGCTCGGAGTTTTCGGTTTACGGGCTGCGGTTCGGCTCGGCTCGGAAACAGGACGATGGTCAGAATTGCCGAAAGTGGCACAGAAAATATTTACGGGCCGAGCTGTGGCAGTTTTGACCCCCCGTGATGTTTTATGGCTGCTAGCTGGAGTGAATGCCGTGGGAGTTCTCTGTGCTCGGTCTTTGCATTATCAGTTTTACTCCTGGTTCTACTGGTCGGTCCCGTTTCTGCTTACTGCGGGGCTGCCGTGGTGGGCTGCTGTGGCTGTGTGGGCAACGCAGGAGGTGGCATGGAACGTTTACCCCGCACGCGGGTGGAGTTCGGCACTGGTGGTAGCTGCGCTCGGTATTCAAGCGGCTTTAGCCGTGATCGGACCGACGTTTGGGCCGAAACGCGGGTCAAATTCAAAATATGGAAAACAGCTGTGATGCAATGCATAGGTTACAGTAGTATGTATTATAATATACAGTCCACAGATCCAGCTGAACTATAGAATACAAAATGATAGTATATATTGTGGAGCCGATAAGAGCGGCATGAATTGAATAGTCGGGACGTCTAATTTTCCGGCAGAGGAACGTAGAGTGAGTAGTTGATAGGGTGAACGCGTAAAAAACAGTGCTTTTTTTTGTTTATTTCCCCCTATAATGGTGGCATTTTTGTTTCTTTTTTATTGCTTTTTTCCTGTTCTTCTCGGGGTTGGAAGTTCCAAAATCGATTCCAATGACTTCAAACAGGGAATTCAGGGAAAATAGGGCCGCCAGTGATTTCAGAAACGCCAAAAAAGACGCAAACTGGTAACCTGGGAGTCTAGTAGACACCAAATATGACATCTAATGATTCATCAGGGAATACAAAGACAGCATCCACAGAAAGTTCCCAATTCCCGAGCCAAAGCCAGAATTCCTGACGGTCCTCTTTCCCCTTCCGAGAAACTCCGCTGTTTTACTACTACGAATAACTACTAAAACACGGTATCTTACACTATCAGCTTACTAGTCGGTAGCCACCTTCCGCCTCCGACGGAATAAACTGCAATAAACTGCAATAAACTGCAAATTCTACTTCCGACATCACTAAAAGGAACCCCGAAACTCCTGAGATGTTCCCCGCTTGAATCCGCCACAATTTACGGGCAATCCACCTCTTCTCTACAAGCTATCGTCTCACTCTGAAGCTTCAACACTTTCGCCCCAGTTGAAAGTCGAATCAAAATTGACATTTGAAGATATGTTATCGCCCGTATTGAGAAATGTGTTGAAATCAAAGTCCAAATCAGTTCCTCCGGCATCCCCTCCGGTCTCAAACTCACTGAGACTGAGAAATACCGAAGAATCCGTCTCCATTCCAGCCCCAGGGCCACCGGAAGAGCCGTTAGACGTTCCTGGCGGCATTTGTTGCACAGAACCTGGCGGGACACCTGACGTGGAACCTGCAATAGAACCTCCTGGCCCGTTTGGTCCATTTGATCCATTCGGTCCGTTCGGCATATTTGCGCTGCTCGGTCCGTTTGTTCCGCTTGAACCGCCTGACCCGCCTGAGCCACCAGAACCGGTCGGTCCGGTCGGTCCAGCCGGCCCAGCAGGCATTTCCATAGCCACAGACAACGGTTGCTCGGAAAGCTGACCGATTGTCCCACCGGGGGCTGCAGACACAGATTTTTTACCTCGGGGTTTATCCGTTCCGTGTGGCGTATGTGGCGTTGTCGGCGTCGGAGGTTCCGAACCTCCGTTACTTGGGGTTCCCGGTCCTCCTGGCCCGTTCTTCTTCGGCCGTCGGACCCGAGGCTCAGGTTTCTTCCGCTTCGCCGCTGTGATCTTTCCAGCAGCTCCAGGGGTCGGAGGAACGTTCGGCGAAGACACTGGAGTGTTCCGTTGTAGTACAATCCCGCCTGGCCCATTAGACGTTGCTCCGGCACTGTTCGGCATATTCGGCCCGCTGCCGTTGCCGCTTGAAGAACTACCGCTTGCAGTAGCTGGTGGCGGCATATCCGATCCAGAGCTATTGTCTTTGTCCACCATATGTTCCGACATGTTCATCGGCCCGTTTCCAAGTGAAACTTGTGGCGCAGCGTCTCCTGGATCGGGTGTTCCGCCACCTGGGATCGGCGGACCCATTTGGCCTTGCATAGCAGCCATCCCGCCGTTGATAGCGGCCATACTTCCTTGTTGCTGCTGTCGTTGCTGCGCCATATTCCACCGAGCTCGAACATTCGGAGCGGAACTCCCGCCACCTGCTGCCGGTCCTACGGGTCCTACAGATCCTACAGATCCTACAGGTCCTACGGGTCCCATTTGTCCTTCTGTCGGGTCTCCACCGAGCTGTGCGCCTCCATCGCTGGTGTGTCGAGACGTGAGACGTTTTTTATTCTGCCGTTCAAGCAGCATCAGCTGAATCTGGTAATCCTGCAGCGCATTGAGATTCCCTGGCCGCGGTTGACCTGATTGTGGCTGTTGTGGCTGCTGTGGCTGTTGTTGTGGCTGAGGTCCGAGTTGATCCGGTTTTGGTTTCAAGCCTGGTTTAGTCATTGTTGGATGGAATTGCTGCGGGCCAGGCGGACTGCCACGAGATCCTACGCGGAGTTGCTGAGGTTGTGGCGGACCTGTGGCGTACATTCCTGGTTGCCCCGCTTCCGGTTTAACTTGAAATACTTGAGGTTGTGGCGCAGTACCGGCCATTTCAAGTGTTTGTACTCCTACATATCCTACTGACGGGTCTTCCGGCCCGAGTTTCTGTCGTTTAGGTGATGGATACTGACCTACAGTTTGTGGAGCATCCGGATATGGACTCATTTGTGGCTGAGATTGTGGCTGAGGCGTTCGCTGCGGAACGTATTGTTGTGGCGACGGGTGATGCATCTGCTGCGGCTGTTTCTGAGCCAATCCTCCTGGCCCAACCCCAACTCCAACTCCTGGTACAGGGCCCGGGCCTGGAGGGTACCGTTTAATGGCTCCTGACACTCTACGACGATCTGCTTCAACTCCTGGGCCCAGATCTCCAACCATGTACCCACCTTGAGGTCCTTGAGGTCCCTGAGGTCCCTGAGGTCCCTGGGGGCCCTGTGGACCCTGTGGCATTTGCGGTGCTTGCGCTGATAGGTTATGGAGTGATTGTTCGTGTTGTTGACGCATATTTTGTAATTGCAAGTACTGTTTAGCGGCAACCGAGCCTCCACGGTTACCTCTAGCTTTGTAGGTGTCCCAAAAGACGCCCCACCATTCGTAGAGGAAGCTTTGAGGAGAATTCATTGAGACGTGAGCGTCAGGGAGGTCAGATTCTGAGTATTCTGATCGAATTTCCCTAATTTTCAAAGCTGGATTCCGTGATTGATGAGCACTGACAGGTCCTGAAACCCCGGGACTCTCTGGGATAGCAGCAAGCGAAGTTCCCGGTAGTCTGTCGACTACACGCGGGAGATCAGCGTCTCTAACGAATGCTTTAGCCACTTCAAAGAGTCGATTCTTCAGTAAATAGTCATAAATGAAAGCATTAAGAGTCTGATGTTGATCTGACACGTTCATATCTGAGATGACAACACCCGGCGGGATGTGCGGGTTCCGTTGTTGCTGCTGCTGTTGATGTTGATGTTGATGTTGCTGTTGCTGTTGTTGTTGTTGTTGTTGTTGTTGTTGATGTGGAGTTTGTGGGATTTGTGAGACTTGTGGTAGCTGTTGTTGCTGTGGCTGAGGTTGTTGTTGTTGTTGTTGTTGTTGTTGTTGTTGTTGTTGTTGTTGTTGTTGTTGTTGTTGTTGTTGTTGTTGTTGTTGTTGTTGTTGTTGTTGTTGTTGTTGTTGTTGTTGTTGTTGTTGTTGTTGTTGTTGTTGAGGTGGCTGGGATTGTTGAGACTGCTGTTGCTGTTGCTGCTGTTGTTGCTGAGCCTGCTGGGGCTGTTGTGGTTGTTGAGACTGCTGAGACAGCGGCGGTGGTTGTTGGGGTTGTGGAGGTTGTGACATTTTGCCGGACTGAGTAGCAAAGGTGGGGAAAGCAGTGCTACAGTCAAGATGTACTGGCAGCTGTCAGTATATGTGGCGATAAGCGGCGACCACGGCGAGGAATAACCGAGATTTTAGTTAATGGAGCAGTGAGAATACCAGAGAATGTGAAACCGGGGGTTTTCCGTGAGATTACCGGTTTGTAAATCACTTCAAAGCCGACGACAGTTGTCAGAATAAACTGAGGGGTCTGTGTGGCACCAATAAAGCTCGCACGGCACGCACCTGTGCCGAAGGCGGCGGAACGACGGGACGGGACGGGACGGCGCGGCGCGGAAGGGGGAACGGGAATAATTAGGCGCTGAGCCACAAACGTATTTCAAACGCCACAAATTCAAGAAATTGGTTATTGCCGTTGAGGTGTACGAAATCTGACAGAGGGTTACAACTGAGAAGCGGTAATGCAAAACAGAGCCTGTTTCAACAGATTAGTCGGTCATCGGCCGTTGGTTTGCCTAACAGTTAGTTTTCCGCCCTTCACGGGGCTTCAAAAGTGGATGGGCGGAGAATTTGCTTTGAGGTTCGTAAGATGAGGCGGGTGTCAGAGTATGTACGGATAAAAGATGTTGCGTACAAGGTTGTGCTGTGATTGAGCTGGTTGGGCTATTTGTTGTTCAGGGGGGTAGGAAGGTAATTATTTAGCATTTACTAGATGATAGTATAAATGGAGAATAATCTGATCATTAAATTAAATCAACTATACGTTTATCATTAAACTGAATATGTTGCCGGTGTCTTGTTCATGAGGATGTTCCGTTGTGTACCGAAGGACAGTTCCCGACATTAATGTATGTCAGGAACTTTAAATCCGGATATGTCACATGTAGGATCCGTCAACGGTTCAGGGGGGGAAGAGAAAGAGAAGAAAAGCGACGTTAGATGGAAGTATGATAGATGTATAGAAGATCAGAGACGCAATTGAAATGTTTTTATATCATATGGCTGGGATGACGAGATATTGTCTGCATAGTTTGAGTTGTAGACGTTTGGCTAATGTTGTTTTACTCGGGTAGATTGCCTTCAAGATCAGAAGCGGCTGCAGTTGCCGTTCCGGGAGGACCAAGCATACTGGATAACGGCTCGGGGTACGAAGCGGTGGAGAGCTAGTTTTTGGAGCGGAACATGGACTATAATTAATGAGCAGCAGTGTATGTAAGATGTTTGATAAATGCCACAGGCAAGACTGGAAGTTGTAATTGGGTATTGCGAGAAGAGACAAGCAGTTCTTCACCGAATCAATTTATCCGGTAGGAGATATGCGCCGTGTGTAAATCTGAGCATAGGTCAGTTCGCTCTACAGAGAGAGGTATGTGAGATAACTGTGATAGATAAGCAGACCTCAGATGAACGGTTAACGGGCTTTATAGTCTCGCTACCAGCAGGTTCATCCGATAAGCTGTACGACTTTTGACAAACCATTTTAAAAGTCAAAGTGTACTATTGGAAGCTTGGAGCACATGTGACCACCAAGTAATTGTCAAATGGGAGCATAATGTCCCTTGAACATAGTATTGGGATCAGTACGTACAGTTATGCAGAAACTTCAATGGCCAGACTGCAAATCAGGCGAGAGATTTTTATAAATGTTTTTCAGGCCAAATAGATGATCTGAAAGGCCTTATCCTCACATGATATAGAGTCTTGGATCGTCCTTCTTTCGAGGGTTCTTCCTTCATCACAATATTGTCATGGCACCAGATGTCTTTAGAGTTGGGTTCCCTGTGCGGCTCATGTGGGGTTGCATGTAAGAACTTTTGAAACGTGAAAGAGGTTCTGAGAAGGCACGTCAATTGCCTGTATGGATTGAAAAGCAATTGAGCACTAGGAAATGTTCTATCAAGCTATTCTACAAGTTCCCGCTCTCTTTAATGATGTAAAACGCTCAGCTTTCTGTCATATCACTTTCTTACCCTGCAGGTTCTTGCGCATAAATGGTCCTAAAAAGGAATCATTTGTCACGAACGTTAATATACTTTTTATGATGAAAATTACACGGGATTCTTATCTGATTGCGTTCCGTTCGGCTTGTAGGACGAATGCCCGCGGGTTTCTCGGCTCAGATGGACCGTTTGTAGTTTGTTACGAGCGGAATTACAGATTGACTATGTGAGATATGCATGAGACCTTTTGTTTTAGGAAAACATCATATTATCCTTGCCAGCACATGTTTGACTTCCGCTCAGTCCGTTTGTCTCATTTCGGGAATGAAAGACAACGTGACATACCCTCCTTCGCCCGAAAACAAGCCGATACATTCTGTAAGCAAATCATAGTATAACTAACCTCTCAAATTGGTTATTCTAGGCAATTTAACGGTTTAACCTCATCTCATGCCTGCGGTGTCACGAATGTCATCACCCAGCCGATACGTGAAGGCCGTTAGTTCGCTAAAAACAATAAGGTATGCAGGACCTACCGAATTGGGGAAAAACCTAAACCGACGAATCTGCAAGAAGCCAACGGGTAGGTGAGATTTGTCCCGTTCCGAGCTTTCATGGAGAAGATTTCCCACTTAAAAGTGACACATTTGTACTGATTCTGATGTGTGGCTCTGGTTCTTATCTTTGGCTTTTCTTTCTTCGTGCATTAGTCGCAATTTGTGAAGCGTAAGTCGCAGTAAGCGAATGTAACAGGCATGAACGCTATTTTGTTCGGGGTGAGATGTAATGTCGAAGTATATTGTATTTTTAACGTACAATAGCCTCGGACACACATAAAATCCGTTCTTCGCCTATTTCAAATGGCTGGAACGCTACGTTGATATCCGCAATGGTCATCAGCACGAACTCGGCTTGGAAATACAACTTCTGTTGTCCTGTGTCTCGGAAAAACAATATACGGCAAGCAGGCCGCAGCTACCCTTTTCGGTTATGGCGTGACAAGCGTTTTCTGGGTCGAGACATGACATTCAACCTGGTACCGAGTGCCTAACCAGTCAACTTTTGTGAATTTCCGTCTCAGGCTTCACGCTGGTTTGTGAGGCCTGACAGGAACATATTGTCCCCGTTGTAGATCACAGCAATCACTTTCACTTCTATCGCGCACGTTTCATTCAATGTCGCCCGCGTCGTGTCAGGATTTTAGGTGTCCCTGCAGGACCTGCATATCCTGCATATCATGCAGATCACTTGAAACCCGCATGTCTACGTCAATAAATTCTGCTTACATAATACTATATTACCAATCACATTGGAGTGCCATTTTAGATCACGTCATCTGAGTCGCGTCGCAACGCGTAAACAATTTCGCGTCGCATTCCTTACGCGAAGCAACACTTTCCCTGCTTTATCAACTCCGCATTTCTCACACAGTCTCTATGTCACATCTTCCATAAGCCACCTATAACCACCAAACTCCTTCAGTACGCCCCCTAAAATCACTCCCTACCACACAATGGCCAAGAAAAGTGCCATCGACGCGCTCCGTCAAGCCCGGAAACAGAAAGGTTCTCGGGCTAAAGAGTTTCAAGTCGCGGAAGATGTTGATATATACGAGGAAGTTGACGACAAAAAGTTCCGCTCCATCAAGCGGGCGAACATTCTGGACGACGACTTTGTAGTTGATGATAATGGCGAAGGTTACGTCGATACTGGTACTTATGAATGGGATGAGAGACATCCTGACTCGGAAGATGAGATATCAGAAGATTCTGCCGGAGCCGATGGTCCCACGGAAAGCCGCAAACGGCGGAAGAAGCAGCGCAAAGACATCAGCCAACTGTTGAAGGCCAAATCGGGTCAGAAGCCGAAACAAAAGCCGAAAACGGATGTGAAAGTTGATGATATCTTTGGGGCTTTTGAGCTTTCTGCTACATCAGCCAAATCGGGTAAACCACGCAAATCTCTAGCCGAGCAGATCCATGCCGTGCCCCGCAGTGGGGCCTCCGCCTTGAGCCCCGCTTTGACTCCCGTTCCGCCACCGAAGTTTGAATTGCCGATGGAAGAGGCGCAAGTGGCTGAGTTGTTAGCAGATGACGTTGAGCCGCTGGATATGGTAATTCCTGAGGCTGAGCCAGCTAAGTCGGCCGAGCCGGCTGAGCCAGCTGAGCCTCCAGAGTCTGAATCAGACGAGGAAGCTGACGTGATTGTGGCTCGGAAAATTCGTGGCGCAGCAGTTTCTGCCGCTCACCAAGTTAATATTTCTGCTACTAAGAAGCAGATCATTACTGCGCCACAATCAGAGTCAGCCACAGAGTCAGCCACAGAGTCAGCCACAGAGCCAGCCACAGGGCCAGTCACAGGAATAGCCACAAATCCCATCCCTTCCGACCCGTTTCTCGGCGAAATTTCCGAATCCGACGTCCTCCCCCCGGGGTCAGACAGCTTCTACTTCTATTGGACGGATTACCACGAAGCGGACGGCGCTTTGCTGCTGTTTGGAAAGACGAAATTAGCATCCACAGACAAGTTTGTATCATGTATGGTTCGAGTTGGCGGTTTAAGCCGAGATTTATACTTTCTACCCCGGGAAAACGCGGAGATGCCACAAGTAGTTGCCGAAGTGGCTGAATGGTTACACAAATATCGTAATGTGAAGCAGTTAAAGTCAATGCCGACGCGCCGCAAATACGCTTTTGAATTACCCGATGTGCCACAAGAAGCCGAATACCTGAGAGTGGCACTGCCGTTTTCTGTGGCGCCCCCGCCGGCAGATTTGTCTGGTACAACTTTTTCCCGCGTTTTCGGCACAACTGCGAGCGTTTTTGAGCAATTTGTGTTGTCGCGGCACGTAATGGGTCCGTGCTGGTTACAAATTCGACATGGAGATTTCACTGCGCTGCGCCACACTTCTCACTGCCGAGTGGAAGTTGACTGCGCCAAACCGAATGATGTGACGCCCGTTGGAGGCGTAGAAACTGGTACAGAAACGTCATCAATCACACAAGCTGCGCCACCTTTAACCCTTTTAGCTATAAGTATCAAATCTGTACACAACGCCGCCCAAAATAGGCAGGAAATCGCGGCTATAAGCTGCATGCTTTACCGAGATGTGCCGCCGGATGCGCCACCGGATTCACTGCGAGCCGAATCATATACAATGGCGCGCGCCACATCTCCTCTTGGGTTTCCCGCGGGGTTAAAGGATTTGTGCCGCGGATCTGTTCGTTTAGAACCGAATGAGAAAGCCTTACTCGGAGATTTCACTGCATTAATCCGTAAAACTGATCCCGATGTACTAATTGGTCATCAATTTGACACAAACGGGTCTGAGCTTTTAGTGGCTCGGATGCATGATTTGCACGTTCCTGGCTGGTCAGTTTTAGGCCGTCGGAACCGCAAAGCCTGGCCAGCTTCCGCTCGGAGAATGTCGGCTTTCTTGCTCCGAGATGTACTGGCAGGCCGATTAGTTTGTGATTTAGCGAATGATCTCGGTAAATCATTAATGAGTAATTGTACTTCCTGGTCTTTACCCGAGATGTGTCAGGTAGTTTTGGGCCGGAAGTTTATTTCAGAAGCTGCAGGGGAAGCAGATTTAACTTCTGAGCAGTATACGCGGGATGCTGAACTTCTGTGGTCAGTTCTTCGGGATAATCAAGTACGGGCTAAAGTTATAGCTGATGTGGCATTCCGAGTACAAATTTTATCATTATCTAAACAATTGACTGTTTTAGCAGGAAATTCATGGGCTCGTACTTTAGCAGGTTCACGTTCTGATCGAAATGAGTATATTCTTCTGCATGAGTTTGCTCGTGAAGGTTATATTTTACCTGATAAAGTGGGTAATAAGTTCACGGAAAAACTTAAAGTTCCGGAAAAACATAAAGTTTCGGAAAAACCCAAACCTAAACTTCAAGATCAAATTGATTATCAAGATGATACAGAAATTTCTCCATTACCTGATTCAGTTTCTAGCCGTCGGAAACCAGCATTCCGCGGAGGTCTTGTGTTTGAACCAGAAAAGGGACTGCATAAAAATTGCGTCCTGGTAATGGATTTCAACTCTTTGTACCCTAGCATTATCCAAGAGTACAATATCTGCTTCACAACGGTCCCTCGGGACGCTAACGTGGAATATTCAGATACAAATCCACCAAATTTACCTCCAGCAGGTACCCCGCAGGGAATTTTACCCCGCTTGCTCGCCACACTGGTCACCCGGCGCCGAGAAGTTAAAAAACTCCTGAAAGACCAACGCATTAACCAAACACTCCGGGCTCAGTACGATGTGAAACAGCAAGCCCTGAAACTCACGGCAAACTCAATGTACGGATGCCTCGGTTTCACCAAATCACGTTTCTATGCTCGGCCCCTCGCACTCCTGGTAACGGAAAAGGGCCGAGAAATCCTCGGAGCGACGCGTCAGCTCGCTGAAGAAGCGGGACTCCGCGTAGTCTACGGAGACACAGATTCCGTAATGCTCGATACAGGTGTGGCGCAGTATGCGGAGGCAGTGGAGATCGGTAATTCTTTCAAACAGCACGTGAACGAACGGTACCGCCTACTGGAAATCGACATCGACGCGGTGTTCCAGCGGCTGCTGCTACACGCTAAGAAGAAGTATGCAGCGCTGAAAATGGCGGCTGACAGTGCTGGGAAAGTGGCGACAGTGCTGGAGGTGAAAGGGCTGGATATGCGGCGGCGAGAGTTTTGCCAGTTAGCGAAGGATGCCAGTCGGGAGGTTTTAACCGAGATTTTAGGCCCTGCGGGGGCTCAGAAAGACAAGGGAACTGTGGCGCAGCAGGAAGAACAAGCTGAACCACAAGATGAGCCACATGCTGCCGAGGGTGTTCACCGTGTGCTGCGCGCCGTGCGGGAACGCATTTGCAGCGGACGCGAGCCGTTGGACAAATTTGCCATCCACACAAAGCTCGGGAAGGACCCGGAAGAGTACGGAGGCGCAGCAGGGTCGCTTCCGGCAGTACAAGTGGCGTTGCGCCACAGGCGGAACGGCAAACGCGTCAGAGCTAACGACGTTATCTCGTTTGTGGTCTGCGCCGGTCCCGGGGAGGTGGCGCAGCGCGCCTTCACAGTAGCAGAAGCCCGCGCCGAGAATAAACTCCCCGACTACGAATACTACCTGGAAAAGCAGATTCTCGCCCCGGTAGAACGGCTCTGTGAGGCGCTGGAAGGCACCGACAGGTGTCAGCTGGCCCGATGTCTCGGCCTGGAGGGCGCCAAGTACGCGATGGCCGTCGCAGGGGGTGCCGGAAGCGGGGCAGGAACGCGGGGCTTTGAGCTCGGTACTTTGCAGAGCACGCTCAGCGATGCGGAACGGTTTGCGGACAGTGCAGCGTTGCGGGTCACGTGTGCGTCGTGCGGGGCACGGTTTGAGTTCTGCGGGGTAGCAGGAGGTGCGGGGTACAGTGTGGGGCCGAAAGGTGTCGTTTGCGGTTCATGTTCTGGAGTTATTCCCGTGCTAAGCCTCAGTTCGCAGCTTGAAGCACAGATCCGGTCATATGTGGCGCAGTACTACGCCGGGTGGCTTGTTTGTGACGACACTGGGTGTGGCGCAGTGACTCGGCAGGTATCTGTTTATGGAAAACGGTGTGTGAGGGCGCGGTGCCGGGGAGTTATGCGGTACAAATACGGTGACGGGGATCTGTACAACCAGCTGCTGTACTTTGACCGGCTCTTTGACGTGGATAGGGTCAAGCAGGAGGCGTCGGGAGAAGTGCAGGCTGTGGCGGAGATGAATCGGGTCGCTTTTGCTGCGTGCCGAGCCGTGACGGGCAAGTATCTACAGGATTGTGGGCGTCGGTACGTTGATATGGCAGAGTTATTTCAGTTTGTGTAGGAATATTGTAGCGAAAGAATGCATTGATTAGTTTTATGTTGGTATAGGAGGGTCAGGGGACAGTGTAATGGGCTCGGAAGAGCCGAGCGGAGCGGAAGAGCCGAGATGTATTTTGTGATTACGTAATACAGGGATTAAATATGGATGATGTCATCTGAAAGTCATGTTGTAATCTGCATCGACCTGCATGAAATCAATCGTACGAACTGCCAACGCAGGGCTGTGATGTAGTTGAGATCCGAGGAGTAAAATGCGAAATTATGTTTTTTCCAGGACCACCATACAGGGCATAACTTCGGTAATTGTTCAAAGAGCAGAAAGATTAATAAATCAAAGGCTGACATTACAAGCTTATTCAAGGTCTCTCTCTCATTGGAAACGGACTATCTTGCATAATCTTGCAGCATAGGAACTTGTCAATTACGTAATCCATACATAAACCCATCTCTCTGCCTAACCAATAGCATCCTCAACGCCCACGAAAAGCTTTATTACCGTTATTGAAAAAAACCATCTATCATTATTTATCTACTACTATTCCCCTCTCCCTTCCCTTAATTTTCCCGCTTTCCCCGGCTCCTCCACTCCCAACTGCGAAATCTCTGAGTCCATTTCCCATTACGTAATCTGAAACTCCTTAAATTTTCACTCCCGCTCGGCTCGGCTCGGCTCGGCTCGCCTCCCGTTAAAACGGAATAAAAGCAACGAAACAACGCGGAATCCAAGCAATAAAACCGGCCAAAAGGACTAGCAAATAATCGCCTTTATTCTCCCCCCTGCCAAATTTCTAAAATGTCGGACCCAATCAACGCAAACCCCACAGTACTCGACGTTTCCGCCCTGCCCACCCGCATTCAGCCCGAGAAACCCGAGAAAACAATCACAAATGCACCACTCAGGTCCATACTATCCCTATCGCTGCTTGCAGACGAAGAAAGCGATCTCAGCGACGGCGACGACGAGTACGAAGAGCCTATAGATGCTCAGGAAATCTACGGTAAGCATGAATATCATATCCTATATCACATGGTACTGGAAAGCAGTGAGGAAACCCCGAGAAACTCCTATATAATCTCTTCCGCACGTGCCCTGGACGGATACCCGATCTCCCGTGACACATACTAACATTTCCAGATCTCATATCTACGATTTCCGACCCGGAACATCCGCTGACGCTCGGCCAGCTCGCTGTAGTGAATTTACAGGATATCGAAGTGGAAGACAGCGGAAACCGAGACGAAATGGCCCAAGTGCGGATCCGCATAACTCCTACGATCACTCACTGTTCGCTGGCTACGCTTATTGGCCTGGGGATCCGTGTGAGGCTGGACAGATCGCTGCCTCCGAGGTTCCGAATCTGTATTCTGGTGAAAGAAGGGACGCATCAGAGCGAACAGCAGGTAAACAAGCAGCTCAACGACAAGGAACGAGTTGCTGCTGCTTGTGAGAACGAGCAGCTTTTGTCTGTGATTTCTAACATGCTGGCTTCCTGTAAATAAACGGTGTGGCGCAGAGCAGAAGGCAGAAAAGGGCATATAAATGCCATAGGAGTACGCTGATGATATATATTTCAGCCTTTTTAGTGCCTACGGTGTATATTACCTGTAATTGCTTTATATGATGTAGACATTCTCACATGTTAGGGCCTTTGATACACGAAGAAAAAGGGGGGAAATCCTCTGTGAAAGTTGAGTGATCTGAGTTGCTAGATTTGTGACTTTTGGTGCCTTTCCCGCTATTTTTCCGAGAGAAACGCGATGTAGAAAGGAAAACGTGGATTGAATGCCGGAAAAGTGGCGAGAATTGAATACAGAAACGGTAGGAGTTTTACTGGTGATTTTTCTAGATTCTATTGGCCAGAGGAATGTCCTTTTACCGGGCTTTAGGGGCTTTTTGAATATGGATAAAGCAGTTGGTTGTACTAGAGAGGAAAAGAGGAATTGAAGGATCGTTCCGGGGGGTTTAATAACAATGGAAAGGTATTCAGAGGGTAAATGGTTATACGCGGAAAAGAGAGGAAGAAGAAAAGAAAGAGACTGGGGGAAATATATGATTAGTAAAGCTTAGTATGTGTGTATATATAATATTGCTGAGGATATGCGATGCACAGATTTGTAGTTTGTTAGATTTTAGGAATGTTAAATTGAAACAGCATAGAGGGTGCTGAGAGTTTTTGTTAGGAGGATGTAATTATGAGTAAGATGATTGTAGCTTTTCAAGTATTGCGGTAACGGGGATTCATCGGTTATTCACTGGGTATCCATTGGATATCGATTGGGTACTTCCAGATTATTTATCTTATCAACACTATCCTGGATGGATGGTTTACAATCACATGTGATCAGATTATCCTGGAGCCCAAGAAAAAAGCAGACAACTAAGAAAGGAAAAGACGGTAATCCTATGATTTCAAATAGATAACCTGAGGATTCACAGCTTTTACTTGTCCTCCAGTTCCAAAAACTCCTATCGGCTTCCATTTGAGCCAGATTTATCTATTACAACTTGCTTACAGGGGTTTCCTTTCCTGGGAATTCGGAATTTGGCATTCGGCATTCCTGAATTGCCAGTTCATAAAAACCGATAGAGAAGTCTTAGAAAGCTGTAAGCTGTAAGGATTATTTGTTCCATCGAAATACAGTGGGCAGCGACAGCTGTAAAGCTCAGAGATAGTTGTATAGTTGTTCCTTGTAGAAAGAGGAGTTCGGTATAATAATAGTAGGTTGTTCTTCTTATTTGGTTTCGCGTGTTGGTCTCGGGTTTTTATTTTCTACTCCTTTCCGCCTACTTTTCATACTGTATTTCCACTTTTTTCCTCCTCTCCTCCTTTCCGCCTACTTTTCTTACTGTATCTCCACTTTTTTCCTCCTCTCCTCCTCCTCTTCTCCTTCTACTTTCTCCTCCTCCTTCCTACATCCTCTATCTTATACCAATGAATATATCATTACCTAGCACCTAATCATAAGCCCATGATAAGCCACCCAATCCTAACAAACACCCATCTTTCTCCTTCTACCTCCTTCTACCTCCTTCTATCTCCTTATATGCTCTACTTCTACTTCAAATCCCCTCAGAAATCATCCCATTATGACTGTGATACCCTGATCTGAGTGGAGAATTCATAAATGCAAAATTACTAGCATCAGCGGAAGCACCAAACGGCACGTGCCGATCTTCCGAATCGTCTCTGTGGCCCGGAAGTTCCGCTCCGACACCTCCGAGCCCAGCGGAAACTCCGTTAGACCCATCGGCATGTAATTGACACAATATAGCATGTAACGTCTCAACTACAGACCCCATTTTACCGTCAGAAAGCTCATTATGCTTGTGAATTTTGCTTTCCCAATCTCCGGCAATGACAGCCAGCAAAGTGAGTTTCCGCTGTTCGTAAGCTTCAGTTAGCAGCGCAGACCACACATCCGAGAGTTCTTCATATGCTAAATTCTTTGTATAGTTTTTAATTAAATCGTTATTCCATTTCGGCAGTTTATGCAGTAAATCTGTGGCTCCGTCCAGGAATTCCATCGAAGTAGCAAAGATAGGTTCCTGTGGAGGCAGGAAGTTCAATGTATAGTCGCTCAGGGCCCGGAAAAACTCGTCAAGGGTTGGTTTCACTCGGAGATAGGCGTAATCCGAGTCTTTATCGACGCGGTAAGGGAATGACTCAAACACGTCGCATAGATACTTGTTTAGGATGTTTAGCGCTGCTGGGACCGTTGGTTTGGGGCTTTGCGCCACGATTTCTTGTTGAATTTCTGGGTGCTGCGCCACAATTGATTCGATAATAGCTCGTAGTTCCTTTGCGTCATGTGATTCCAAGACTCGGCTTAGCGGGAGTGCACAACCGGAAACTCGGCTTGAATTGTATGCCGAATTGGCCACAGAAACAGCTCCGTGCCGTCGACGGGTCGATTTGATCTGTTTTTTCGTAATAGAATGAGGCCGGAGATCCGCAGAAAGCGGGTAGTCGTCTTCCGTGCCTGTGGCGCAGCAGGAGGCGGCTAAACTATGAGAATGTTCGGCGCTGAGTTTCCGTTTCAGTCCTTGTTTGTGTTGCCGAACTGGTGTGGCTCGGCTCGGTGAACCAGCGGAACGAGAACGGGAACTGTTTCCCGATTGAGAAGGCGATCGGGGGCTCTGCTGTGGCGCAGCAGGCACTGGCAGATTACGGTGCGCCGGGCGGTCACCTGACTTGCCCGGCTTGCCGCTGTTGACGCCGTGGCAGCCCCAGGCGAAGGCTGACGGCAAAAGGCCACTCATGCGGGTCTGAAAACGGGTTGGAGACGTCTAAAAGTTGCAGAAAAAACGGCAAAAATCGGATAAAATGTACAAATCGGCTGCAGCAAACTGCGGATCGGCTGATTTGTTAATCCTATAATGCGCGGGAACCCGGAGAATCCAGCAGATTGCAGGCAGAAACTCTGATTTGCTCTTCTGTGCTGTTCAGCCCGGTGGCACCGATTAACGGATCGATTAGAGGTACTTCTGAGTACCGCGCGTGACTCTGAGAAGCAGAGTAACTAAATAGTATACAGTAGAGATAGTACAATCGTTCTGTGGGGGGTTTCGGCTTGATTCTATTGGTTTTAGCTGATTTTATTCGTTAAATCAGAAGAAGAAACCATCCGGGGTGTGCAAGGAAACGTAAGAAAAAACTTATTCACTGTGAGATGACGTGAACAGAGGAGGGAAAAGTTGAATAGATGATGACGTGATCCAAACCCCCCAAAATTTGTTGGTGCCGGTTCGGCAAGCTGGGAATATCCGATTACGTCACGACAAATTTGGGTTACAAAAATCTTACAAGGGAACCACAGACGCGTAAATCAAAGTTACCCTCTAGTGGCGACTTCCTAATTAGGCTTATAACCTCTCGGGTGGGGAAGTGTGGAAAATTTATTCGTTTGGCGTCGCGAATAATGGGAGAACAACAGTGAAAGCTTTCAACGTTGGTAGAGCTGTTATTTTAGCTGCTATCTGGTGACTACTTCGTAGTTTGGTAGGTTACTGAAGTGTTTCAAGCAGACGTGCGTCATCTCTGAGAGCAATTGCAGTTAGAACGTTTTGAGAGGTATGTAAATAAGAGTAATAAGTATATCTGTAGGCTGATGTAAATGTAGGGATAGGAGAGCTAGGAAGGCATTGGGAGTTGAGAATAGGGGTATTAATGAGTGGAACCAGTTGAATTGGGAGTTGAATGACAGCCTGGCTTTTTAGTGGGTGAATTGCTGATGTGCTGTTTCTCTCAGAAGCAAATGGGGTTCTAAATAGCCTACTGCTTTCCACTCTCAATATTCCACTGATCTCTGGCTTCCCTGAGTTTTTCCTGGGTTTCGAAGCTACCTGCTGGACCTATCATTACAAAAATACCGTTATAGGCAATTCCTAACACTTTTTCACAGGTTTCTACTCATCAAAAGTACAAGAATTTATTAAGAAAAATGTCTGATAGCCGATATTCTCCTTCTCCCCCTAGAAGATCTTCTCGTTCTCCAGGCCCTCCTCGGGGCGGAAACGGCGACAGATACCCGCGACGGTTCCGTGATGATCGTCCGAACTTCCGTGGTGGCAACAGCCCTGTTCGTGGATCTGGAGATTCTGATAAACGAGTTTTCATTGGAAATTTGAGCTACAATGTTCGTTGGACTGATTTGAAGGATTTCATGCGTCAAACTGGTGAAGTTACGTATGCTGATGTGCTGAAGACACCCAGTGGTCAGTCAAAGGTGAGTTATAAATATGAGAAGTGAATTACTGTAGATTATTTCTATGTATAGTTATGAAATGAGTTCCGATGGTGATAGCGGAGAAGACTGGCTGAGCCTCTTTTCTTTCCTCCGCTACACTAGTGCTTGCTGCGCCACATTAGAAGCCGCTTTGAGGTTTTTAGTTGATGGCAATCTGTCAGTTTTGGCGTAGCTTTTATCCAATTCTGATTTTTTTTATCTTTTTGAGCTTTTTATACTCAACATTTTGCGTCTCATCCCGTTTGATATTTTCTTTCTCCTCTCCAGTATTCCAGTTTCCCCATTATATCTTCAATTTACTCGCTGCTCTTTTCTATCATTTCCTTCTACTCCCTTTTCCTTCCTTTTACTCCCTTTTCCTTCCTCCATTTCCCGCTCCTATATTCTCCATACTAACAACCCCAGGGCTGCGGTATCGTTGAATACGCATCTCCAGAAGACGCCCGGAAGGCTATAAACACTCTGCAGAACTCAGAGTTGATGGGCCGAGCTATCTTCCTCCGAGAAGACCGTGTAGGAAGCGCTCCACGCAACAGATCGCCCGGTGGATTCCGTGATTCTTTCCGAGGCCGAGATGGCGGTTCTTTCCCGCCTCGATTTGATCGGGAAAGAGGTGACCGCCCGCCTCGTGATCGGGATGGCCGCCGAGGTGCTCCGCCGCCTCCTCCTTCCTTCTTTGGCAGACCTGCAAGCTTTTACCCGCCTGCAGCTCCTGGAACTCAATTGTTTGTATCCAATTTGCCCTGGAGCGTCGGCTGGAAGGAATTGAAGGATGTTTTCTCCAGTGCAGGGAAAGTTGTTCGTGCTGATGTGAATACAATTCACGGTAGATCTCGTGGAAATGGTATTGTTGCTTTTGAAACCCCTGAGGAAGCACAGGAAGCTATTAGCAAATTCAATGGATACGAATGGGAAGGCAGAGCTTTAGAAGTCAGAGAGGATAAATTTGCTGGTAACAAGGTAGATGGGAAACCACCAAGAGGACAGAAGGAATTACCAAGAGCTCCTGAACCTAACGATTTCACTGATGATGCTCATGGAAATGGCCCTGCTTCTAATCGTATTTTTGTAGGAAATTTACCCTGGTCGACGACTAATGAGGATTTAGTTGAATTGTTTGAGACTGTGGGACCCGTCGTCAGAGCAGAGATTCAATTAGAGTCATCTGGTCGTTCAGCTGGTAACGGAGTTGTTCAATTTGATAGTGATGAGCTTGCTGGGGTTGCCATTTCCAAATTTGATGGTTACGTTTATGGTAATCGGAAATTAGCACTGTCTTATGTAGCTTATGGAGTAGAAGAAGTATCAGGATTACCCGCTCCTATGGGTGAAACAGAAGCAAGCGGTGAAATGGCAACAGATGATGTTACAGTTGATGCTGGCGGTGATGTTGTTATTGATAATGATTTCAATTAGGCAGGTAAGTGAGAATCACTTAGCGTGCGAGAGATTGCAGAGAGTTGAATTTAAGGAGTGTACTATTATATTGATTGTCGTTGGCTTGAATTGAAGAGCGGTAGAGAAATATAAGTTGAAAGGGTGAGTGTATGACTTCCGAGGACTGGTAGGGTAGAATAGGGTAGGATAGGGTAGTAAAAGCAGAGCGAAGGAGTAGGAAAATATTGATATGCGAGAGAAATTGGTCCAGGAGATATTGAGGGTAGGCAGAAAGAGTTGTAAGAAAGGAGAAGGCAGAGAGAACGTTTGAGAGTTTGCTCAGTTTGCTCGGGTCATTGTAATTGTAATTGTAGGAAGAAGGAGAAGGTAGAAATCATTGATAATGGAAGTACAACAATAAATGATACAGGCTGAATTCAACAGTGTTTCAGAGTTTACTAAGGATATATGCCGGTAATATGCAAGTTATATGCTGGTTATATTCTGAATATCTCTGGGGATTCTGTCAGTATCTTGTTAGTATTTTCACTGTCTTGCCGGTTTTCTATCTCGTCTGGACGATGTGATCTATCGAATTGAACCCCCGTATTGTATTGCTGAAGATCGCATAGCTGCATTAGCAGTTGTGGATCTCAGGCTGTTGACTCTTTGGTCTCAGACTGTGCAGCAAAATACGAAATGGGGGAATCAGAAAGCTCCAGTAGACGGAGAATAAGGGAGGGATTACCGGAACTCGAACCCTGGAGATGTTATGAGATGTTATGATTTGTTATGATGTTTTATGAGATGTTCTTATATCCTTTTCCACGTTATGTTATGAGATGATATTTTATTTTGTCTTATGCTATGCTATGCTATGACGGTTTCATTCCAATCAGAACCAAAAGCGCAAATACACTGAGAATTACATTTTCTCCGTGTCAACCTCGGAGCTCTGCTAACAATTTTGATATACAGCCAGTTATGTGGTTTCCGAGGTTCACCGAGTTTGCCGAGTGTGTCCAGATAACCCATCTTACCGTTGTATAATTCCGCACAGACAAATACTCGCATGATACCTGAATTATGTCCAAATTATACCCGAATTATACCCAAAGTATACCCAAATTATAGCCAAATTATAGTCAAATTATACTTGAATTATACCCGATTATATCCAAATTATACCCAAATTAATCGTCATGGCTTCTTCAATATAGCATCGATCTTCTCATGGTACCCCAAAACTACCAGTTCACCTGTTAGCTGTTGCCGTCATCACCAATACCCTTTTATAATTCCTACCCTTTGCTGAGAGTCTACTACCCTATCTTTCTTCATAAATACCTATGTAATTCTTTACAATATACTAAGAAGACTGAGATTAGATTGCCTATCATTTATACCAGATTCCCGTACCCTCTGTGCGGAGGAATTTGTCACGTTGTCCTTCTGTTTGTATACTTAGAACCATGCTACTTGCACAACTCTTCGGCAGTCGTCGGAAGTCATCGGTTGAGATTACTGATCTAGCCGGGAACGGCTGAGCCACCGGGATCGGAAAACGCGGCGGAACTTTTCATAGATCGCAGTTCAAAATGTAGGGCACACACGGCGTAGATATGCGCAAATATACACCAGCATGTATAGAATATGTATATGAATGTATAATAGCCATAATAGTGAACTCGTTCTCTGTATTCACACCCAGAGCTTGCCGTTTCAGAAAATGCTGTATTTTTGAGAAATCCGCCGTTTCATCCGATTTTCAGTTCGGCCTATAAGGTTCAATAAAGGATGCGGCTGCATGCATCCTGCATGCACGGCAGTCATTTATTCCGTTTTGGGCCGTAACTCAAGTCAGGCTGTAACTTTATTACAGCTCCTCTTCCCTGCCTGAAAACTCAAAGGAATGAGTTACGAACGCCTCACCGAATCCTATGAAATTATTATCAACTGGTAGGGCAAACTTTTGACGGATCGCGAATAAAAGAATAAATGTTTATTGCAGCTCTCCAGGTCAGCTGACAGCATCTGCTCGGCCCTCCTCCAGCCTCAGGCAGTCACTAGTCGGATGTCTCGGGAAACGCAGCGGCGTTTCGGATCTTTGTAATTTTGCAACCGATGAGATGAGATCCGATGGTGTTTCATCGAGAAACCCGCAGAGGTTGCCTTGTTACGAGATGTGCCTGGCTCATCCTGGCTGTGAAGGGCCGCATCCCGCTGTTTGTCGGCGGGACTGCCGAATGTGCAAATGTGTACTCCACTGGTGTACCTGCGGTTTCCGAACAAGACTGGAAGCCGCATAAACCGCAGCAGGAGGTGCAGGAAACTCCACCTTGTGCTGCGAGGACGAGGGGTACAGCATATGCTGCGGCTAACTTGGGGTGGAAGGTTTGGGGTTCATTTGCGACAAAAATATGGAGTTTGCATACTATATGTACTCAACTCAAAGCTACAACCCTTTAGGGCGAATATCTTGGCCTTCGCCAACTGTTGTTCCCTGCGACAGCCCGCCTGGCGGCCTTTTTTCGCTTTTCCTTGTACTGATATTTTCGCATAACCTGAGCACAATAGAGTTAAGCTTGGTAGTTAAGGGAAACCTTATGCCGGAGTCCAGCCTGAGATGTGAAGTGCTGGAAATACGATTTGTAGCGTAATGACTATAACATGAGAGTTTTTAGTGTAACCATTGGATTCCAGATGTGCTGATGACTGTAAGTCCCGTATAATATGCTTAAAGAAATACTAAAAGATCTTCTCCCACTATATTTGCTTTGAATTCACTCTGGTGTAGTTTCCGTACTCCATTCCGTATGCATGCGGTAATTTCCCAAACAGGCATCTTGCTACGATGCAACGCAACTTGTGCAGAGTCTGAAAACTTTATTCTCCCGCTTCCTGCGTCTCTCATTCAGGTTTCCTGAGATTATCATCTGTTCTTACTAATTTGCTAAGTTCGCCGTGTTGCGCCGTTATTGAAAATTCTTAAGCATTTATTAACTGCTTGTACTATCTTTATAACATCTTGTTAAATCGATTGACGCATTTCCTGTTTCTGCGCTCGGAATTACACCGGGTTGCTCACCTGTTCCTTATCTATCTACCTTTTGGTTCCCTGAGACAGCAACGGCCGCTTCCGCAGTGGCCAATTCCTTCCTGGGGCTGAGCGGGAAGTTGATAGTCTCGTATATCTGCGTCCTTGAGTTATTGGCTCGGTGCAGAGTTCCCCTGTTTATACCCACTGAGCAGTATGCCGTATATCCCACCCCCACGGGTGCGATCACAGCCGAATGGTCCAAATCGCGCTGGCAGTTCGGTTACCGCGCCACGGGTTAATGGTTCAATCGGATCTCCGTCTTACGGGACATCACCCGTGATCTCGGCGTTTTCAAAGCTCACATTGTCTCCTCCGTCGCAGGCGATCGGCAATGACGAAAATTCCCAACCAACGGGGCCAACAATTGAATCCACAGAATCAAATTTAGGAAATGGTAACACAATTACAAATCAATTACAAACACAAACACAAACACAAACACAAACATTAAATACAAACTCGGCACCACAAAATGATACTGATTTCTACCATAGTATCCCCATTACTACTGATTTACCATTACACTTGCCGCCGCCGCGGTCTTCTACTTATCAGTTTGAGCCAACGCCGACGTATACACAACAAAACAGACACATTACTGTAGACCCGGCACCGCCGGGTGAATCGTACTCGCACTCTCATTCGCGGAACCACAGTATCTCTTCTGTGGATACCGAGGAACGGGAAGAATTTATGCGGTTCACCCCGACTTTAGTACGTAAGAAATCTGGTGAATTAGTTAAATCGTCACTAAAATATTCAGCGTCTATGCCGACTACTCCTACGTACGCTAAAGCAGTTCATTTCGATTCTAATCACTTGGTTGATGTACGGCGATTCTACGATTTTGAGAAACCCGCGGCGGTATCAGCGGGATCTTCACCGGTTCTCGGGTCAGATCCGCGTTTGCAACTCGGAGATCCGGAAATGCTCAGCCTTGATATGTTAACTGACGAATTCTCAGACAATTCAGACTCCGATTTGGAATCCAGCTCCGATTCGGATTCCAATTCCGATTCTGATTCAGAATCTGATTCTGATTCTCCATTAAGCACACCAATACGTACAAGACGGCACCATAAACATCGAAGCCGATCTGCACCGAGATTTAAACTTCTATGTGAAGCTTTACCTACACAAAAACCCCCAGCTCCTGTATTTCTTGATAAATTATACTTAAGCGCAGATACAAAGACTATTATCGGTCATGTGGCAGTGCAAAATCTAGCATTCCAGAAATGGGTGGTTGTTCGGTATACACTAGACGGGTGGAAAACTATAACGGAACGCCCCGCTAGCTATAATTCGGATAACCCACGGAAACTGAAGATGAAAGGGTATGATCGATTCACTTTCAATATCGAAGTCAAAGATCTTCCAAGTCCATCACAAAGAATACGTACAATTCAATTGTGTATCCGATATTCTATCCACAATCGTGAAATGTGGGATAATAACAATAGGAAAAATTACACGGCTGTACTTTCACGTGTGAAACAACCACATAAACACCATCAACGGGAGGACAAAGAAGAAAAATTAGGTCGACTTTCCCTGTCTTCGTCGACTTCCTCGTTGTCAGGTGATTTTCCGGGCGGATATGATGCCGGAATTGAAGGCAATTTTGCTCGGAGGTCTCCGTGGCAGCCGAGTGCGCCTGCCGGAAGCGCTGTTGACGGAATTCTCGGCGAAAGACCCGCGTTGGATTCTTCTCGGTACAAAGATCTGCTGGACAGTTATTGCTTTTACCGGGGGAGTCCGAAATTGGACGACACAGAATTACTAGGATCTCCTAGTCTGTCAGCGGGTGATTTTTACCTTTCACAAGCGAAGCTGAAATGACAGGCAAGCGGAAAATGTGGGGTGGGTATTGCGGAGATTTCAAGATGCAGAGATATGGTGAGCTACAAATAGCGATAAAAGGGGAGAAAATGGGGTAGAGAATTGGGTGGAAAATTGGGGAGAGACTTGATATATAAGTCTATAAAAGCTGTAGGGAATATGCGAGAGAACAAGGTAAATCAGACGGTACTGTGAAGATAATCTGAGAAGAACTTAGGAATAGTTTAGCAGGAATAGTGAAGATAGTGTAGAATGTATTAATTGATAAGGATATGAAGGTTTTTATGAAGAAATCTGAAGGATAACTTCCGTATTCTAGGGTGAATGTCTTGAATTTCTGCGGTTTAAAATCTTCTCAATCACCGAATGGCGGCGATTAGAATATATATATAGTGTAATGGGATTGGCAGGGAAACCTCGGCTCATAAGTATATTGATGAATGCAAGATTATGAGTATTATGGCTGATTCAATGGAGGGATAAGAGGGTAAAAGTGGGGAGTATGAGGGGTAGTGGGGTAGTGGAAAAAGGGATAACTGAGTAGTGGAATAGCGGAATAGCGGAAGAACAGAAAAAGGAAGGGTAAAGGAAAAATCACATGGAGCTGTAAGTGTGCTGAAAGAATCAGGCCGGAGCGGAACGGAAGCGGAACGGAAGCGGAAACTGATAGTGAGAATTTGCATATTCTCGGGGAAACTTGAAATTTGAATGTGACAGCGGATACCGCGAGGAGATGCGAAGTTGGCAGCGGATAGTGGAATCTCGGCAAAGAATCAACGGCGAAACTGCCGATGAATTATTTCTTTTTCTTCTTGCCTTTTTTTCCTTCAATTAGTAGGGAAAAATATCAGCACAAGTCTTTCATTTCAGCCGAGAATCGATTGGACGTCCTACTGATATTTCGGCGTTTTCCAAACACATCAGGAGTTTTGCCGGAAAGCCGAAATTTTGATTATTTTTACTTAATTTCCCTTTGGAGTGTGTATTTATTCTATTTCTTGTGTATATTTCTCTCAGCGTTCAGGTCCCCGTAGGAGATATGCAAGAAATCCGTCAAAGCATAGAGATAATGGGAATAGCAGTGATTGTATATTGTATTCCATGTTTTATTCAGAGTAGACTTGCGCTTCGAATTCCAATTATTACGCCGTGGACGTCAAAATTCCACGTTTTCTGCCGTCTACTTCCGACATGATATTATAACCCAGCAATGCCACGCCTTTCTTGCTTTTTCCTGTCGAATTCCCAATCAGAAAAGAATACCTTCGGGAATTCAGAAACCAATCAATAACAATCACTATTTTATTTTCTCTCCAGCCGCTTTAATCTCATATATTTCATTTACCTTCCTATGCAGCTGCGTTCTTCCTCTTTCCTCTTCTCTTTCTATAATACTCCAATTCAATATACCCGCAAACCTATCCTTTATTATACTATACTTGCAGCTGTGCAGAGCCAAATGACTTTCAGCTGCCAGTTGAATGATTTGATGTCTCCATTTACACTTCCGTTGCCAATTCCTTCTTTTCCATCTTTCCTTCTTTTCCATCTTTCCGTCTTTCCGTCTTTCCGTCTTTCCCATCAAATCAGCTTTCTATCCTAATGTTTTAAAACTCCAACAACTTACTGCTTTCCCCATTTCCCCCTTCCTGCCTTTACTGCTCATTTTTTTTCTTGCAGTTTTCCTATTATCCCTCTTGCGTTCGTCCCAATTCACCCGCCCCGCTGCCTGCAGCTTCCGGCTTCTCCCGCTTTTCCCCCGTTTTCACACAGCACGCAAATTTACTAACGCAAATGCCGCGTCTTCCTCTTTCGGCTCAAAACTGCCCGATCTCGGAGTCCCGTCGCTTTCCCGCCTCAGAGATTCGGCACCAATTGACTGCCAATCTTCGTCTTCAGTATCCGAAGGGTGCGAAGACGGAGACAGCCGAGGCCGAGCCGTTGAGCCACGCCGAGGTTTGTTCCGAGACTCCTTTTTGACTCGGAACTCTTTCGGAGTCCCGCTGCCGGATCCAGTTTTCTCCGTTTGTGTTAACCGAGTACTAGATAGCACAAATGACGAAGAATAAGGTTGCGGCAAAGAAGCGGGCAGATAAGCCGAATATTCCGAAAACGATGATGAAGCCGAAGGAGAGTACAAAATCTCTGTAGCAACAGAATTAGAAAATGAACTGGCATACCCTCGGAACCCGTTAGAAAAGGCACTCCCCGCGTGGTTAGAGCTCCGACGCCGCGGCCTCGGCCCTTGTTTAGCCGAACTTGAATAGCTTCGGCTCGTTTTCGCCTTTTGTGACCCACGCGGAGCCACAGGACCGGCATTGTGGAACATCATATCGTCATCGGCTAACTGTACGTCGTCATCAGCCGCAAATACAGCGCCGTCGTCGTCCGAAAGCCGGTGGGAGCTTTCCAGGCTCGGGACGTACCTGCCGAGTTTCTCATCGTACACAAAATCGTCTTCCGAGTCCGAAATAGCGTTCTCATCGTCTTCCGGTTCGCCGAGCGCTGACAGGAACCCTCCAGACCGCAAAGGCGGCGAAAACGGGACGCGGGTGGCGTGCGCGTCGTGCAGCGGGTTTGTAATCGATTCTCGGCGTGCGCTGAGTGGCACAGAACCTGGTAGTAAAGCTGCGTTTGTGGTTCCGTGTTTCGGACCCGATAAATGACCTGACGGCATTCTCGGACTAGTAGAAGTGCCAGAAGCCTCGGGAGTTCCGTTTCCTCCGGCTGCGCCACCAGCTGCGCCCCCAGCCGCAGAAGCTCCGTGGCTGGAACTGCTAGCTTGCAGTGCCGCTTGCCGATGTGTCTCAAAAGCATCCCTCGGAACCTTTTTAGCAGCCCATTGACCCCATCCCACTTTCTGAAACACTATAGAATTGTCCGGGTCGCCAGCTTCTAAAGCAGCCATAATCAGGCGGCGCTGTTTCGACAGCGAAAGGTTTGCAAACCCCGGGATTGACATAGCAAGATGAGCCGTGAGGTGTCGGATTGCCAGTGGGCCCTGAGCAGCGAGTAAAGCGGATAGTTTATCCGGGGTAACAGCGGAAGCAGCCGCCAGACCTATGGGAGATGAGGTGGAGATTTGAGTTGGGTTTGTGGATGAGGAAGTGCCGCGTTGAACTGAGCCGAGTTGTGGCGCAGCAGGCGGAGATAGTGAATTCTGTGGCACCGATGATATAGTTGCGGTACCGATAGCGAAAGGCGGCAATCCCGAAGGCCGCGAGCTTGGAACAGAACTCATTTTGAAAACGAGCCGAGGGAAACCGAGATGGGGTGTGGCGTCTCTTGTGGCTGATATTAGCAGCTGAGACGCGACAGTTAGTCCGAGTCACGGAAGAGCCGTTCGGAACGGCAAGTAAATGAGTGAAAGTGACAAACAGAGACGCGTCGCACGCAAAAACTGAGTGAATTGTCGATTCAAATATCGCGTATGTGGTGTCAAAAGACTTTCCTGGTTGATAAACGTCATTAAATGTCCTTCGAAAGCCGAAAACAAATCCACAATGTACCTCCATGGGCAATTGTGAGGTTCCGAGATTGAAATTTCGCGGAGAATTTCACCATAGGTTTACGGGATTTGAGTTTTAGCTAGCGATGCATGTCACGGTCGATAGCGACCGGATGGGGTAATGGTGTTTGACGGTGGCGCAGCGGCTTGTCTGGCTTACCGTTTCAGGACACGCCACAGTATAATGGAAAATGGGGTTATGTGGACAAATTCGTGACATGGGACAAAGATAGTAAATTATGTGTACTAATCAGCTTACCGGACAGTCAAATCGCATCGGACACAAGATGACAGCTAAGCCTCAGTTAGTCCCTCTCGGACAACGGAAGTGGAAATTCTTGGAACAACCGGACCGGTTAACGGAAACGTCAAAGACGCGATAAAAGTGATTGGAGAGAAATGACAGAAATAACCAGTATAATGATATAATTGGCTATTACTACGTGCCCAATGAGGGGTATAAATTTTGTGAGTCACACATACTATTTACTCCACGAAATGGAAATCAACATGGTCATTCATTCACTATCCCGCCTTATCCGCTCTTGGCCCTGATCATTATCGTCCAATAGTTTCCGAATTTGATGTCATATCAGCGAGCCAATAAAGGGGTTTGGGTATTATTTGGGTAATATATGGGTACTATTTGGGTATTTTTGGGTATCATTATTTACGGGGTTTCCATTTAGAACTTCGTATCAGAAACGGAGAGTCCGTAAGTCGAGCAACAGCTGGCCGTTGATACCTGCGGAAGGATCTCTTATCTAGAATACTGAAATATAAGATATCAATGTATACAACCTATATAGCATTATCAATAGCTAAAACCACACATTTCTCTCGTAGTTCCGGCTAATCCCTTTCACTATATTCTTCTATATTCTCTTTTAACTCCTGTTTACTTCACACCAATCTTCCCTTTACCTACAACGTTCATTAATAACAGCACTTTTTTTATTCTACCAGAATCATTAGACTATGTAAACACGACTCATCAACATCAATAGCCCGCCATTTAGTCGACTTCCTCAACGGTAGGACCGTCAGCTGGAGCAGCGCCACCAGCACCTGCGCCAGGGAATCCACCAGGGAATCCACCAGGAGCAGCACCGCCAGGGGCAGCACCACCATTCTCCTGGTAGAATTTAGTCATAATAGGATTAGCGACAGCTTCAACTTCCTTCTGCTTATCAGTGAATTCATCAGTAGCAGCAGTAGTGTTGTTGTCTAACCATTCAACAGTCTCGTTCAACAGAGTCTCCAATTTAGACAGTTCTTCGGCATCAACCTTCTCCTTGAATTTGTCTTCAGAGATGGTGTTCTTGAGAGAGTAAACGTAGGATTCCAAACCATTCTTAGCGGCAATTCTAGCAGCCTCCTTCTCGTCTTCCTCCTTGTATTTCTCAGCATCGGCAACCATCTTCTCAATCTCTTCCTTAGACAGTCTGCCCTTGTCGTTGGTAATAGTAATCTTGTTCGTCTTACCAGTACCCTTTTCGACTGCAGAGACATTCAAAATTCCATTGGCGTCCAAATCAAAGGTAACTTCAATCTGGGGCACACCTCTGGGGGCAGGAGGAATACCAGTAAGCTCAAACTTACCAAGCAAATTGTTATCAGCAGTCTTTGCTCTCTCACCTTCGTACACCTGAATCAAAACACCAGGCTGGTTATCAGCATATGTAGAGAAAACTTCAGACTTCTTGGTAGGAATCGTGGAGTTTCTAGGAATCAACTTCGTCATAACACCACCGGCAGTCTCAATACCCAGAGACAATGGAGCAACGTCCAAAAGCAGCAAATCCTGAGTCTTAGATGAAGTATCACCAGACAGAATAGCAGCTTGAACGGCAGCACCGTAGGCAACAGCTTCGTCAGGATTGATAGACTTGTTAGGCTGCTTACCATTGAAGAAATCAGAAACGAGCTTCTGAACCTTGGGGATACGAGTGGAACCACCAACCAAGACAATCTCGTCAACGGCTCCCTTATCAATCTTAGCATCAGACAGAACCTTCTGCACGGGGTCCAAAGTAGATCTGAACAAGTCACCGCACAGTTCTTCAAATCTAGCTCTGGTGATAGAAGTGTAGAAATCAATACCATCGTACAGAGAGTCAATCTCAACAGAGGTCTGAGCAGATGAAGACAGAGTTCTCTTAGCTCTTTCACAAGCAGTTCTCAATCTTCTCAAAGCTCTTTGACTCTGAGACAAATCCTTCTTGTGCTTTCTCTTGAATTCGGCAACAAAGAAATTCACCAGTCGGTTATCGAAATCTTCACCTCCCAAATGAGTATCACCAGCAGTAGCCTTGACTTCAAAGATACCATCTTCGATAGAAAGCAGAGATACATCAAAAGTACCACCACCAAGATCGAAAATCAGTACATTCTTCTCACCCTGGGCCTTCTTGTCCAGACCGTAAGCAATAGCAGCAGCTGTAGGCTCATTGATAATTCTCATAACATTCAAACCAGCAATGAGTCCAGCATCTTTAGTAGCCTGACGCTGAGAGTCATTGAAGTAAGCAGGCACAGTGACAACAGCATCAGTCACTTTATCACCAAGGTAAGCCTCAGCCGTTTCCTTCATCTTGGTCAAAACCATAGAAGAGATTTCTTCAGGGGTGAAGTCCTTAGTCTCGCCTTTGAACTGCACTTGGATAATAGGCTTTCCGCCCTTATCGATAACCTTGAAAGGGAAATGCTTGATATCTCCCTGCACTTCAGGGTCACTGAATTTACGTCCAATCAGTCTCTTGGCGTCGAAAACAGTGTTTTCAGGATTCATAGCAGCTTGATTCTTAGCGGCATCACCAATAAGTCTTTCAGTATCGGTGAAAGCGACAAACGAGGGAGTAGTTCGATTACCCTGGTCATTAGCGATAATCTCAACTCGATCATTCGTGAAATGGGCTACGCAAGAGTACGTAGTACCCAAATCAATTCCAACAGCCTTCGACATTATGTGATCTTGTTGTGGATATGTGCAAGTAAGGAATTAGGTAAGGATAAATTGTGATATTCTTCTTCTTGTCTTCAGAATGTATAACTTGCGCTATTCGTTCTTCTTGTATCAACTTCAATATGTATAAAATGCTCTGATAGCTTAAACAAGAACATGAATTAAATCAATATTCTATTCAAGTGGAAGAGATTCCCTTTATATAACTCAGCAACTATCATTCACCCATCGCTTTGCCATGAAAATCCGTCACTGCTTGAATTTTCACTTTGTTTTCCCCTTCTAGGCTTTTCTACCATCTTCTGAACAGTTCTAGAATGTTCCATTTTCCAAGGGAAATAGGCCGTTTTCGGTGCGGGAAAAAACTGGAATATACATAATAAATCCAATTGATTATTTTGGCAAAGATTGCTATTTTTTTCGAACAAATTTCCCTTGTTTTTCACTCATTTCTACCTCTTAACCACCCCATACATGCCGGTTCCATCATCGCGCAATTATCGTGTTCTCCAACTTTAACCTCGGGAACGTCACATGTACACCTATCAATTATCCGGTTTGGGAAACAAAGTTCGGCTATAGAACTCACAAATCGGTTAATTGCTTCTAGCAATTTCCATCAATTGGTCTTCGTTGTCCGAATACGGCAATGGCCACCTGTGCATTCTACTGTACATGTGTTCCTTCCATGCTGCAAGATAGGATCATCGTGCAGCAGCCCTGCAGGGGTCTGCAGTAACAACTCGATGAGGTGCAGAGAATTCGAGAATTCGAAGGGGAACGAAAGCAGGAGATATACAGTTACAGTTGAGAATTGAGTGGAATAAACGGTGTATCATGGAATAACTGTGGAATAACTATAGCGTGTATAGTGCGGCTTGTGTATGGTTAATGGTGAGATGCCGTCAGCGTACCGGCAGCGAATGCCGAGAAAATTCACAAGTGAGCTGAGGAGATGAGAAGAGACGTAGAGATTAGAATCCAGAGATTTCGAGATTTCGAGATTTCAAAACAGTTCCTACGAGTATACTGAGGCGATAGCCTGATAATTCTCCGTTTTAATTTGTCACTGTTAGCACCTGATAGCACTTGATAGCACTTGATAACAGAGTACTGTAGCAATACATAGTAGGCCTTATCGTAAAAGCCAATGTCCCCATTTAAAGCACTAATAGATCGCGTACTTTTCTTTCATAAAGCAGCAAAACCATTATTAAATCTTTGTTTCGTATTCTTAATATCAACTCAGATTTAACGAAGAGAGAACCCCTTTCTCACTTTAGGCACTTTCTCGTCCACTGGGTGATTGCGCGCACTTTCTAACTGCTTTTTCTTCTCTTCTAAAAGCTTCAGTTGTTTATTCAATTTCTCCTTCATTTCCCTGTGCCTTGCAAACAATTCAGTTTCTGAATTCTTAAGCTTCTGCTCCTTCTCTGCTACTTTCTTTTCAAACACATTCTTCAACTCAGCTTCCATCTTGGCCAGCCGAGCTTCATGCAGTGCTTTCTGTTCTTCCTGCCGCATATTCGGGTCAAACTCTTTGAATACAGAATCATCCTGCGCAACTCCAAGGGCTTTCAGCTTCTCAGATCGGTAATTTTCATACAATACATTTGCAGTGTTCTCCCGCAAATCTTCTAAATAACTTCTAATTAATAACTGTCGTAGACTTACAAAATCATTGTGCTCAGGGTTATCAACTTCAATAATTCCCCATGGATATTTACGACCTCTAACTTCTCTTCCGTCTGGTGTGGAGACCAATTCCGAAGACCCAACGATAGCAAAGGGCATTTTAGACAACAGATTTTCCCGTTCAGGGATTTCTTCGTCTTCGTACGCTGGGGGCTGGAATATAGTTATATCATTTTGTCTAATATCATCCAATATTGTTTTCTTGAATTCATCAATCTCCTCCGGCGTCAAAGTATCAGCTTTCGCGATAACAGGGATCAAATTAACCCTAGTATGAAGCTGCTTCATCACAGTAACGTCAAGAGCTTTCAAAGAGTGTCCTGTAGGCTCAATAAAGTAAATACAAGCATGAATTCTAGTATCAACTATCGTACTACGATTAACTTTACTCTCAGACTCCAAATAATCATCAAATCGACTCTCAATATTCTCAACAATTGGCTTCCAGCTCTCCTCATTGTTTATAGCCTCTCCAAAATGTGGAGTATTTATAACTGTTAAGTGCAGCTTCACATCTCCTTCTTCAATATCTTCTGAAACAGCTTCAACGGAAACTGGCTTCGTTTCCCCATTCCAAATTTCTCTGTGCGTCTCAGCAGGGAACAATTCACGATTGAAAAGCGTATTGATGCACGTAGCTTTGCCCAAACCTGTTGATCCTACAATCATTACATTGAGATTGAATCCAAGCTTGATACTTTTCCTGTGCCACTGATTAGGGAAGTTTGCAAATCCAACAAATCCGTTCAATTTCTTGCGGATAATATTAGAGATAACTTCCTTTTCAGCTTGGAAATCATTAGCAGGCAAAGCTTGAGACTCTGATCGAACTGAGAGCCTCTCAAACTCTTCAGCCATTCCTTGTTCTGAGAATGTTAGTAGCTATAGCAAAACATTCACAGGCCTGATACCGAATATCTGATCCCCAATTATATTTGGTGGATTATCTCATATTTCTACGGGAAGCCTTCTCAATTGTGAGGCGTAAATACATATATATATGCTCCTATTCCTATTCTTTTCCAATTTCTTGCCCAAATGTATCTAAATACATCCCAATATATCCAACTACAGTCCCTCAAAACCACAGAATCCAACATACCAACAGTAGCCATGTTGGCTAGCCTTTCTGACAGTTACACTATCAACACAGCAACCAGGAACTCCGAGATCAAATAGTATCAATGGAATCTTGAAAATGCGAGAAACAGTCTTCAATTCAAGCAAACGTCGCACTGTTCTTCAACCAAACCAAACTCAGCAGGAGTCTCAAACGTCAGGGCACCCTTTATTCACCTGTTTGCACACCCAAACACGTTTTCACGCAAATATACACCGATTATCTTCCTTCTCACAGCCTTGTTGCTCCTCTGCTTTCGTGTTTCATCATCTGAATGTTCTAAATCAGGGAGAGATGTTTGGATTGAGTGCTTGGGTGTATACTAAATATTGTTTTCTTCACTTTCTTTCAAATCTACGCGTTCGCGTCGCGTTGGAGTGAGACGCCAAGGTGCGCGACATCGCGTCTCATCGAGGGAGACTGAAAAACTGGTAGTGAGGAGAAGTCGAAGTCGCGATGGAGGATTGGAAAGTGGGAATAGCGGGTTGTATGCCCTCTATAGCGGGAATCTGGTGTATTGGGGACTATAGGACTGGAAACAGCGTCACAAGTTTATCCTACGTTCTGCTTTTCTGTGCGTTTTGAGCTCCAGTTCAGGTGAATTGACGAAAAGCCGAGTTTGACCGATAACCGGGGAAGTAACTTGTTCAGAGCAGTCTGTGGGTCTGACAGCCAATCTGACGGTCCAGCCACTTTGGAAATCACACGTGCAAGATGAGTGACGCGGAGGCTCTGAAGGAGATTTCTGCTGCCACAGAGGAAGGCGCGAAATTGTATGCCGAGAAGAACTACGAAGCTGCGGCTGATAAGTACGCGTCAGCCTGTGAAGCATACAATCAGGCACACGAAGGCGAGGATGATCCTAATCTACTGTATTTATATGGGAAATCCTTATTCCAGATTGGGGTGAGCAAATCAGAAGTTTTGGGCGGTGGTTCTGCCGACTCTGGCCAGCCAGGCACAGCGGAAGAGCCCGCGCAGCCTGAGAAGAAAGGTATTTTTCAGTTCAGCGAAGACACCCGGTTAGGCGAGGACGCAGACACCGAGGCAGCTGAGGGCGAAGAGGAAGCAGAGGCAGATGGCGATGATGATAAAGAGGAAGAAGAGGAAGACAATCAAGAGGAGGAAGGAGACGGAGAAGCGGAGGACAGCCAAGGAAATGAAGCAGGTGATGCTCAGTCTGATTTCGAGTTAGCGTGGGAAATTCTCGATCTGGCGAGAGCCCTGTTTGAGAAGAGAATAGAACACAGCAACCAGTCAAACAAATCAAGCGAAAATACTGAAGACAGCGAAGAAGTTAAAGAAATCAAACGGAAACTTTCAGATACTTACGATTTGCTAGGAGAAGTCTCACTGGAGTCAGGTAAGTGAACTGTAAACACAATATTTGATGGTTTAAACTATCTGGCAATACTAACATATCTGCAGAGAACTTCCCTCAAGCGGCAGAAGATTTAGAGAAATCTTTGAAACTGCGGCAAGAGCTGGATCCTGAGTCCACCTTGATATCAGAATCCCACTACAAGCTGTCTCTAGCTCTAGAACTGTGCGTTGAGATGCCAGATGCGAAGGAGAAAGCCGTAGAACATATGAAGGAAGCCATAAAGATAGTAGAGAAACGAGAAAAAAAAGGACAATCAAACGACAAGAGTCTGCTTTCGGATTTGAAAGCTCGGGTAAGTTGGAATGAGAAAGCTGAGAGTAGCTGATATGTGGTCTGTACTAACTTTTGCAATAGCTGACTGAACTGACTGATTCTACAAACGAACAGATACTGGCGAACGAGAAGCAGGAGATACTGGGAGCTTTGCTGGGTAATTCCATCTCTGGGGTGAAGGAACCCGCGAAAGCTGGAGAGAATGTACTAGATATCAACGCTCTGGTGAAAAAGAAGAGCAAACCTCCTGGGAAACGACCAGTAGAGGCGGAAGAGGACGCTACAACTAAGAGAACGAAGAACAGTTAGCAGATGAACTGTCAATCCTAATTTTGAAATGTATAAATGATACTTCATGATTTGTATGAGAAAGTGCTATATATACTACAAGGAGAGCCTCCGTATGCCCTAGATTATATTCCACTCATCCCCATATTCACTCGTCTCCACCGATATTACCCCCATATCCCTCTGAAACCTCCTCACCTACTTCTGGCCTTCCTGAACAATCACATCTAGCAAATCCTTGTCGAACATATTAACTCCGGATTTCAGGGCACTCACAAGCGTAGGTATCATATTTGGGTTGAAATCATCGCTCTTTCGTAACGCATCCAAGTCATCAGACAGCTCAGAAGTGATGAGCGATAGATATTTGTTCTTAGCTGCCTCGTAAGACTCTTCAGATTCGTACTGAGAAAACTTTGATGGTTTGATCTGATTATACGTCAGATAAGAAGAGTTTAGCGGTCGTTGAGGGCCATTCAGTTTTGAAAGTTCAGCTTGTAGCTCCAAATACCGGTTTTCTTCTTCTTCTCTGAATTCAGATTCAAATTCTAGCTGCATTTCCACATTTTCTTCAGGTTTTACATCTTCCACTGTCTCGTTTCCTCCGTCGTTCTTATGTGGAGTTGTGACGGTCTCGGGGTCCGATTCGGCGTCTGAATCAGAATCCGAACTCGAGGATGAGTCGGAGGAAAAATCTGTTTGTCGTATGTTAGTCCTAAAAACTCTGGATACCAGAAATTACAGCTTATTATTAATCAATTCCCTACCTTCTGTTCGTCTCTTCTTCCTCCTCCTTCGAGACTTTCTCCCGTTGTCTCTGATCGCTTTGTTCGGCGTAGCGATACTCATCGTGCATATACAACACAACGTCTTTGCGAGATAACACGAAGACCGCAATAGGCGTCAGCTACCAGATATACTACGTAGATAAATGAATATCTCATCTCCATACCCTTCTCTCATACAAATGATAAATTTCCTCGGGTGGCTGCACATCACGTCTCATTCCAGAGCCACACTTGGGTTACCCTGCAGCACACTATTAAATGATTATCTAATCTACTTCGGATGAGCCGAGCAACCAGCGATAAGAGCATAAACGTATCATTAAGTATCGTATACAAGGACTATGGTAAGCTATGAATAGGGGAGTGTGATAGAATAGAGCAGTGCAGTGGAGGGTGTGGTCATTGGAGGTTCTAAGTGTATGCAGTAGACCAGAGTGTCATGAAGGGATTCTCAGCTGAATGAAAATATGGAAGGACTCTGCGGCCCATCCAATTCGGAAACAGCAATTAGCAGCACTAATCTAATTCATCTGTCTCCGCTATTCAATAAGCCTCACCAAACCCCAAGCTGCTCCTGCTGCCACACCTCCTGTAAGCACCATCACCACCCCAGAGTACATTCGTTCAGACTGTGGACAGTCAGAGCCCATAGAGATTACAGATTTTAAGTATCCAAACACGAAAAGAGTAATAAACATCACCAGTACGGAAATGTAAAGTCCTTGGTACGCTGTAGAAGTGAAAAAATACGGAACCAGGGGAATAAAACCGCCAAAGAAGTACGACATTCCAATTGTAGCAGCAGAGGAGAACTGCCGGCCTTCCGGTGGCTCTTCCAACCCTTTGCCGAACCTGATAATGAAATCAATCATATCCACAGGAGATCCTTGTAAATCATCAATAAAACTCTTCACAGTATTCTCTGAAAGGTTGTAATTATACAAAATATCCTCCACTTCTCCCGCCAGCAAATCCGGATACTGTTGGAAATTCGTCTTCTCTTTCCCAACCTGAGCATAGTAGTAATCACTCTCAGATTTAGCTGCCAGGAAACCTCCCAACCCCATACTGATAGCTCCTGAAACCAGTTCAGCCATGCCACCTGTTATCACCATCTTGGTGTTCCCCAGCCCACTCAGTCCAGCAGTTAAGGCAAATGGCACAGTCAGTCCGTCCGATAAGCCAATGATGATGTCAGACATCACCCTGGGATCCACTGAGCCAATGATCGGCAGAGCATCGCTATCGCTGTTCACGTTGCTGGTTTCTTCTGTGGTATAACTACTCGTTCGCTGTGATACGTTATCCTGTGCAGATCCTGTGCTCGTAGAGTTACGCATGGGGGTTGATGTAGTGCCATAATTATTCTGCTTCGTTGTAGGCAGCAGAGATTTGTTTTCATCTTTGCCTCCGCAGAGACTCACAAGAGTGTTTTTCAAAGCCACAACCGACATCAAGCTCCCTGGATGGCGGATATGTGTGTTGGCAATGAGATTGTGATAATTTAGTAAGCCAGTTGAGACTCTACAGACTTGTAAATGATTCTTTGCTCAGTTTTGCTTGAGAATAGGAGTAAGAGTGTTAGGTGAACGGCAGAACCAGAAATAGGGGTAAATTACGTATTTCAGTTAGCAAACGCTGTGTAATGGAGGGTCCCGTTGAAAGAAATTACCAGGAATGACAGAGAATAGTGTGATGAATGCTTATAGACGATCTGTTGATGAGTAAAAAGGGCACGCCATCGTGTAGAAATACGTTAGTGAAAAGCTGAAGTGCCAAAAAGAAATCTCAGCTAAAACATAGAGTTTTAAGTTCGGTGGCCTTAATCCGGATTCGGTGTTTGGTGTAACTTTATTGTTGACTTTGCATGAAAGTACAGCACAGACCCTCGAGGTGAAGAGTGCGTTGGAGGTTATAACGGTTCAAAGCGGAGGCATAGAGCTGTGAGAACAGATATTTATGATGATTCTCGCATGTTGATTGAATAACTACAATTGTCTAGTGCATATTACGCAGGATCAAGTTTGGAGGTAAAAGGCGTATTGAGGAAAACTTCGCTTAACTACCTAGACCCTCTGTTGCTCAGGCAATTAGGTATGGGATATGAGACGCGTCGGAAAAACTATTCTCAACGGTTTTTCACATTAGTGAACATCCTATTCTGCGGTCTCTGCCAGTGTTATGGTCAAATTTCAGCTCTCCTGCCTACTTTGATTGAAATCAGGATTGCGGATTCACCAAACTCTACCAAAAAATTGTGACTGCCGCCCGAACGACCTCCTTTCCAGGCAGCTCTACATCCTCATCACTTCTGAGACACTCCTGTGACCGCTAAAATGTAATTCAAGACCCCGCAATTCACAAATTAAACATTCTGTCTATTCAAAACACATTCTACCCAGCGTAGGCAGGCCTATTTTCTTTCCAAAGATACTTCTCGGGTCTCATCCTACATCCTTCCCTGAACCTCCGCGCCTCTCATAAGGGTCTCAGAAATTAAGGTATACGGAGACTTTGCCGCATCCGGCAGGAACAAAACCTTGTGCCGTATCTTAGCCTGCTATTGCAAACTTACCGCATCAACTTTATTAAACTCGAAGGATAAACCTCTGGGGTTGAGCTGGGAGGGTCCATTATGGCAAATGCTGACAAATATGGGCACTCTCATTGGCCAGAAGGCCTCCGCTTGATTACCTACGCAGTACTCGGTGATGATAGCTGACGAGACCAGATCAGCATGCTAAGTAATCAAAGACTTGATTCGATGATGTAAGCTGGCCTGTGATTTGGATCCATATTCGCTATTTGACTTGGAAAACTCAGGATACGGGAGGAGATCTATAGGGGTGTACTACGCTTGGCTTTGGTGGGAATATAAGCATTAGGGAGGGAACTACGGGCAAGGAGTTAGCAACTCTGATATAATCTACTAGACTAGTATAAGAAAAATAAAAAGAAAAAGAAAAACAGAATAAAAAACCAGTATACATCGGCTCTTCACGGGCAATACAATACCAGTATGCTGACCTCTCCTTCGACCTGCAGATTTCTACCTACTGCCACCTACTGCTCTCACTTTCTCCTTCTCATAGCACCTTATAAAACACCATAATTTCTCTGTTCATCTTTCGTCATAAACAGCTGAACAACCGGCGTCTTCGACGGCTCCATCGCATCATCCTTCTCATCACTTACGAAACGAAAGCCGAACCAGGCAAATCGCATCGGGAAATAACGTTCGCCGGTCTTCTCCCACCTGCATCAAACTGCATCATCTCGCATGTCCATTGCCTAATTGGGGCATACGATACCCGGCTAAGATCCTCATCTCATCGCCTCCTCGGAGCCGTTCCGCTGAACAAAATACAAGATAATAAATACTAATCAGCAACGTATTGCTATTCATCTATATACTGCAAATTCTATAAACGTGCAAATAACCCAGAAGCGGGATCCACAAACTCTGCTCATCCATTCCTATCATCTCCGTCTATCTATTTCTCTTTCTTCTCACCCTCTGTATCGATATTATCCTTCAAAGTTATAAACGGAATGATATTTAACTTCCACGAGAATTCATACCGGTCCTCAGTGTGTATCAGGAAACACCGAAGATATTCCAGATAGTTTAGATAGAAATACACACCCGCTCCAGTGAAAATATGCCACCAAGCGTGTCCTTCCAAGAGGAAACCCCAGGGCATACCAATAATTCTCCGAGTACGACGGAGAAACTGGCATAAATGGATATCTAAATTCCACAGAAAGTACCCAAACAGAAACGTGCAAATCCCGGTAACCATAGCTCTCATCAGATTCGCTTTAGCCTTCTCATCCTTCACGTGTCTCTGCGTAAGCACATACGACTGGAAAATGATCCCCACATTCAACAGTGCGTAGCTCACTTGGTGTATTGTAGGATCCTTAAACTGCAGGTAAATCGCAGTAAGAAGCCCCGCACCTAAAACTACGGAAATAGCAATGGCAACTGAATTCCTACGCGACTGTCCATACGAGAAAACAGTCCAAAAAGGTACACAGGTAGCGTAAATCATGGGCAACTCATCTAATAACTGATATTTATACCACAGCGTCATGTGGAACATCCAGCTTCCAACTCCTACCAGCGTAAACCCAAAGGACATGAGGAAAAACCGAATCTCAAACTTGTTCCGCCAGCACGAGTACATTGCGTGAATCCCCATAACCACTAATCACTAGTTAGCACTACACTTTCTTATATAAACATTTATATATACACAATTTTCTCCACTTTCTACTCACCAAACAGGAAATTAGTCAAAGTATTGAGCGCCTCGGCCATATAGTGACTCACTACGTAGTTCTCCTCACACCAGTCTATCGTAGCATCTCTAAGTATTGTTAGCAAAGAATGAAATGCACATTACAGATACTTCCAGCACTTATTGACTTACCCAACGCCCCAGTAACCTTCTAGCGGAGGCTCAGGGTACTCTGCAAACAGAGATTTCAGCACAGACATCGTGTAGTATGATATATAGCGGACAGTATTAATGAAATACCGTAAATCGGTCGTACAGCTCGTATAGCCAGTAGAATGCTACTCAGAATGCCAGTAAAATCAGAAACAGCTGCCGCAACACACACAAACAACCACCAGATTCACCCAGCAATCGACAATCAACAACCAGTAACTACCACTGAATGATCAACAATCACAGAACCTCGGAAATGTCAAAACTCGCACTTCCAGTCCAGCCATTCATTCATTCACCTAACAAGAACAGCCAGAATCGATTATCTTGTATTCCCCGTCAGTTACCCCACGCAAACGTATCGAATATCACTAACAGCGTGCCGTAGCAGTCAGCAAAACAAAGGACCCGTAATTTCCGCCTTCTTCCGCATCTCCTGCGCAGGAAACGGCACGACGGCGAAACAGAAAAGCTGCGTTTTCTGTTCGCAACCGGCTTCGGAGCCGCACGTGACCCTTCGGGAATGTGATAGCACGGCAAACCTGCTGTCAACGCACGAACAGGCGGAATTCACAGACACCAGTCGAGCAGTTCCTTCAGCCAGTCTTTCCGGTCACATCCCGCGCAATTTTCTAGCATTTTAGCCCTCTTAAATTGCTTTTTACTCAAGGATCCCCACAATTCATTGTCTTATCGTTACACCGGCACCTTCGGATGTTACATGGAGTCTCATTGCGCGCCCCGCCGTTCTGGGGGGAGATTCGAAGTGCCCTATCGCCAAGGAAAGAGGGGGTAATGCGGGAGATGGAAAATATACAAGGGTTCCGTCGGGGATATGAAGACGAATAAGAGGGAATAAATTGCTGAGAAAGGTGTGGTAGACGAGGTTTAAAATTACGGGAAAACTTGTCGGAAATACTTGCGGATAAGGCAATTGATACGAGTGTGTTTCGGTATATCTGCGGGTTTGTTCGGCTCGCACTGGAGCGTCGAAAGCCGAAAGTGGGGAAAAAGTTTCGGATCTGGGGCTGTGAACTGGGGATGGAATTATAAATTATATGGTGTGATAGCTCGGGCATAGGGAGCAAATTTGCAGTGTGAGATCCAAATCCCTATTGAACCCCAGCCAGCTATGATGAGGGTCAGAACTTTCAGGGGAAATTGGACCGAGGCGCATAGTAGTATGGTCGGAAGTTAATCCGAGAGATGGAACAGTAGATGAGGGTCAATTATGACAGTAATTATCCATTTCCACGCATCTCGTGTTTATCGTATATTCTATATAACTCTGTAGGCCCCAGTGGAGTATATAAGAAGGCTGGAATCCTGCTTGGTCCTTCAAATGGTCCGAAATGTTCTCTTATATAGGTTCTGTAGTATTTCACAAGCTATACTTTTGCTGACAGCTTATTGTTGTTTAAAACCTCTTCTGAATTCATCTTCCACCCTTCTGTTTACTACTTTCATCCAAAATGAGAGCTCTCCGCTTCTACGGTAACCAGGATCTCCGGTTTGACGCTGACGCCCCGGAACCAAAGATCGGCCATCCTTCGGAACTGCTCTTAGAAGTAGGATTCTGCGGAATCTGCGGCAGTGACCTCCATGAGTTCCTAGAAGGTCCCATTTTTACCCCTGCAGACGGGAAAGGACACGCTATGAGCGGGAAGAAGCTTCCGCAATGTATGGGACACGAATTCTCTGGTACTGTACTGGAAATCGGATCAGAAGTGACAAAATTCCGGCCGGGCGATCGAGTAGTCGTCGATAGCACTATCCACTGCTCAGACAGCCGAAGATGGAACTCACAGGGATGCAAAACATGCGTAGCCTGCAAAAGAGGTCGCACAAACGTCTGCTCAAACCTCGGGTTCACCGGAGTCGGAGTTGTAGACGGGGCGTTCGCCGAAAGAGTAGTTGTAGCGGAAGAGCATGTGATTCCGATCCCAGATTCCATCCCGCTAGATATTGCTGCTCTGGTGGAACCTCTGGCTGTGGCGTGGCACGCAGTTACACTGGCCAACCCGAAGCCAGGTGATTCTGTGCTAGTACTAGGATGTGGGCCTATTGGTATTGCTACTATATTTGCTCTTTATGGGTACGGAGTCACGGATATTATTGTTTCTGAGCCGGCTAAAATCCGCCGTGAGCAAGCTGTGAAGCTGGGGATTGCCGCTGACAAAGCTATCGATCCTACGAGCATCTCTGGTGGGATTGACGGAGTAGTAGAGAAGATTTGCTCTTTGAGCGCGACTGGAGAAGGCGTAGATTGCTCTTTTGATGCCTCTGGAGTGGCTGCTACTTATACGACGTCTCTCCGAGCTCTGACCGTACGAGGAAGAGCAGTAAACATTGCTATCTGGCCTCACGTTCCGGTACAGACGTATGTTATGGATTTGACACTGAGGGAACGCAGCAGTACTGGCAGTATGTGCTATACACCTGACGATTTCCGAGCTGTAGTAGATGCTATTGCCTCAGGGAAAATTCAGATGGATTTGCTGCGGTCTATGATCACTGGGATTGTGTCTTTGGAGGATGGCCGAACGAAAGGATTTGATCAATTGCTGGAGCACAAGGATAAGCATATCAAGATTTTGGTCGATCCTAAGAAGTAGTGGAGTTTTAGGGGTGTTATGGGTGATTAGAGGTATTAAAGGTGTTTAGAGGTGTTTTGTGTTTAAGGGTATTTAAAGGTGTTTAGAGGAGCTGGCTGGAGATATGGTGGAACGGGTAGGCTAGAAAGAATGAACGAATGAATGATTGAATGAAGATTGATTGAAATATATGATTATAGGGACGTAGAGCAGTAGAAGGTCAATCTCAAGCGATCTACGTGATCCGAAATGAGGCTAAATAGACCAAAAGTAATATCAAATAGCAGCTGAAAGTACGAAACATTAATATAGAGCTACAAGAACCGTCAAAGCTACGACCAGATCACAACTAGACATTACTCCATCATACGTCTTTTCATGAAACTTTTTCCACCTTCTCATCACTTCTCTACCGCATTCCACCCCAAACTGCAGCTTTCAACATAAAATTCTTACCCCTCGGTAACAGTAAATCTCCTCTTTTCCCTTACATCACTCTATTTCTTCTCTATATATCCAGCACTTTATCTACTCCCTGATTATATCCTCTTTCTCGGCTTTTATCGCTTATCGGTCCAGCCCACATCGCATCTCATCACATCTGTACGCATCTTACTACATCACATCTCCTCTCGTTGTATCTCACATCGCATCTCACCTCGGCACCAGCCACGCACATAGCGTCTCCTCCTAAACCACCAGCAAACCTCAAACCTCCCATCTCTTCGTTTCCCTTTTAACCCACCCTCGGTTTCCTCTTACGCACATTTTTCACTCTCAACCTGCCAAATACAGCCACTTCCTTCGTTTTCAGCTACATCCAGCCCACCCACCGGTCATTCCACTACCCGTTCGGGACCATCGCGAGCCGCGAACCATCTTGTTCGATTGAGTACCGCAACTGGCACAACGCTTGCTACGTGTAGGTGATGGATGGATGGACAGTGCAGTCGCTCTGAGATGCATAGTAGTTAGTTAGTTGACTAGTAAAACAAAGAAATCCGACAGTGGAAAGAACGAGGAAGGAGTACTGGAAACTCGGAGTTTTGAATAAATTAAGATAAATTTAATCGTAGATACTCGGAGTTAGGATAACACTGGAGTAATTTGAAATTTCACTGAAAACTAGTGATATTCTGGGGTAAATCCTTATATATTCATATCGTTCCTTAATCTTATCCCTATATCCTTATCAGGCCCTCAAAAGACTCAGCAGGATCCCTAATTTTCTATTCAAAACAGAAAAGTTCCTCAGCTTTTAATCTCTAATCCACTATACAACGAGAAAAGTATCAAAATGGCTCAAGCAGGTGGTTGGAATGACTGCTCCCCAGCTGAATTCTTTGCTTCAAAAAAATTCATGAGCTCTAATGAATCTCTGCTATCACTGAAATCAGTGTCCAGCTCAGTGCCCCTCAGTGGGAAACAGCCTTCTACTGTTTCGCTGCCCTGTGCGCCACCTCCGCCTCCCTCCAGCGGGATCAGAAGAGGGAATGGACCCCCTGTGGCGAAGTTTGAACTCTCAGATAATGAACCTGACAGAGAACAAATGGAACAGAGAGTTACAGAGAAGCTGTCGAAAGTTTTGTCGTTTCCTACTTCTATCAAAGACAAAGAGTTTGCATTCTACTCTAAGAAACTCACAACTGTACTGCCTGATCTGAAAATAGCAGATTTAGAAGTCATTGAATCAGCACTCGACCTGGCTATTCAAGGCTACGAGGGTAAAAGCACAGGGGAATTAGCGGAGGGGAAGAATATAGTTGTACAGTACACACTTTTGCAGACTGGGGTGTCTACGTGGGGTTTGCCGTTGCGGAAAGTAATTGAAATGATAAAGATGGAGTAGAATAGGAATAGGTAGTCAGTTGAGAGGGATCTGGTTAGGTAGATGATTAATGATACTGTATGGAACTTATCGGGATGGAATTTGATATCGTAGGCGACGACACCAGGGGAAAAGAGGGTAGAAGTACGTAATTTGTGTATTTGTAGCTTATTCAGTTCAAAGTTGTACACATTATCGCCAGTTCTTCTTCTCACAAACTGGGTATCTCTGTAGCTCATAAAGCACAAAATAGTACACACTTCCACTACTTAATCTACAGTTTACTCCTTACCCTCTAAGTATAACCGCCCTATTTCACACTGTATTTCTGTAATATTCACTCCCTATGCTGTTCTTTCCTGCTATCCACTACTATCCACTGTCCCCAGCCTATAACCTATCTAGCAAGTCCAGTGCCTTTGCCATAACTTCTGAAACGAAAGGCCGGGCCGAAGGATCAACGACTAAACACATTTTCACCAAATCTTTCAACTCCTCAGAGTACGCCGGCTCCGTAGGGAACTTATAGCGGCCTCCTACTATAGCTAAACTCAAACTAGCACCTGTTTCCGACGCCATCATCTCAAAGGGAGACGATAAATACATCAAAGCGAAAAGAGTACACCCTAAACTCCAGACATCGACGCGCTCATCAACTGACATCCCTGTCTTGACGTCAAACAACTCAGGTGCCCTGTATGGCAACGTACAGTGCTCAGCAGCCAGATCCTGTAGCTCTAAAGCTTGCTGGCGGGTCTTTATAGTCTTCCGAGCTCTAGAACACGAGCCTAGATCCATAAGAACGGGGGTATCGTCGCCAGATATCATGACGTTGGCCGGTTTCACATCTCTGTGGGCATAAGGGATATTTTCACCAAGTTCTGTGCCTTCTTCTGAGTCTACATTCACTATAAAATCATCAGGATCTCCCATACTTTCCGTATCATTCAACAGCACATCAGACTCTCCATGCGCGCTGCTAGGCAGTCCACTGAACGGAGCCCCAGACGAACTCACATTGGCCCCAGAAGGCATGTGATAGCTGTGCATAGCCAGCAGTCCCTTGCATATACCAATAAAGTAGTGTAGAATCACGTCTTCATCAAAGTATGTATTATTCATGATATTGGCATTGATAAGATCTTGCAGATTGCCCTTCTCGTAAAAAGGCAACACAATATACGCTGTTTTGGTGCCATCAGACTCCTGTACGACCGCTGAATCGATAGCTTTTATGACATATGGAGAATTGAACAGTTTATAAGCTTCTATCTCTTGCATTGCTTGCCGCACACTTTCTTGACCAAACGAACATCGAATCTTTTTCAGCGCATATATCTGGCCATTCTGTGACTCCACCATATACACATAGGAGAATCCACCCTGTAGATAGTCAGTTATACTGTCAATTCAGAGTATTTCATTCAATTATCGTGCTTACCTCTCCAAGCAGTTTCACTATTTTGAAGCTTCCCCTGTTGATCCTCAGCACGGGGGACCTCTGACACGACAGACATGACGCGATAGAGTAGTAGAAATCAGAAATATACTGCGCCATAGCGAACGACTCCTGCTATTCCTATTATACAGTACTAATCACTTCTAAGCTGGTTCCGTGGAACGAGACGTGAAATGTGAACTCAACACAGGCTATCGCATTCGATAGCTCATAGATCGCATATATGAGACCTCCAAGATTCAATTGCTATCAGAAAAATCAACCAAAACCCCCAGTGAAACCCCCACACATCGCATATTTCAATCACAACCCTCCATTACACCGTTTTCTTATCATTCTCGGCATCATCAATAAAGCGCGAAGCGAATGCCGCATTCAAACCAGACATCGGGTCTCCTCCTATTCCCCCATTCCGTGCACCTCTACACCGTAAAATCTCGAATCACTCCCAGTCTCGCGAGAACCCCCCGAGGGGCTCCGAGGCCGTTCCAGTTCTATCGAAATTTCTGAAGGCTGAAATGTTTTGAATAGGTGAGAAGAAAGGGAAAGAATGATCAGGGAAGGGATATATGGTGGTTTATAAGGGAGAAATTGTTGTTTTCAAGTGGAAATACTAATTGGTCTTAGTTTGGCACGGATTTTCCCATTGAAATCTGCTTTCTTAGTCTCATAATCCTGGTTTATCGTACAGGTTAACTACTTTGAAGCCTGAAAGCAATAGAGACTGACAATTCATTCACTACAGTGGCCCTGAAGTGGAATTTAATACTGCTAATTCATTGTACTATACAGATATGGTATGTGGTGTCTTCTGAGTAGTTATTTTCACCTCCAGGCATGCCTGGAGATTCACATATTCTCATCATCTATCCCAAGAACTATACTAACAGGAAAAACAGTCTATTACTGCTATCGGAGACAGCAAAGACGTGATGGGGTTCAACCTCATTGCAGCACATTCACACATCTCTGGCTTGGGCCTTGAAAACGGTACGCTGAAGCCGAAACCCGTAGCTCAGGGGATGGTAGGACAATTGAAAGCCCGTAAAGCTGCCGCAGTTGTCTTGCAACTCATCAAACAGGGTAAAATCGCTGGCCGAGCGGCACTGATCGCCGGCCCACCGTCCACAGGGAAGACAGCTATCGCTATGGGTATCGCGCAGGAGCTCGGTAACGACGTACCATTCACAGCTATTGCAGGGTCTGAGATTTACTCATTAGAACTCAGTAAAACTGAAGCACTCACACAGGCATTCCGTAAAAGTATTGGTGTGCGAATCCGCGAAGAAGCGGAGATCATTGAAGGCGAAGTTGTTGAGATCCAGATTGATCGATCGCTCACTGGTGGTCATAAACAAGGGAAATTAACAATTAAAACTACTGATATGGAAACAATTTATGAAATGGGGGCGAAAATGATTGATTCAATGACTAAAGAGAAAGTAGTCGCCGGAGACGTCATCAATATAGACAAAGCAAGTGGGAAAGTAACAAAACTGGGACGTTCCTACGCTCGAGCCCGTGATTATGATGCTATGGGCGCAGATACTAAATTTGTACAGTGCCCTGAAGGTGAATTACAGAGAAGGAAAGAAGTAGTGCACACTGTGTCTCTGCACGAGATCGACGTGATCAATTCCCGCAGCCAGGGGTTTCTGGCTTTGTTTTCCGGTGATACAGGAGAGATTCGCTCAGAAGTGAGAGACCAGATTAATCAGAAAGTAGCAGAATGGAGAGAAGAGGGTAAAGCAGAGATTTGCTCGGGTGTATTGTTCATAGACGAAGTACATATGATGGATATCGAGTGTTTCTCCTATATAAACAGAGCCCTTGAAGACGAATTTGCCCCCATTGTTATCATGGCAACTAACAGGGGAATATCTAGAACTCGGGGCACAAATTACAAGTCTCCGCACGGGTTACCAGTAGATTTGCTTGACAGAGTGATTATCATATCTACTACGCACTACAATGGGGACGAAATCAAACAGATTCTCAGTATTCGCGCTCAGGAAGAGGAAACAGAACTGTCAGGTGATGCCCTGGAACTGTTAACGAAAATAGGGCAAGAAGCTTCCCTGCGGTACAGTGCAAATCTTATCTCTGTGGCTAATCAGATCGCCAGTAAACGTAGAAGCGCAGAAGTGGAGATCGACGACGTTAAACGAGCGTATATGCTGTTTTTGGACTCAGACAGAAGTGTACAGTACTTGGAACAGTATTCTGATCAGTTTATCAGTGAAGACGGCAGTGTTAACCTTTCTTCTGCGGCAAACGGAGCGAAATTCGAACAGCCGAAGACAGAAGTGCGACCGGAAGATCAAATGGATACGACAGCTTGAATATGAGCTGTGTTTTTCATCCTTCTGTAGAGTCGGTTATCTGACTGTATAAATGCATGAATAATAAAATGGAATATCTCTGAATAGCTGTAGTTGAGTTACGATGAGAATTTCCCATTTTGCTACAAATTCTCCAACCTTCCAGTATACCACAGCTAGTCTCCTCGCATTCCCTTCCTTACTCCTACTGAAATAACTACTGACAATCCAATATCCTTTCTCTGTACACCACTCGCTATACAACATACTTTCTCTGTACACCACTCACTGTATACATCACTATCACTACCACCTATCACCTATAATCCTCCTAAAACCTCTTATCACCCACTGCTTTTAACCACTCCCCTTGGTATTGAGAATCAATGCAATAATCATACCATACAACCCCAGCACTTCAGCGAAAATCAAAATCAACACTATCCCGACAAACAACCGTGGCTGCAGCATATACTGTCTCACTCCTTCGTCTCCTACAACACCAATGGCGTACCCAGAAGCCAGGCAGGCAAAGCCTACGGCTAACCCACAGGCTAAGTGCATAAACCCATTGAAAATAGAATAGTTCTCAGTAGGACTGAGCCCACCAGCGATCAGCACCGCCACGACTAAGCCGTAAACCGACAGAATACCCGACATAATCACGGGAATCAGAGACTAGCAATGTTAGTATCGATAAGCAGAGTATCCTGAAGATCCTGTTGAACTTCTAGTATGAATTATCAACTATTTAATATCATCTATTCACTATCGTCTATTTAATGTCAACTCACCTTCATAATCAACTCAGGCTTGAAAGTGCCAATACCGGCGATCCCGATACCGGACTTTGCCGTCCCAATAGCCGCTCCAGCACAGCTCAGAATCATTGCAGCAGCGCATCTATAGCAGTTAGATTAGCATATATTCCATATATTCACCCTTTATCTACAGTAACAATCATCAATCATCAAACACAGCCATCACGTACCCTGCAAACCCGAAAAAGGGCGCAAACGCTGGTGAGTACTCTTCAGCGGCAGCGGACCTAAATAGTTAGTTTGTCTGTTTTTCTGTATTTCTATTTCCTCGGGTTTTATTGGAATTTGATAGGCAATTGCAGCTCATGTTCAATACGTTCAATATATTCTATACAAATCAGAGCTTCAGGACCCCAATATCGCACCCGTGTAATCCCACAAGTAATATCCACACGTCTGACAGCTCTAATCTACACATTTTATCCCGTTTAAACATCAGCAGAAGCCATCAACTCCAAGCACATATTATCTATCCCTCACTACCACTCCACCATCCATTACTTACATCTTTCTGCTATATCCGTCAAGCCAGAAGCACACGCCCAATACAGTCGTTATTCCTAGCCAACTGTTTGTTTGTAAACCGGGAAAATAGTAGGATCTATTAGCATTTAACAGTCCTTTCCTGTCGTTTTGATTCTTATAACTTCTCCATCACATTCCATTAATTGCAGCCAGCGCTGAATTGACGGTTGCTTCCTTTCTAAAAGGGGGAAAGTCGCGAGACTTTAATGTGGTCCTATATCCGGTATCCTTCTTCTCTATTTGTAAGGTTGTCCCATATTAGGTGTCCACGGTCCGGAACCAAATATGTCCCATTACAGGACCCCTGAAACGCGTCTTCCTCTTCCTACTCCTACTGGCATGGGAAATCAACAAACAGTGGGGAAAAGATACTTATTAAGAGGATTCAAGGAGTATTCACTCTTATAACTGAGTAAACACTTGACGCGATAGGTCCTGCAGCTGGTAGATTCAATCCTTGTTTCTGTTCCTGTTTCTGAAGATACTTCTTACTAGGAGAGTTCACTGGCGCTGAACTGACTGGCAATACAGTCCATACATATATAATGGATCTTTCTGACTCAGTAGAAGGGAAGATTCATTTATCAGCTAAAGATGTGCAGTATTTACAAGCGCAGGTGCTGGCTGCTGCGAACGAAAAGCTCAATGTGAACCTTCCGGAGACGCAGTCCGAAGGAGCGGGCGAAGGAGATCCGCTGAGGGATAAAGTAGTGAGTCTGTTAGAAGAGGTATGTATGGGTAGATAGTATAGTGAATATGAGATTTTGAGATTGTGAGATCGTCAGATTGTGAAATTGTGAGATCCTATGAGTGTTTTCCTAACACGGCAATCAGTTTGTCTACGAATCGTATGAGCAAATGCGATATTCGCTAGTTGTAGACAGCAAAGACATGGCTAAAGCTGCTTCCCTGAGAGATGAGATATCAACTGTGAAAGAAGGTAAGATAAGGAGATGATAAACTATGCTATATGGTCGGAAAAGCTGAAATTTACAATGTAAAATCCCGTATTATGAACATGAACAGCTGGACTAACAGGTTATACAGAAGTTGAGCCATTTGATCTGGCATTAAACGAAAAGCTAAGGCAATTGTACGGTGAATACGAGCTGATGACGTTGGAAGTCACAGAGCAGAGGAAGACTATTCCTCGAACTGCTGAGCTGAGATTCCAGGAACTGGTGGAAGGGAGTAAAAAGCAGTTAGAAGTAGAGATTTCTGAAAGTCTTTCAAACGATGAGCTTTTAGCAAAGCTGCAAGATGAAAAGATACGTAATTTACTTCAGTCAGTTGCAGATAGTAAACCTGAGAATCTCATTCCAAGGATACCAGATATAATATCCGATTTTGAGGAGAGCGTGACGCTTTTAAGCAAGCTGAAGACTACTTTGCCCGATCAGAATGCTCAATTGGGGAAACTTGTAGAAAGTGTGAATTATCTCCGCGAGCTGTACAGGAAACAGCAAGCGAGCAGTGCTGATTCAGCTGTAGAATCCGTTGGAGCCGAGGGTTAATTGTAGTAGAAGTTTGTAAGGTTGTAAACTGTAAGTCCCAAGAGATGGTAATAATTCTACTGGTCGCAATTCAGAGTTGCAATGGCTTTACTTGTATTTTATTAATAGTTGTACTATATAATATGGGGGTACGACATCCACTTGAGATCTGGGGGTTTCAATTCATTGCCATGAGCTGGAATTTGGCAGTTTGACGGTGATATTCCATCAATTGCCGTGGGTTCTCGCAGGTTGGCTATTCCGCTCCTTCCGCTTTCTGTTGAATGATCTACGAAGGAGAACAGCAGAAGACCAGGAAATTAAATCACCATCTCCCGTATGTGAATTGATTTACACTGGACTTTGTGGGGTATTCTGAGTTACTGAGGCCTGTCTGCGAATTCAATCGCACTCACAGCCTCGTACAATTCGTGGGTACTCAGTTGCCCAGTGAGCCACCAGACATTATCTCCTGCGATAGGTTTATAGCTCCCTCATAGCGGGATCCACTATTTCTTCTGTCAAGGAATTCTCAGTATAACCGATAAAACAGATGTAATTAATATAAACAATAGGAGCATTCAACGAATATAACTAATGTAACTAATACATCTTATAAAACTAATACAACTAATATAACTAATATAACTAATATAACTAATATAACGAGTGTAACAGATACAACCTTTATATCCCTGATATCCCTAATATCCCTAATATCCCTAATATCCCCAATATCCCTATACAATGGCCTCACTTCAACTGAATCCCATACTTGCTATTAGCACTACTACTCAGCTCTCCCGCCATTCCTCTTACAACAAATTTGGTCTTATCATATGTTGATGAATTTTCGTGCTTTACTGAATAGCTGAAAATGCTCTCTCCTCTCCATTTCTTCTCTTTCTTCCTCGCGTCTCCTCACGCCTCGCGTCTCCTCGCGTCTCCCTACCGTCTTCACCTCTCCTCACGCGTCTTCGCGTCTCCTCGCGTTTTCTCACATCTCTTCGCGTCTCCCAAGCCTCTTTCCCTTACAAAGTGATGCTTCTGGACAACAGAAAGAAGCATTTATTCTAGCTTATTGACTCATTCAACTGACGGAACCAACTGCTTGACGGACGCGTGGAAAACTTAACTGATATCTCTCACTATATGCGACAGGTACATGTACTACAGGGTTCTTTTAGACTAGCATACACATCCAACAGAAAGCGGAGTAGTTACTCACCTTCTTTCTTCTTAAAAGACTATTGAAGTGGAAAATAGCAAATTTGAGACGCGATTGACCTTATTGGTACTCTCTAGGTATCACCAGACAACTCGTGACCAGTAAAAGGCGCCAGATACGCGACTTGGAAACCCTGCAAAGCGGATAACTGCAGATCATAATCAGCAGATCATAAGGAATTCATACCTTCTGGTAAATTCATATAATCTCCCTTCTTTTCACTCTGATCTACACTATGCAAGCCTATATATCCCAGGCTAAAGAATGGGCATCTAAACAGACGATCCCGCCTGCTTTGACAGCCGGACTGACCGTTTTTCTGACGTTCTTGTACCTTCTGAACTTCGTGTTACCTGTAAATGATACACTGAAGCTGAGCCCGTCATCGCTGACGTCTATAAATTGTGAGCAAACTGAATGGACAGTTGAGTGTTCTGAAAGTTGTGAATTTTCTGCTAACATTTTCTTCTATAGTAAACCAAATATCCCTTTATCCTTTAGCCCACATGTCTATATTCCATTTGGTATTCAATCTTTTCGCTCTCGTGCCTATGCTGAGTAATTTCGAGAAACTGAATGGGACAGTGAGAACAGGAATCGTCTTAAATGGTGAGTATACACGTAGATTCCGTAAACGAGGATAAACTGCCGAAGAAGTGGTTATAACTGGAGTAAATGCTGACTTTTTCATGCTATAGTTTTGGCTGTTGTAACGGCAATCCCCTACTGTATTCTGGGGCTTGTTTTCTACCCTAACACCTCAGTATTGGGTGCAAGTGGCTGGGTTTTCTCATTTGCTGCTTATTTTGCTCATAAACAGAGCTTGCGTGAACCTGGAATTGCAATGTATGTTCTGTTTCCTGTTATACGGAGCAGTGTGAAGTTTCTATCGCTTCTCGCGTCATGAAAGGTATAAAAGGTATACAAAGTTGAGATTACTAACCTAGAATGCATAGAACTCCTACGTTTTCTATCCCTACTCTGTTTACACCCTTGATTGCCCTTATTGTAATTTGGATTCTCATTCCTGGATCCAGTTTTATGGGTCATTTCCTTGGAGCTGCCGCAGGTTATGCAAGTAAGTACTCAACAAAGCTTGCGGGATGGCTAATTACATGAATTGTATTTGAATATTATAGAGTAGAATTGCTAACGTTATACAGTGAGTTTCGGGTTCTTAAATCTGTTAATTGAACCTTCTGGACCAGTTGTGGAGAAGATTGAATCTAAGATTGGCAGACTTATCGCGCTGATTCCTCCCATGTTTCATTTCTACCGTGAAGTAGAAGTGAAAGACACTCGTCCACAGAATATCAAACGCGTTGAACTCCCTGGAAAACCTATAGTGGGTGCTTCAATGGGATCTCTGCTGCCTACTGCTGAGACTAACCCGAACTTCAGCGGGCCAGGCAACGTCGTTGGATCAGCTTAGACACAATATAAATTCCACCACTGAGTCCTGTATCACTAAGTACATATATATGCTAATATATTATCTCGGGAAGACGATTAGATGGAAATTTCGTAAATCTCCAATAAAGTTTCCAGCTCTATGCACAACCCGCATGACACTGCATAAAACCATTTACTATCACGTAATCCGTAAACCATTAAATCCGGGTAATCAAATGAATTCAGTGAAATTTGAAATTCACCGAATTTAACCCGAGTCGCAAGTAAAGGCTGTGTGATGCCTGAGACCCGTAAAAGGCCGGGAAATTCCTATAAAACTGATCAAATTATCTGTCCAACTGCTCTCACACAGAACAGTCATTCCCACATACACATTTGGCGGCGTCAGTTTTATCAAAAATGGCCAGACAGAGTTTCGTTGGACTCGTGATCTCCCACGGGAAGATGGATAAAACCATCAAAGTGAGAATCCAACGTCAGCTGTATGATAACTACGCTAATAAGGTATGAATAAACGCTTACTCAATCAGGAGATCTACCACGTTATAATGCCCACATTTACTAACCCTTTCCTCCCCTCAGTTTGTGATTAAACGGAAAGATATGCTGGTACATGATGAGGGTAATCTCTGTAGATCAGGAGATATTGTCACAATAGAAGCCACTAGGCCGCTTTCTACACGGAAATCCTTTGCCGTTTCGCAAATCCGATCAGCCATCGGTCAAAAGTTTCTGGAATACGAAACCCTGGCCAAGGAATCTACCGGTTCTTTTGAGCAGAAAATGAGGGAAGAGTTCGTTAAAGCTCGAGATGCCCGTGAGAAATCAGCAGATCGAAGTTTAGTAGACGAATTAACTGAACTGGATAAACTGCTGCACAAACAGCTTATGTATAAAGACGATAAATCCGGCGAGATGTTCACAGCGGAGGACGCTGCTAGACTGGAAGAACTGAAAGCACTGCATAACATTGATACTATGTCTACTAAAGATGTTGTATTTGATACTGAGATCAAGCAACTTCGGCAGGATTTGGATTCTTTGAAGACGAGAATTGAGAATACGGGGGAAATTGTTCAGGCGATTCTGGAAGATGAGAATAAAACAATGGAAGTACTGAAACGGCACGGAGTTGCTGATCCCTCGTCTGTGAGACCAAATGTGAAGAAGAATATAGTGAGAAGGTACGTACTTACTACTAAAGGAGCAGAGAAAGTTTTAGAGAAGTAGAAGCTTAAGCTAGGAGAATAGGAGAGTAGGAGATTTAGGGGCTGTAGGAGAATTAGTAGTTCTATAGGATCAGCTATGGGTTAGTGTGATCAGTATTTAGGCTGTAGCTCTGCATTGAGACGTGTAAATAGCAAATCAATCTTATCATAGAAGATGTCGATGAATGAAAGTAGAGGAAGGAAGGAAGGAAGGAAGGAAGGAAGGAAGGAAGGAAGGAAGGAAGGAAGGAAGGAAGGAAGGAAGGAAGGAAGGAAGGAAGGAAGGAAGGAAGGAAGGAAGGAACGTAGTAAGTAAAAAAAATAATAATTAAAACAGCATCCAAGTAAAGTAAAACGTCTAATATACTACTGATTTCACTCTGTCCAAACTTCGAAACGGAAATCCCGATAAATACCCGAATTTCATCTCTGGCCTTTTTTTTTTTTTTCATCTGCCGTCCTCCCTCAAATATATTCACTGCCATACCTACGACAAGTCAACCTCTGAATTACAACTGTATCGTCAGAATACCCCGTCTTGATCCCCAAAATACTACCGACAGGTCACTGAATATCCATGGTTTACGGCGAAAACTTACTATGTTCCACATACGATTTGTGAAGGCCCCGGCAATCTCAGCTATCACATCCAGCGAGAAGAAACAAACGACGTGTCTGCTGACACTCCTGGCCTCAATTTCTAATGACCTGGGCGACTTTACGTACCCCTATAGTGCGGATCTGAAGGTAATTGCGAGGATACACGCTTCCAGCAGTGTGAAAGCTCAATCTGAAGTGATAGCTACGCAGACAGTGAGATGGAACTCCACTCTTCGACATAAACCCATTGTGGTTCCTTTGAGCATCAAGAAACTGAATAAAAGGACTTTCCTGTCGATCCAGCTGACAGCAGAAACAATAGAGGAGACTGTCGCCGATGCTGCTGAAGATATGCACTGGTGGGAGGATGATTTCCATGGATTGGTGGACGTTTCGGCTGGAGATACGATTAAAGAATGGAAAAATGTGGAGTTTGTACCTGTGAGAAGCTCCCCTATGCTGATATGCGACTCTAATGGTGAAATACTTGCAAGGAAAGCCAGCCGTACGGTGTGGAGAGAGTTGAACAGGATATCTGTTTCTGAGGAGAATGGAGAAGAGATTGCGAGACACGTATGGGACGCTGGGTTGATTACAATGAAGCTCTTAGGATCTGAGCAGGAATTTAGAGGTAAACTAAACACTTTACTAGCAGATAGTGGACTTAAAGTCCTTGAATTGGGCACAGGATGTGGACTAGTAGGGCTACGCGTTGCAAAGGAGTTGAATACTGAGATTGTCTGTTTAACGGACTTGCCAGACGCTGAAGAGATCAGCAGGAGGAATATAGCAGCAAACAAATGCAGTGAGATGACTTTCTTCTCAGAGTTCGACTGGGCAGACGCTGATGTCCCCAAGAGTGGATCTGAGAAGGCCGGCCAATCCAGTGACTGGGACCTTATACTGGTTACAGACTGTACTTACAACTCTGGCAGTTATGAGATGCTTGTAGATACTTTGGATAAACTCACTCGAGATAACGTTGATGCGGTAGTTCTTCTGGCTCATAAGTTTCGATGCCCCTTGGACGAGGTTGAAGTGTTTAAAATGCTAATATTAGACGATCCAGTATTGAAAAAGACAGGAAATGATGCTGCAATTGAATACAAAGGGTTTATGCAGATTTGCCACGACGAATGGGTCCATCATAGGAATGAGTGGATACGCGTCACGCTGATGAGGAGATATCACGAGGGAAGAAGCTGATAGTCTGGCTGATAAGCCCACGGAATGGTACATAAAATGGGAGAAGGAAGCCTGTTAACTAGAGAAGCGGGACTTCCAGTTAGCAGTGTTTTAATCACTAAAGCAGATGTAAAATAGTTAATGAGAGGAAATGTACAGAGAGGAAACAAAACTATACCTTTGAAGGTGCCCTGGGATGGATGAATGGTTTGTAAAATGTATTAATACAGATAGTGTAATGTATCAATGAAATTAGATAGATGTATTATACAGCAAAGCTAGTATATCGCTACTTCGTATTCGATAGACTTCCTATCGCCAACTTTCTTGAGTCCCTTTTTATCATGAAAAAAGGGTTCCTGGATGAGAAATGACAAATATTTGAATCAAAGGTAAGATAAGTATACTAATACTATATCCTCATTTGAAAGCTAACTCAACATCATCATTATTATCGTAATCAATACCTTCATCATAGAGTTGATGCTGCAGTGTCAATCTACTGATATCTGGAATGATAAGATAATCAGGCTCATTACCAATCTTCATATCACTCTCTGGTACTTTTCGAGCACGTACAACTCGTTTAGATGGTCGATGTCTCTTGGTTGTCAGCCTACGCAGAAGACTCAGGGCTTCATTCGCCAAATTCTTCTGTGTACTTAAAACTAAACTGCTAGTACGCTTAGCATTCGCACGGGGTATTGTTTTACTGCTTACTGCATCCATTTCCATATCGCATGAATTACGGGAATCAACAGGTGTCACCTGTGCCGAATTCTGCCTATGAGAACTCGGAATTGACACGGAAATATTCGATTTCCTCTCAGCACAAGAATCCAGCTTCGTATTACTAGAACTACGACTTAGTGTTTTCATAGCAAGACTTGAAACCCCGTGATTCAAAGAATTATCACCACTTCTGCTATCACATGGTAAATTATCCCGCCATGAAGTGCTAAACCAATTCACGGATCCTGAATTTTGGCTACTGCCGATTGAAGTATACACGGGTGACTGCAAAGATAAATCAAATCTCTCGTCAATTTGGAATTTCGATTCCATAAACAACGACCAGTCTTCAGTAGTGAGCAAACCTTCTAATTCATAAGAATCACCACCTTCTTTACGGCTCACTCCACTGGGGATATTCTTTTGCTCTAAAAATGGTACCCCAAGCAAGAAAGGACTATCTAAGAAACACGTCAGTACTCTGGCACGCAAATAATAAATCTACAAGCTGCAGAACTCCTGCAGCCTGTATTTCAATACTACAGTATTTAAAATATTGATTCTAGCTAACAATCACTGTTAAATATGCAAAAAGGTAAACCCTACAGATACCAACGTCCTGACTGATCAGGGATTCCAAATTACTGCGCACAGAAGCCTGCCGAGAAGACCAGGAGAACCGCCGGCCTAATTGGAAGTTCATTTCGTCTCCAGAGGTTCTCTTTCCACTAGATTTATGCATATTTCCAGCGTTACTCTTGCTATAAAGGGGAATTGGAGCGGGCAACGCTTCACCAGAATCCAGGGAACCAGCAGTAGTTGTGATAGGCAAATTAAACAAGTCAGGTGATGGGTTAAAATCAGATTCCCTCAATTGAGTCAGCCGAACAGGCGAATTGAAAGCTCCGTCTACAAAACGCGAGAAATTCACCTTAGGTGCTTCCGAAGTACCAGGATAGAGAGTGAATTGTTCATGACTGTGCGGATAGCTGCCTGCAGCTGAATGCACGTTTGTATACCCAGACATGTTTGTTGAACTCAATGCAGGAAGCTGAGCTGATAGAATACAGCGAGAAGCTGGGGAATTCACTGATATCCGACTATACCTGAGATGAAAACAATAACAAAAAGCTCTTATCGGCTATCAAACGATACAAATATGGTAATGTGAGTATAATGCAGAGTTATGCGATGTCCTGGGAGTGCGCATGAGACTGCATGCATCAAAGTGCGTCTACATGCGTCTACATGCGTCATATGACATCACATGTCACAGGCCCGTTCGGAGTTCATTCAGGTCGTTGAAACCCGAGCTGAGGGTCAGCTGGAACTCCAGAGCTGAAAGGTTTTCGCTCGTGATCATTGCGCTTTATCTACACATGCCTACATCAAATTGAGTCACATTCAGTATGATATACACAGACTGAATCACAGGTATAATGCAAAATCAGCAGCCGTAGGCCATTATGAACATTTCCGTTGCTCCACTGTTCACATGTATATACAGAAGCCAATATCACCTTTATCGCTTATAGGTGATATCACATCACCAGTAGCGGGCTCAGCTCACGCGTAGGTCGGCACACGCTAATAAGTAATAACGTATACATCTGATATTCGGGTTTCTGCGCATTGCACGCCTCCTGCTGTATCATACTTTGTAACTATACGAACACAGCCGGGCCTAAATAAGCCGAGATCCGAAGCTTCTTTATAATAGCAGGAAACCCACACCGTAGCGGTTCGCTCCGGATGAGATCGGATGGCTATCCGACTAAATTTCTTCCCGAACCGATCACAACGGCCACTCTCTGGTACGTACAGTGATGCCCAGAGGCGGAAGTTAAATCAGCCCCCGGAACGGTTTTGCCGTAATCTCCACTTTAGTGGCATGATCGAGTTCGAGTGGCTCCTTTAGGATAGCCCCCTCCGTCTCATTGGCCACAGTGTGGCGCAAGCTTCAAGGCCCAGCGGAAGTCGCGGGAAGTGCGAATGCTGTGAATAAGCTGTAAAACGGTGCAATGTGATCATCGTTCAGCCAGTAGTACCTAAAAACAAGGCATGCGCTCGTTATTCAGCATTTCCGCCATTTTTTCCCCCTATTTTTCAAACTTTTCAGAGAGCAGAAATTTCCTGCGCCACAGTGATGCTGTGCCACACTTTAATGATGCTGAGACCAAAATAGCCGACTCCGGAATAAAGTTGGCCGCCGGTGGCTAAATCAACCCGTTTTAGGCTTCAGTACACAAACCTTATTCCCACAGCTGTACGGTAGCAAAAGAAATTGAGGCGTTCCAACCTACGGATATAAAAGCTTCGAAAATCACATCCGAGAAACTCCTGTTGTAAGGAAAGGAGAAGAACTGCTATAGAAGGATATCGATTGGGCTAACACACTGCAAAGTAAGCAATCGGCAATCCTGTTTACTGTTTCAGTCCAGATTGCATAGCTGATAGCTGATAGACGTGGCGTTGACGTTCTCATTCCGTACCGCTTACTCAACATTATCATTATCAGTAATATTAACATTATTATTACTACTTTTTGCATATACTTAACCCACAAGTACATTAACTATTACACACAATGAAGGTGCTATCATCTGAAGAAGAAGAAGCCCACTGGAGGGCTACCGTGATGGGTGGGTTGAAGGGTTTTGTCATTGGCTCTGTAGTGTCAGTAGGTATTGTCCAGTATGTCAAGACAAAGAAGCCTCAAATGCTTAAGCTGCCATACTCTATTAAGACGGCCGCTCTCATTTCCCCGCCAACACTGGCAATGTCCCTGTGGGGTGAATTTGCGTCTAATGATTTCCAGGATACGATGACGAAAGCCGGTGAACAGTCACAGTACGCCATGGCTGAGCATAGAAGACTGAAGGCAATGCCCTGGAATGAATACCTTCTGGAAATGGCTATTAAGAACAAATACACTATTATTTTCGGCTCCTGGGTGGCTTCTATGTGGGGTTCCTGGTGGTACATTAACCGAGACAAGCTGATGACGCAGTCTCAGAAAGTTGTACAGGCTAGAATGTATGCTCAGACTTTGACGGTTCTTTTGCTGCTTGGATCAATGGGGTTGACGATGGTGGAAGAGAAGAAACACCCTGAACTGTTTGTTGTCCAGGATGCGTTCAAAGATGGCTGGAAGGATGTTCTTGAGAAAGAAGTAGAGAGAACAGAGAAGAAGAAGGCTGAGCAGGCAGCTAAAGCTGCTGCTGCTGCCGCTGATGTTGTAGATTAGAGATAGAGGTGAGAATCGCAGCAGAGGAGGCTCACAGGGATTCTTAGATTTACAGATTTCTCGTATGAGGGTATATAGTGTGTTATGATACATTAATGATTTTTATTGGTAGATTGTAGTAGGAGATGGATTGGGATGAGGTAGATGAGGTAGATGAAGAAGAAAGGCATAGTTAGACTTGTAGGAAATGGTTATGGTTATGGTTGTAGGTGATTGAGTCTTAGAAGCAGAGAGCGGCAATTAGCAGCGAAAGTACAGTGACAGTTCCTGTAAATCAGGTATAAAGAGGTATAGACAGGTATAGACAGGTATAAATAGAGCAAAGTATCTTTCAGTACATAAGAATGTGTACATTCACTGAAACCAGATAGAAACAGTATGAAGTATCATCCTTTTCCTGTATTCCGTTTCTCAATTCTTGCATTCTCTGCCCGGCGAGATCCCCTTGTTTCCCTATAGTCGTCTCCATTCCTTGATATCCCCTTATACCCTTATACCCATATGCCCTATTCGGCCCGATTTTATGCTCAATTGAACCTCCTCGTGGTGGTTTAAAAGCAACCGAGAACTCAATTTATTATCATATAAGGCATCACAGTGTGATTTGGCTGTAATTCTGAACACTCAATTGACTGTTTGCCTTTGGAAATTGCTGTTTGAAGTATAGAATGTAGTGAAAAAGTCCCTTATTTCAACCTGCATAGGTTGAACCCGTTTTCTGGGTACTTCCGTAATTTGGGGGGTATTTATTAATCGTAAAATTCCTTTCTTAGCGATTTTGAATGAGAATCATCCCCTATTCTCTATTCCCTATTCTCCCATCCTTCTACTCTCCCATCCTTCTATTCTCCCATCCTTCTATTCTCCCATCCTTCTATTCTCCCATCCTTCCATCCTTCCATCCTTCCATCCTTCCATCCTTCCATCCTTCCATCCTCCATTCTCATTCCCTATCCCATCCCCTATCCCATCCTCATCTCTCAGAATTCTGAACATCCAAAAGCCTCGCTACCAGCCTTTCATGCCACACTCGCTGAAACCCCTCACTACAATCCATCAAGAGTGCCTCAGGCGTCTCATACACTTCATCCCGGCTCTCCACTTTCCACCCTCGGGTCGTCAGACTGATCGTCAGCTCACAGTCTTCCACTGTTATAATTCGTATCTGTTTGCCTCCAGATTGATCAGGAAGCTGCAGAATCTGCTTAGTGAACGGCAATGTGCCGTACTCGCGGATAATCCCGTCGATATCTTCACTGGACATTCCGTCCGTCCCTTCAGGCTTTGAGATGAACTGCCAGGCCAAGAGAGTAGATTTTGTTCTTAGGAGTTGTGAGATAACCAGTTATGCAGTAAAGATTGAACTCTTTTTATTTAATACTGTTTTTATTAGGTACTCTTTCTACTATATATCCCTGCTGTACCAAACAGCTCTCAATAAATCATGGATCATACAGGAAGAAAGTCAGTCTACGATAGGAAAGACGATATAAGACGAAAAGGATATTTTCACTTCCACTTCCATTTCCATCTCATTTCCATCTCTATTCCGCACAGAAAACTACACTGCCTACAAACCACTCTCAACAACAACTCCTACATATTCCAATAAAACACACAATGCACTCTTCAGATTATATATTATATACAGGCATAGAGACTCTGAAACAGCCCGAATAGAAGGAATTGACAAACAAATTAGAAAATCTCTTTGCCAACGTCCTGTTTCGTTCCCCGCAAATAGTAATGCTTTGCATGCTTATATCTATGACGAACAGGTTTCTGGATTATTTCAATATTCGTTATCTTCGGGCTGAAGATGTGATATCTCAGTTCAACTCCCAAACCAGCATAAATGTTCCTAATGAGCACATTGCTGTCCAGCCCTTTCTTCTTCACTGCTACCACACGCCCAGCAGTCTTCGTCCCGTCTTTGAAATGGAACCGAATATTATCTCCAGCCAGCAAAGAGTACAGCAGCTTCCGTCGTTTCCCTGTAGGATCTAACTGTTCATACAGTTTCTTCTGTAGACACGTTATAGCAGTCTCTCCTTTCCCGTAGATGGGCTCAGCGGGCTCTAAAACCTGCAACGTTTTCCCTGGTAGCTTGTTAGTATCCGCAAGTGTTTCGGGGGGTTCAAAAGTCCTCTATAGAGAGTTCCATCTCTTATTAATACGTACTTCGAGCTGTAGGCACTATAATGTGAGCAATCTGCATTACAGGCGTCGTTGCCCGGGAAAACAGGCCACCCGTGAGACGCCTTGCTACTGCGAACATGGTGTGGATAAATAGAGAGAACTGTAATGAGGAAAAGGAGTTAATAGGGGTGAATAACTGCAATTATTACGCTGATTTATTCGACTTTGCTTGACATTTTTCACTTCTCGGCTTTTCGTTCTCAATTTTCTATTATCGCGTGTGGGTTTGGGTGTTTTCCCGGACTGTCCCGAGGAATGGAAAATGGAGGAAGCCAGTCACGTGACATTCCCCCGGACAGTCCGGATAAACCCGATGAGATTTCGGAATCAACCCGGGAGTTGAAAAAGACGTTACTACACAGCTATAAACCTGTTTTATGATTCCATTGATGGGGGTACTATAAGAGAATATACTATTAGAGAACCCTCGCTATAAATGTAGTATATGCAGCGCTGCAGCGATTTGTATCCAAGAACCTGAATAATAGAGTATAGTGACCGTGCCGAGGCACGATATCGTAGAATAATGTACATGATTGATATTTGCTGTAGTAAAATAGCTCAAAATTTGGGTCTCCGTTTCCGCCCAGTGAATTTACTATCACTGGCAGTATCCTTGCCTCTCTTCCGCCGCAGTTCTTTCTTCCTAATGATGAACTCCTTCGTGGACTCTTCAAATTTCGACTTTCTCTTCTTCCGCTGCTCCCGAATCACTGAAGGATCAAGCTTGACTCCTTCTAAATTCACACCTTCAGCGCTCACACCTGCTGTGAGTACCAAATAGAACTTCTTGTTCTTTTTGCTCTCCGGATCATCAATGACCAGCCCACCAGCGAATCCTGCTACTTTCGCAGCTTCCAAAATCTGCTGGGTTTGCTTATCGTTTATAGGGTAAAACTGAGCAACAAATTTCCCCCCACGCTTCAAACTTGAGAACAGTGTAGAGAAAAACCTCTGAAGTCTCTGCTTAGGATTATTCTGACTCGTATCCGCATTACACAACCACTGGATCACTGAAATGCTGATAGCAGCATCAAAAGAGCCAGCCCGAAAGGGTACACCACTGCCTATATCACTGAGAATCAAATCACCGTCCACATCGCGTTCTAAAGCGGTAGCCAGCATAGACGGGGCGATGTCCAGTCCGACCCAGGTATGACCTTCCTCGGTCAGGATTTCTCCGGAAAGACCCGAGCCGCAGCCAACGTCCAGTATAAATTGTCCCGGCGGCAGATTTAGCAGTTCCAGAGCCCGGAACGTCATACTGGCTTGAATATGCTGTACTCGTGATGAGGTTGTGTACTTTTTCGACTCATCGTCTCCGTAGAAGATCTCCGGAGGAGCTGTGTGTTCAGGGCGGGACATTTTGTGTTAGGGAGCGGAAGTTCGGAGGTTCGGAGGTTCCTAGCCGGATATACGGGTTAAAACCTGGCTTTTTCTCGCTTCTACCGTCAGTTCATTTTGCTCCTTTGATCGAAAATATTTTTGATTTTGGTGAGAGACATCGCATCTCATCTCATGGTCTGCCGGTTCGGGATTTGCCGTGTGCCGAAAGATTCGGAAGAGAGAAAACAGCGGAAGCGGCTTTAGCAATGGGCAGATGGTGATTATGATGAAATGGAAAGCAGTGGGAGGATTCTGGAAATGTATGTTAGCTTTATAGGCTCGTTGCTGGTCGGAGAAGCGGCTATCGGTGATTAAGAGGTGCCGTTGGATGGTATATGATAGGAGATGGGACGGGAGGAAGGATATAGTATTCTTTGAGGTCGGAGGCACTGGAGATTTAAACTGAGTAATTCCTTTTTTTATATATACAAATATGTAATCGCTGCTATAGACTGGTTGGTTGGTAAGTTAGTTGATTAGTGCAGCATACTCCTGGCTCTACCTTTAAGCGTTGTTTATGGTACTGGAATCTCTTATATTTGACGCTTCTCTGACCCACTGCGCCGCGCAAACTACCTCCAATTCCTTCAGCTCTTCCTCCGTAATTCTAGGATCTCGGCTTTGTCTCTTGCCCCTTTGCTCAGCTTCAACGGAGTTCTAAGCGAATCCTGTCATTCTTCTACTCTCACACGACAGTAACTCGCACCAGAGAAACACTCAAAACACTCCCAAAACCAACCCCACCTTTCCAAATACCAATTCTACCCAACTTTCATGCCGTTACCTACCAATACGAACCAAAAGTTCCATCAAACCCCCGCATTCTCCTCGATTTCTCTCCATCCCCTCTCGCTGATCTCATCGGCCCGCTGTCCCAAAACAGGGCACCCAAACCCATTCCAAACCTATCGCTGCATCTAACTTGCATACCGCATTATGTATACATATCAACCCCGTAATGCACTTCCTAATACAGAATCCGTACACTCATTACTCTCTGTTCTCTCGGCTTTTCTTGTTGTAAAGGCAAAGAAAGTCATCTCGGTATCATCCGTCTGTTCCCTCGGTTGAAGGCCGAAGATGCATAATCAGGCTTCCAAAGGCTACAAGAAGCTTCTATAAGGCTATAGTTTTGCTTATTATGCCGTGGGAGGTTTGCAGTAATTTTTCCGATCGATTTTGAATGGTTTACGCTGTGTAAAGCTCAGATATCATCTCACTATACCCCCTATGAGAGATATCAGTGGGGTAGCTACAATTGAACGTCTCTGCGCCTTCCTACTGATATTGAAAGGCTTACTGGGGTATTTATATATCTACTAGTAGTAGCCTGCTGTGGAGGATCTGTGATTTTCTCAGATATTACTCAGCTCAGCCTACTATCACTGTAATCTTGCATAGTTCATAGTTCATATAGCATTAATAAGAAATGAGCCGACGAAGGCACTTGAAAAGCGGCAACCCCGCGGCCGAGGAGCGGGATAACGCCGTGTTTGCCACAGACATGGCCTGGAGTGATTCCAGCGCATCCGAACGTCCTGGCAGGCAGGTACTCGGTACTTCTATTGACAGTTTTGCGAGTTCCGAGTCAGATCTAACGAGTATTACGCGAGAATCGAAATTGAGCTCTCAGGTTGTCCAGGACGGCCGCCAGAAAGTGACAGGCGCTCAGATAGCTATTGAGGAGAATGAAACTACCCGGAAAGCCGGGTTGGCGGGGACTTATAAATCTCATACCAAGCAGTTTATGATGAGGTATAAGAATGGCCAATTCCGATCGCAGTTTGGAGACGTAAGTGGGGGGAAAGCACGAGAAAATGAAGGAAATAGCCGTAGAATTCCAGAAAGTAGAGTAATTAACCATTGCAGGTGACATTTGAAAGTAAACCGTCTATATTTGACAGCAGTTACCATTCAGAATTCTTTGGTTTTTTTACTCTGTAAGTATCAGAAGGACTTGCCAGTCTGCCGTTCCAGGCTTCCCACTGCTTCCCACTGCTTCCCACTGCAGTGTTTCCCACTATCTACTAACACACCCAGCTTCTGGTTATGGGTAGCACTGTTCTTCATTACCACATCTATCCACAATATCCAAACAACAGGTAGATTGCTCGACAGAGATATCATCAACATTCTCCTGAAAGATGTATGGAAGATCGGCCTCACAGATCTGGCCATGTATCTGTCTATGTATTTCGTAGTAGGAGTACAGAAAGCCATAATTGCTGGGTTCATCACCTGGGACGGGCTCGGGTGGATTATACAGCAGATATGGCAAACAGGGTTCTTCTTCTTCTATCTGTACGTACCACGGCATCAGAATTACCCCTGGATCGGACGTGTTTTCCTCTGTTTGCATTCTCTGGTGATGATAATGAAAATGCACTCTTATGGGACTTACAACGGGTACCTGTGGCGAATAACTCGCGAATTGAATACTTCAAAGGATATTCTGGCCCGTAGCAGTAAGAAAGAAGTGGAGCTTTCATCGGCAGAACGAGAAAACCTCGAAAAAAGCGTGGAATTCTGCGAATTCGAGCTGGAACTCCAGTCTCGCAAAACTCCCTTCCCCACTAATATAACACTCACTAACTTCTTCTGGTATTCTATGTTCCCCACTGTGGTGTATACAATCGACTACCCGCGTACAGAGCGTATTAGATGGCGCTACGTGTTTTCTAAACTCGCCGCGATCTTTGGTGTAATATTTCTCATGATAATGGTAGCACAGAACTACTTGTATCCAACTGCTATGAAAGTTCTGGCTCTCAGGGGGCTACCAGTAGGCGAAAGGATTAAAAAATACCCATTTCTGCTGCTGGATTTCATGTGCCCGTTCCTGCTGATGTATCTGCTGGTGTGGTATCTTATATGGGATGCGATTCTGAATGCTCTAGCTGAGCTCACCAGGTTTGCCGATAGAAGATTCTACGGTACATGGTGGAACTGCGTAAGATGGGATGAGTTTGCCAGAGAATGGAACGTACCAGTGCACGAGTTTCTGCTGCGGCACGTTTACCACAGTAGTATTTCTGTTTTGTCTTTGTCAAAACACCAAGCAACATGTAAGTAGATGTTAATTTGATATTTGGGTGTTCTGAGGCCTGGGAGGTTTGTTTGGTTCCTATGAATTTAATGTTTCTTCCGCATACTAACTTCCTCAGTCTTCACATTCTTCCTGTCAGCGTGCATTCACGAGCTGACGATGTTTGTCATATTTGGAAGGCTCAGAGGGTACTTGCTGATGCTGCAGATGTGTCAATTGCCGTTAGTACAGCTGTCTCGGACGCGATTTCTCCGGGACAGGCCTGTAGTTGGCAATGTGATTTTCTGGTTTGGCATTGCCTGCGGCCCGTCGCTGATGTGTTCGATGTATTTGTTGTTTTGAGCTGAGGAGAAAAGGAGAAAAGGAGAAAAGGAGAAAAGGAGAAAAGGAGAAAAATCAGTGAAAATGAGTAAAAAAGTCACTGAAAGCCAGCGAAAAGGCGTGAAATTTCAGTCCTATTTTTTTTATTATGTATTATTTAGTATATGTATTCATTCCAGGCGTGTAAGTCGATGAAGAGACACTGAAGTGGCAGGGAGTAGGAAGGAGAAATACCGCCTTTATAAACGAATTTGGGGATACCGCTTGACTCACCAGAGCTGGCAACATACTCAAAAAGGCTATAAATGAGAGACCTGCCTATTGATAGTAGATAGCTGTGATTTCGTCTTACTCTCTGGGCAAAGACCGATTAGAGTAAACGGGGCTTCCAGGCTATTCAGATGAATTCCATAGAATATGCCATCTGATGGGCCTGAGAGCTTCCTCAACCATACCCTCCCCCTAATAATAACTAATCAACCACTCAGTATCATCGTGCCTACTAAAAACGTCTTGGATTCATATATATCATCAAAATATCACAATCTAATATTCTTTACTATGTACATGACGAACCATCCACTCTAATCTACCGGTATATAGCTTCAAACGGCCGCGTATCATTGAAACACGATTCCCACACTTCGTCTATCACCTGCTCAGCATGCTGAGCATCACGGCACTTCGGATTGGCCGCTACAGACAGCGCAGCACGCCGTCGGACACATTCCTGGTGAGCTCGGCTCAGCTTTGTGAGAGATAGTGCCCCTTTAGAGAATTCATTCGCGAATCTGCACTCACCCGACAGATTACTAGCCCGAATCTCCGAGCAGGCGTGGTGCCGCAGATTGGACCAGTCAACTTTGAACTTGCAGTGGTCATAAGCATGAATTAGCTCATGAGCTAGAGTATCTTCTAAATGCCATTTATCTCTCAGTCTGTTCTCACAGAGTAGAATACCGAACTCCGGGTTGAAACCTCCACCTCGCAGCTCATCACAGGGACCGCACACAACGTTAGAAGCGTTTATGTTGCCTCCTACTTTCTCTACCTGTTCCAGCATGAATCGTACAGTTGGAGAATAGGAGACCATCCAGTCTCTGTTCTCATTACATTGCTTGCACTGTTTCTTCTTCTGGCGGCGCATGGCTTCCTCGACGAACGCCGCTGTTTCCTCGGCGTTCATCCCCATACCTGTCATGTAACAAACAGCTTTGCGCCAGTATTCAAACCCCTTGGGCGGCGGAACACCCGAGCCACCCTCGGGGGCCGGAGGAGTCTTCTTGTCGTCACTCATGATACCAGCGGCCTGAGCGGGTCGTGAGAGTTCCAAAGTAAGCACGAGAGATTCCAGGGATGCTACAGAGCTGCTAGGAGGGCTGGAGGAGATCGTCAAGGGCAGATTTGTAAATAAAATCGTGCCGATTCGGTGCCGATACGGCGGATGAAGATGAAAAACGGCTCGAGCCTGGGATGGGAAGAGACGCGAAGTACGGAGAGAGACGTAAAGTGCCATGACAGGGATACAGAGAAGATGTATGGAATACGAAGCAGGAATGCGGCTGACAGACTGAAAAAATAAAAGGCCAGATACAAGCAGTACCCTTTTTATCTCTATTTATCTATTTTTCCGCCCAGAGTTCTCTGAAAATGTCTTTGTTACCCATGCCTTACTCTGCCTCACGGTTACGGCAATTCCGATGACATAATCACAAATCATTCATCTCTAATCTCCAATCTCTCGGCGACCCCCCAAACGCGAAACGCGGAACGCGGAACGCCAACATGAAAATCGTTTGACGGGACGGAAAAATCGTCGGAAGATCCGCTCCGGCTCGGCTATTCCGACAGCCACGCGACTTTCCCGACACGCCGGCACTCTGGCAGCACGGCCGAACTTATCCTGCAATGCACATCAAACAAATAACCATCCAGGGGTTCAAAACCTACAAAGACAAAACTGTAGTGGAAGATCTCTCACCGCACCATAATGTAGTAGTAGGGCGCAATGGATCCGGGAAATCGAACTTCTTCGCCGCTATCCGGTTTGTACTATCCGATGCGTATACACACATGTCACGTGAGGAGCGCCAGTCGCTCATTCACGAAGGCAGCGGAACAACCGTGATGTCGGCCTATGTAGAGATTCTCTTCGATAACTCCGACAGGAGGCTCCCTGTAGCTTCCGACGAGGTGTCTATTCGTCGTACTATCGGCCTGAAAAAGGACGAATACTCCCTGGACCGCCGGGCCGCGTCCAAAGCAGATATCATGAATCTACTGGAAACTGCGGGGTTCTCTAGATCAAATCCATACTATATAGTGCCCCAGGGCCGAATAACGGCTTTAACCAACGCCAAGGACTCTGAGAGGCTCGCCCTGCTTAAAGAAGTTGCCGGGGCCGGAGTTTTCGAGACGAGACTCCGGGATTCCGTCCGGGAAATGGCAGCTTCGGAAAAGAAACATGCAGAAACAGATGAAATGCTTAGACTGTTTCAAATGAGGCTTGATGACTTGGAAACCGAGAAAGAACAACTGCGGGCTTTCCAGGCTTGCGATAGGGAACGTAAATGCGTAGATTATGCTCTCCAAGACCGAGAATTGTCACAGATTAGTACAGCTTTAGACGCTTTAGACGCAGTAAGAGACGATGAAGCCCAGAAAGGTGAATCGCTCGCCGCTGATTTGAACGCCCGCGACGATCAACTGGCTAAATTACAAAGGCAGGCTGCCGAGATTCGGGGCAGAATTGCCGAGCTCGATTCCGTAGACAGGCGCACTGCGCAGGAAGATTTATCTGAGCTGCTACAGGCGAAAGCAGAAGCGGAAGTTCGGCTTCAGGAGGTTTCTGCCGCGGCAGAGTCTCGGAATCAGCGGCAGGCCGAGCTGCGGGCCCGGCTGGCTGCGGCAGACGAGCAAATCGCCGCTTTAGAGGCTCAGCGGGACGCCGCAGTTCGCCGATTGGCTGAAGCCCGAGAAGCGGAAACTGCTGCTAAAACAAGACTGGACCAGTTAGAAACGTCCCAGCAAATGCTGTATAGCAAGCAAGGCCGATCGGCCAAGTTCCGATCCCAGGCCGCTCGGGATAAATATCTCCGAGCCGAGATTCGCCAGACGGAGCAAACTTTGGCTCGGGAGGCACAAACGGAAGCAGCACTGGCTAAAGAAATTGCCCAGTTGGAAAAGCGGGCCGAGGAATGCCGAAAACGGAGCCGGCAGCTCGGAAACGACGCCGCACAGCTTGCAGCCGAGACTGTAGAAAAACTAGCAGTGCGCCGAGCCGAGCTGCAAGCCGAACATACAAAACTCGTAGACGATAGGAAACAATTGTGGCGTAGTGAAGCGAAACTGGAAGCTCGGCTTTCTTCTGTAACCCGCGAGAATCTCCGCCGAGCGGAACGCTCCGTAGCAGATACAATGGACCGAGCCCAATCAGCTGGCCTGGACGCTGTGCAGCGGATCTCCCGGCGGCTCGGGCTCAGCGGTGTTTTCGGCCCGCTCGGCGAACTGATCGAAGTATCGGAAAAATACAAAACAGCCGTAGAAACCACCGCAGGGAACTCCTTGTTCCACGTAGTAGTAGACACAGACGAAACAGCGTCTCGCGTAATGGAAGAACTCACCAGGGAACGCGCCGGCAGAGTGACTTTCATGCCGTTGAACAGGCTGTCCCCAGGCTCGGCTCGGTACCCGGAGGACACTTCGGAATGCATCCCGCTGGCTCAGAAGATCCGCGCCGCGCCAGAGATCTCCGTAGCCGTCCAGCAAGTATTCGGCAAGACTGTAGTGGCAGTGAACCTGGAACGCGGGTCGTATTTCTCCCGAGAGTACAATCTGCATGCTGTCACTCTGGACGGCGACAGAGTAGACAAAAAGGGTATACTGAGCGGCGGGTACGTCCCGCGCGGGGCGTCGCGGCTGGATGCGCTGCGGGAGCTGCGGCAGTGGCGGCGGCAGAGCAGAGAGGAAGAGGCGGAATTGGTGCGGCTCCGACGGGAGATTGAAGCGCGGGACGCGGAAGTGACAGCTGTGGCGTCGCGGCTGAGCGGCGTGAAAGCGGAACTGGCACAGATCGAAACGCGGCGCGCAGAAGCGGCAGCGGCAGCGGCAGCGGCTTCAACGGAACTGAGACATATAGAGGATCGGTTGCGTATGCAGCGTAGTGCGGCGGAGAACACGCAGGCGCTGCGCCACACTTTAGAGGCGCAGCTGGAGGCTCTGCAGGCAGAGTTGCGTCAACCGTATATGACGGGGCTGTCGGCGGAGGAGACGGCGGAGCTGGCGGCAGTGAATGAGGAGCTCCCGGTGGCTGAAGAGGCTGCGGCTCGGGCTGGTGTGGCGCGGGCTGAAGCGGAACATACTGTGGCGCTTCTGGTGGCTGAGTTGGAAGAAAGCTTGCGTCCTTCGCGGGCGGAAACGGAGCGAGAATTGTTGGAAGTGACAGCGGAGCTAGGAGGCGTCCCTGGTGGCGCAGCAGTGGCTACTGTGGCTGAGTTAGAGGAGGAAATCTCTAAACTTGCGGGGCAAATCTCGGAATTGGAAAGTAAAACCCGAGAAATGGATACAGAAACGGATACTCTGCGGGCGAAACTAGCGGAAATCGAAGCAGAAACGGAAAAACTGACAAAAGTACAACGCGCTACGTTGAAGAAACTGGAATCACACCAAAAGAGCCTGGAACGGAACCTAGCACGGAAAGCACTGCTGATCCAGCGCCGGGAAGAACTGCAAAAGAAAATCCGTGAACTGGGGGTTCTTCCAGAGGAAGCTTTCCACGAGAAATACCGATCTGAGCCGAGTGAACAACTGAGCGCCCGTCTTAACCAACTCAACGAGGAACTGAAACAGTTTGGACCTGTAAACAAGCGAGCTTTAGACCAGTATAATAGCTTCACTAAGCAGAAAGAGAAGCTGCTGCAAAGAAGAGACGAACTAACAGCAGGTAAACAAGCCATTGAAGAGCTCATGACTGTGCTGGCCCAGCGGAAAGACGAAGCGATTGAAAGAACTTTCAAGCAAGTATCCAAAGGCTTCTCAGACATCTTCGGCAAACTCGTCCCCGCTGGCACGGGTCGGCTGGTTATGCAGCGGCGTATGGACGAGGAAATGGCAGATGCAAGTGACGAAGATGAGGGAATGAGTTCAGACGATGGACGTCCGGAAGGACGGAATAACAGTAACGTATCAGTAGAGAATTACGTAGGAGTGTCTATATCTGTGTCTTTCAACTCGAAAACCAACGAACAGCAACGTATCGAGCAGCTATCAGGAGGGCAGAAGTCACTGTGTGCTATTGCGCTGATTCTGGCCATTCAGTTGTGCGATCCTGCTCCTTTCTACCTCTTTGACGAGATAGACGCGAATCTCGATACGCAGTACCGCACAGCTGTGGCTAATTTGGTCCACTCTTTGTCCGAGGATGGGCAGTTTATCTGTACTACATTCCGGCCGGAGATGCTGAACGTTGCTGATAAGTTTTATGGGGTGTTGTTCAATAACAAGGTATCGCGGGTTCAGGAGATTACGAGGGACGAAGCCCTGGGGTTTGTAGAGGGGCAAAAGTGAGGGGGAATGGAGAAGGGAGGGAAACTGGAGCCAGAAGAAATTGGATTTGCAGTTAAACAATGAAATATCAATAGGATACCAGTGGGGCCATAGTGGAAAAGCCCACTCAATAAACAACAAGGTAGGAGATTAAAGTACCTGGAAGTATATGATAGCTAGTATCAGAATTCACAGCATAGATTATAGCTTACAACACTCAATACACTGCATTAATATATCTATACTGTATGTATTATTACGTGGATTGATGCTCTTGGTTTGTATATTATGCAGGGTTCACCTGTAGAATGTCAGTTTATTATTAAATCTATCGACTTCAAGTTGTCGTCTGTGAGGTTCCCAGTTCTCAGTAGGGTTTCTGGTGATTTCTCTGGTAATTACTGTGGTACTTTCTCTGGTACTTTCTTCACTTGAATGCCACTTTCTCCACATCCTGTGACAGCAGCGTTTACCGTTTACTATTTGTTTTCCCATCTATATCTTCCATAATTTCGCTGCGTTTGTTTTCTAAAGCTGAAAGCTTTCCTGGAAATAATTGATTCCAAAAGCTCAAATCTGAGGCCTCATTTCTGAAACTCTTTCTTCTCACTTTTCCTCATATCTGACTTTCTCTTCTCTTTACTCTCTTTCTACTACTCTTACTACTCTCCACCACTTCCTTCTTCTTCCTCTCTCTTCTTCCTCCACCTCTTCTTCCTTATATCTACCATCCACCAGCTTATTCTCCCCTCTCGCTCCTCTCTCCCCTCTCGCTCCTCTCTCCCCTCTCTCCCCTCTCATTCCCATTCTTCTCATCCAGCTTCCCTGCCAACCCATCCTTCACTACCCCAAAACACTTCAACAGCTTATTCCGAGCCCCCAAAGCTTTCACCCCTCGCTTCTCCAAATCTGCATCACTAAACTCAATCAACTGCTCCCACTCCACATCTTTCAAATACTCCGTATACTTATGAAGGCGTAGAAGCCTCAGCCAAGCTGCTACGTCCTTCAGCTCAGCCAATGACGCTATTTGCGCCGCTGTGATCGCAGACCCAGAAGGAGTCCCCGGAGTACTCGCCCCGGGCCGAGAGCCGTGTGGCGTGCCGCTTCCGAACCGGTTATACCCGTGCCGCTGTCCTGGAGCTCCGTGCGGGTTCCCGTATGCGGAAGGAGTGGAAAACGGCTGTCTCCGAGGCGGCATCCGCTTAGGAGTCGGACTGGGCATTCCAGGACCTTGCTGGGTATTAGAAAACGCCAATCGGAGCAATGAACTCGGCGCAGCAGGCGTCCCAGCCCCAGCCCCATTTCCAGTGCCATACCCCGCAGAATCCGCTCCTGAGTATTCATTGGCGGGGTAAGCCGAATGGGCATGAGTTTGTGATTCATTTGGCTGAGATCTCGATCGGATATGCGACGAGCCGAGCCGTTTCCGGTAATTCCGAGCCAGAGACGGAGACCCAGACACAGAATCGTCTAAAAGAGCCGAATCGTACCCTGCATGGCCCGTTCCGAACTCTGCTGCGCCTCCGTACCCGAATCTTTCCGCTTCCGTCCCAGTTCCGAAATCCACCCCAACATCCCCACGCACAGGCCGAGGAGTGTACAACTGTGGCGCAGCAGTCATAGACCGCGCAGGCAAATCTACAGGCCCTCTAGAACGGTCTGGCCCGTCTGGAGCGGCAAACGGAGCATCGGAAGAGCCGAAATGGCCCGTAGTGGAAAACGGATCGGCAGAACGGGGCCGCAAAACCCCAGGCCAATTACTATCCGAGCTGTAGAACGCGTCGCCTGACGACGGAACTCCTAAACTGCCTACAGGGTACATTTGCGGTGCGCTCGGCTGGAAATACTCCCGCTGGCTGAACGGATCAGGTGCTAATAACGCCGAAATGGACGATCCTCCATTAAAACGGGACGGCAAGATCGGAGATTTCGGCGCAATCCCCTGCAGATCCGTGTTTGCAAACGCAGAATCTATATCTACACCGGGCGCAGTTCCTACGGCTCCAACTCCGCTAGGAGTGGAAATAGAATATCGTTCATTAAATTTAGTGTCCAGGAGTTTCCCAGTAGCATCCAACAACAGCGGTTTAAACTCCTCGGCATTGGTAAGCTTGTGGTTGATTACCTGAAGCAGAAACTCCAAATGCGCCTGATTATCGGAAATACGGTTTACTATTTCATACGCAGCAGCTAGAGATTCTGTACTGTCTAATTGGTCAAACCAGTCCAAAAACTGGGCCAAACCGGTATGGAAGAAGCTGGAAGACGCCAGGGTGGCTGGCTGGGCGTTGAGGTCAATGCGGGAGACTTCTGTGGCCAGAGAGGAGAGGGAAAGAGTGGAGGAGGAATGCAGTTTGGCTTTCACTTTAGCCAGGAGCGAATCAAAAGAGAGCGAAGCGTCCAGCGGGTCGTTTAAAGCTGCGGAGTCCGGGACGGCACGCGGGGGTTGCGGGGGTTCGCGGCGGACAGCCGGGCCAGGGACAATCGGGTCTTTCGGGTCCTTTGGGTCATTCGGGTCATTTGGGTCATTTGGATCTTTCGGGTCATTCGAGTCAGAATTCTTCTGTGGATCCGACGGGTTCCCGGGGTTTCCCGAGGAATGCGGGGCTGCGGGGTTCGTTGCGGGGTTCTCTGTAGTGCGGGGCAGAGCCTCGGATACAGGGATGCCGTTCATTGTGGCGCAGAGTTTGCCGAGATGCTATGAATTTGTAATATCAAGAGAACCAGCTCTGAAATACAAAACAGGGGGGAACAGAATAAAGTGGAGAAAATAGCAGATTCTCACTGCATAATCCGGTGGAAAATGGAAACAAATAGGAGATAATATAGGAAAATATAGGAAAATAGGCGATAAAAGAGGAATTATCACTATTCAAAGAGAAACGAGATGAACAGTGAACAATTATAAGGATTTACAGGGCTGTAAAAGCAAACCAGCAGCCAAAAAAAAGGGAGAAAATAAGGAATAGCAGGTTCTCCGTTTTTCACTATTTGTTCACGTGCTGGCCAGAATAGCGATTCTCCGTTCGTCGGTAAGAATTGAGAAATACTAAGAATTATAACGGAAAGCGGCGGAACAGCAGGGGGCGCAGCTGCCGAGGAACGGCGGATACAATTAGATGAGAAACACCACAAAAGAGGAGTTTTCAATTGGTACAAAGCCAATATATCGGAAAAGAGCCGATTAAGCCGAGATTTGATATTTTCTGGCTGACGTGGAAGCAAAGAAATGCCGTCGGTCGATGAGGAAAAAGCCGAAGACGCAGTATAGAGAAAGCGGAGAAGATTTGCTTGGAAGGACAGTAGAAATTTGAGGTATTTTTTCCGGAATGCGGGGGGAGATGCGAAGTGCGGAGAGTAGTGGGAGGAGATGTGAAGTGGGGAGGGGGAGTGAGTGTTGGACGGGAAGAACCAGTGGAGAGAGGGGGATGGATATTTATTGGTGTGGAGTATATAGAGATTAGTTATAAGGGTTTCTGGGAGACGGTTTTGACAGCTGGGGTGGTGTGTGAGGTTAGGAAATCACAGATGTATTGAGATGGAGAGTGGGAGTCGTCTTGAGGGGGGTTCTGAGGGGATGGGAAATGGGACACGCAAGATTGGTAAATTCAAACCGACGAAACGGGCGCAGCAGGGGGTTTTAAGTGTCGATTTCGGCAAACTGAATCTGTTAGTCACAGGGATGAGATTACAGACTGCTGAGTAGCGGATGTGAGCCGTTGAGAGCTGCTGAAAGGAGTTCCGGGAGGAATCCCCTGGTTCAACGCCCAAACCGGTGAGACACGTCGTTACGGTCAATTACTGAATGCCGCGGAACGTTATTAGGATTTATAGCTCAGAAAAATATAATTACAACTATTTAAAAAATCTTTCGGTTTTAAAGGAATTTCAGGTCTACCGGTTTAGAGTGCATTCCGATTCGATCTCGGGAATCATCGGCGCCGACAGTCAAATCCCGGCCTGTACGAGAGGAGACGCGATGCCCCGAGACGGCTTTGGAGGCTCAGAACGCAGCGATAGCCGTTGGAATGAGAAAGGACTGCGGTTTGAGTAGTAAGTGTTGTAGGAAGAACCGTAGTTCAAGAATTGTAGAAAGTGAACAGCAACAAACGGTCTGAAACTAGAAAAAAGATGAGAATGTCCGAAGCGCAGAACAGGATGGTTCACGCTAATCTTCTCACCACATCCAACAGAGTCCTGACAGAATTTCAAGCTTGCTCAGCTATATTTTTCAATTAAATACCCCTACTACCCACCATATTTTATACCAATTCCACTCTTGCCACCTCCCGCCCCCGCTTCCGCCTTCCCTCCGCTCCTATCTGCCATCCGATAAGCCCCCACTTCGAGTCTCCGCCCAGTACGGATCTCGCGACACCCCGAAGTCTCGCGAGACCCCCCGCAATGACAGCTACGCGATCGGCCAAGACCGGGTTATATCTTCGCGCACCCAGCGATTTCTATACCAGATCGACGGCGCAACCCCACAGAATACTCTGTTTGCAAGTAAAAAACTCCAATACCCGTCAATATACTCCGCCCGCTGCATAATACTCTCCATCGCACTGCTCGCTCCCCTTCATACGGGGCGGGCAGACCCTCGGGCCCGGAGGGTCTGGCAGCCGATATGAGGTTGTACGCCTTGGGGAAATGGGTGCAGTTCGGGGCGAAAAGACACCAAACACGGGTGTACACCCGTGCATCCGGATGAGCTGATCTGGGCGTAGCGGAACCCGGCTGCTAGCACGCGACCGGCGTGTGCGGGCCGCACGGTGGCAAACGACCTGAATCTTCCAGTATACTATCTAGCGCGTCAGTATCACGATTAAGAACCATTCCAGGCTCATTTGCCACTAATTTTTATCCATATAGTATACTATATAATCAAGTAAAATGACTGACCTTCGCTGTGCCCAGATGTACACCCGCCGTAACTGCCAGCACGGCGGTTGCCCCCCTAACAATGCAACCCATTTTACTCAGTTTTCACTACAACTATAGAAGCTAGACCCCTGCCAGACCCTCCGGAAACGAAGCCCACATTGGCTTATTTTCATTTCCTCTTTGCTCCTCTTTCCCACTGTTTGAAATGCTTGTTTATAAGTTATCAACGGGGGTATTCATTAAAGAGTTAGCATATTATAATCAGTGGCGATTCAGGCGGCGAAACTCTTCATTGAAAGTGGGGATTATCACTGGCATACGCTAGCGGGAAGGAAGCCAGTAGAGTCTGCGCGGTTCAAGCAAATTACCGTCAACAGTTGTTGGCCGTTCCGTTGAGTTGTCGTGTCGTGACGTGTCGTGTTTGTTGGCCAGGCTTGCGAATTACCGGGATCGATCGGTAATAAAGAATTTTGTGCTATCGTAGTATTGAAGTAAAGTGCGCAGAAACTACGGGTGAATTGCGATTAGTTGATTTGTAGTAATAGGTGTCTGCTGGTCGGAATATAGACAGAATCAGGTAGTTTAACTTGATAATCTACTATAAATCTCTGGTTAGAATAATCTCTGCATTCTCCCAGAAACTCCTATTAACAACATAACCACCTGCTTGACTTTATATCTGAAGAATCAACTCATACATAGAAAATCATGGCTACGCCTGAAGCAGATGTGGATTCCATTGTGGATCGACTCTTAGAAGTTCGTGGGAATCGCCCTGGACGTCAAGTTAACTTAGAAGAATCTGAGATTCGATACTTGTGCACTAAAGCTAGAGAAATATTCATTCATCAACCGATTTTATTGGAATTAGAAGCTCCAATCAAAATTTGCGGTGATATTCACGGACAATACTATGATTTACTACGTTTATTTGAATACGGTGGATTCCCACCTGAAGCAAATTACCTTTTCTTGGGAGATTACGTTGATCGCGGTAAACAATCACTTGAAACTATTTGCTTATTATTAGCTTATAAGATTAAATACCCTGAGAATTTTTTCATTCTACGTGGTAATCACGAATGCGCATCAATTAATCGTATATACGGATTTTATGATGAGTGCAAAAGAAGGTATAATATTAAATTATGGAAAACTTTTACTGATTGCTTCAATTGTTTACCAATTGCAGCAATTATTGATGAAAAAATCTTTACAATGCACGGTGGATTATCACCAGATTTGAATTCAATGGAACAAATTCGCAGAGTTATGAGACCAACTGATATACCTGATGTTGGACTTTTATGCGATTTATTATGGTCAGATCCTGATAAAGATATAACAGGATGGAGTGAAAATGATCGGGGAGTTTCATTCACATTTGGTCCTGACGTTGTTTCACGATTTCTGCAAAAACACGATATGGACTTAATTTGTAGAGCTCATCAAGTTGTAGAAGATGGATATGAATTTTTTTCAAGGAGACAATTAGTTACACTATTTTCTGCACCAAATTATTGCGGAGAATTTGATAACGCTGGTGCAATGATGAGCGTTGATGAAAGTTTACTGTGTTCATTCCAAATTCTGAAACCAGCTGAGAAGAAACCAAAATTTAGTCACGCAGGTGCTGGTTCAAGGCCTATAACACCTCCTAGGAAGGCTAAAGGTAAGAAATAAGCTAGTATTAGAAGCAAACAATGTTACAATTACCTTTAAAGTTACCCCTCCCTTCTAGTCGCGAACGTTTGAGCAGTCAATAAAGCAGATACAGTTGTGTCGTTTTGAAATGAGTAAGAAGTTATTATCCGTTATTGAATATCTAATGGGTCCCGCCTTTGGATGTGAAATAATGCGGATACACTGTGGAGTGGAGTTGAGTGGAGTTATTGTGAGTAGATGGATTACTCACTGCACTTATTGCCGATATTTTCATATATATATTTCACCATAATTTCTGCAAACTGCTGCAAATACGCGTTTACAATTCACCTTTGAACCGATTATAGGTGCTTTAACTCCTTCTTTGACTGTTTAGCCCTGCATATGACTCCTCCAACCCCTCTGTCAATGCCTCATTACGACTCTCTTTGTCTCCCCACGACTTGTTTATCCTGTCCTGTCCTGTCCTGTGCTATCCTGTCATATCCTATCCTATCCTATCATATCCTTATCGTCATCTTTATATTTATATCTACATCCCTGTTCTTCCCTTTGGCCGTTGTCGTCCCCTCTGCGGCTAGTACATTCCTGTTGCGCTTTTCTTTTTCTATTTTTCTTTCTTTCTTCTTTTTATTCTTTTTTCTTTTACTCTTCTTTTTCTTCTGGCTTTGTTTTCTTGTGTTTCATCTTGATTACTGCTTTTCATTTTGGTCTCCGAGCTGCTTGATTGTATCGTTTATCAATGCCACGTGTATCCATTATATAACGACCTGCTGCGTAGTATGACATTTGTAGGCCTAATTTCCCTTATTACGCGTCGTAGTTTACCGTTTTTTACTATATTTCCCCATATTTTACCATATTTTATCACATTTTATCACATTTATCGGATGCCATCGGTTGTTTTCCATGACAAAATTCACCAGTAAACCCTGTTTCGTGTTTGTAATCATTAATTATTTTTGTCATGCATGTCACGCGAAAGTCACACCTCCGAGACGCGTTATCAAAATTTCAACCCCATTATGAGAATATGAAAGACTTTCAGCAGTCTTCGGGACGGTTTAATCAGTCAAAAGGCATTAAATCTTCGGCTTATCCATTCCCCACTACTCACTACGTGTTTTTCAACGCACTATAAGCCGGGAAAACTCCGTCAAGCTGGTGAATTGACACGTAGATACGACCTGCTGCCTTGCTGATAGCTTCAAAGCTTCAAAGCTTCAAAGCTTCAACTGGTTGTCAGTTCAGCCTTTTTAGTATGACCTCAGGCGATTCTGAGCGACGTGGCTCCTCCAGTTCGACTTCCTCGCTGTCTTCACTGTCCTCGCTGGACGAACCGTTGGTGGAAATAAGGAGCAACGCGAAAAACGCGAAAAACACGAAAAATAAGCAAAATACACTAGTAGGCCTGATGCCGCGTTCAGAAACCCCGGAATTGCCTAGGAAAAGGCTGATTCAGATGTCTTTATTTGGAGCTCCTGTGGATACAGCGGCTGGGACGGCGAAAAAGCAGAAGAAATCCGTTCAACAGGGGACAGCGAAAAGGGGCAGAAAGGCTAATTCGGGTAAATCAGCTTCTGGGAAAACCAAGAAACCACAGGAAAAGAAATCACAGAAATCACAGAAATCGCAGAAATCGCAGAAATCTGAGACGGAAAATAAGAAAAAATACGGGTACAAATCACGGAAGAAAGGCGAATTGCCAACTGAGGCCGAACCTGAAAAGAAAGACCGTCGAAGACGTACTGTGAAACCGATAGCAGACGACGTGACATGTCCATTGCAGAATTTCACTCCTTTCGTCCCAGACCAGCCTGTGACACTGGAAAACTCCTGGCTCAGCGGCGCGGTACTGCGACGCGTGCCTACAGAGATAGCCTCGACTACTGTACTGCTTATTTCCTTTATTCGCCAGTTCCGTGAGTGTTTTGATACCCATATGGCTAACAGTATATCCCCGCAGAGGCTGCTGACGGGTCTCGGGTTCCCGCCGGAGTATGCGGCTTCCCAGGCGTTTGTTTCCTTCAATAGGGCCGTTGAGCTGCCGGGGATCACCGTTACGCGGCCTGATGAGGAGTATAACCCACCGGAGATGAGTGAATTCTGTCTCCAGTTGTTTTTAGAACTTCTATCGCTAGTATTAAATCGTAAGGACAGAATCCGTAGGAAACAGCTGCCCAAGGCACTGGAGGAACTGGCCAGTTCGGTGCTGACAGTTTTTCCGTTGCCTACAGAGTGGAGAGATCCCGAGGAAGAGTCTTCAGACTTGCACACTGCGATTCTGGATCCTCAGCAGATGACTCCGCTAGATCGGTTGACTTTTCTGCGGTATTTAGTGCATACGGTGCTGGTAAATTCTGAGATGATCAAATCGTTTATTAACGATACTTCTGCTCAGCAGAAGGATGGGTACCTCAAGACTATCTACTACATTCCGAAGGACACGTCAGATTTTGAGCAGAAACTCCGCTTGGCTATTCAGGAGAAGACGGAGCAGAAGCCGGAACTCAAGGCTGAAAAGCCCGAGACGAAAGCTGACAAAGCTGACAAAGCTGACAAAGCTGACAAAGCTGACAAAGCTGAGAGCAAAACTGAGAGCAAAACTGAGAAAGAGGCTGAAAAGGAAGCCGAAAAAGTAGAAAAATGGAAAGCCGAGTTGGCCGACATGACGGAAACACTGGAAACAGAAGCCGAAGAGAGAATCCGTTCTGATCCTTTCTCGATTCGTCTGTTGGACTTTGTAGTGGGATCGGACGGAGTACAATTACGTCTCTACTACGTTAAGGGTCTCGGAGATACTGATTTTACTCTCTATGTACACTCTGAAGGGGCACTATACCGGGATATTCTACGGGGAAACATGCAAACCGCTGTAGAGTCCGAGGAATGGTATATTCTAGCAGAAACAGCTGATCAACTCAGCAGCACGGCAGAGTATCTCAGGGAGTACGTAGCAGAGAAGATGGACTTCAAATCTGACGGGAATCCCAGCACACCACAAGTACCCAAACTACTAGAGCTCACAGAAGTTCTAGCCCGGTTAGTGCAGCAAACAGCCGAGGCAGAGGTGAGAAGAGAGAAACGTATTTTATCCGAACGACGGAGACAGAGGAAACTAGCAGAGCTCCAGTCATATGCAGCAACAGATCTACCTTCCCGTAGAACACGAAGAGCAGCTCGCGGTGCTCCAGTGTCTTATAGGGAGCAAACTGAGGAAGATCTAATGCGGGATATAGATATAGAAAGTGGGGAAGAAGACGAATACAGTGGAAGAGGAGAGCGTAGCACAAGAAGAACGCGCAGAACGAGATCTACAGGGATCGGGTATAGAGATGAGTCGCCGGAGTTTTCGCCAGTACGGCGTTCTAGTAGGAAGACGCGGCGAATCAAGTATGAAGAGGAGGAAGATGAGGATGTGGATGAGGGTGAGGGTGAGGGTGAGAGGGAGGTGGATAGTGCAGAAGGAGAAGAAGAAGAAGAGGAAGATGAAGAAGAAGAGAGAGAAGAAGATGAAGGAGAGGACGCAAAGAAGGAAGAATTGGACGAGAAAGCAGTGAAGGAAGAGAAAGTCAAAGCAAATAAAGAGTCAGAGGAGGAGGGGGAAGAAGAGGAAACCAATGAGGATTCAGAAGAGGAATTCAAAGAAGAATCAGACGAACCTGAAGATTCGCAGGATTCTCAAGATTCAGAAAAACTCGAAGAACCTGGAAACTCAGAAGAACTCGAGGAATCAAACCATTCGGAAGAACCCGAAGAAACCGACCTATCAGACGAACCCGAAGAATAATGGAAACGAAGGGGAAACTCAAGTTAATTCTGTAAATATTTAGTCTAGAGACCTTGTGGGAACACTTTCATCACTTTCATCACTACAAACTCTTATTTTTCCCTCTTCTGCCAAATTATGAGCTCAAGTGTTCAGCACTCATCGTCTAATACACAGTTCACATCCAACTCGGAAATAATTAAACCACTTTTGAACCCCGGAACCAAAGATGACGTATTCACCACCTCCGGCATTTGCTGGTATTCAACGCTCTCCGAATTTCACTTTAAGGCACAGCCCACGGTCATCTTCGACGAACCCGCTGCACTCTACCGTCTCGTCTTCTGGACCACCGCTTGCACGATGCCTGAGAAATGGATTTCTATTGTGATGTAATGATGCGTAAACGCTGGCTATTGTAGTGTGAATAGTGTGAACTGAGTTTAAAGCCGCAAGAGGTAGCTTTCAAGTGCTTAGCTCTTCCGGGGTTCGCTGTAGAAAGTATTCACTATGCCCGGTGTTAGAGATGCCGGAATATGTACGCTTCTGACTGACGCTAAGCGTCTACAATGCCACCGGGATTGCAGTGGTGTTACAGTTTATGCATTAGATATTCGTAGAGGGTTGTGATTTCTGAAAGTCGTAGGACGCCGGATAATGGCTATTGATGGACTATAACGCGACGTTCTAGGCCTACGCTGGGGTTAACTGTCGTGGCATAGTTTATGAGAGTTATTAAAGCATTCTAGAACTTTGGAAGTCATACCATAAGACTATCTGTTTGATTTCCGTGATTTATATTGCCATATATCACGGCAGTTCCAGTAGTTTGCACATGAGTTGAGATGTTGCACTTTCGGATTCCTAATTGGCACCTGCCCGATACAGAAACAAAGTTTTGACTTTGACAGAACCTTAATGTATACCTGCATTAGCGCATACTACTGCTGCAGGCTCAACGTTAATTATGTCGGCGGAAAGCTACACTCTAAAAAGTCTAAAGCTTAATACGCGTCTGGCTGTCCCGTAAAAACGGTGCGCGTCTCTCGAGGTTGTAGTTTTACGTCGGATCAGGAAAATTGAAGCCATAAATGATGGAAAACAGTGTATTATTAAACGCGAAACAAGAAAGAATGTTTGGGCGGAGGTCTAGAACGCGTCGTTTTCGTTCTACGCGGTTTCCGCATAGACGCAGAGCGTCTGAAATCAGGATCAATAGTCGTATAATATGAAATCGAAAACCCAGCTTCTGAGAGCACATTGTAGAAGATCAAGGCATAATCTTTACTACCGCCGCCTGGACAAAAGTGGGGTTGCCAGTCTCAAATAACGCGGCCGTATTCTGGACAGATTCTCGTGAATGAGCATCGGTTAGGACGAGATCTGTTGATTTTGCTGCCAGCTACGGTTGTATAGCAGACTCCTCTCCATAATACCCGTTTCTAGCCATCCAGCAGGTGGTCAGGTGTACCCCAGATGAACCCAATATATAGTAAACCAGGTGAATAAAGCTGTAACACCCATACCTGTCTTGAACTTCTCGGCTGTGCCCGTTTCCATCTTTTCGTAGTTGCCAAAGCGGACAGTCAAACAGTAACTAGCGTTGCAGCATCAGAGCAAACCAGAAACAACAACGACAACAACCAAGGAAACTCGAGATACAACAGGAGTATTACAAGATGCCGAAGAAGTGAATTGTTCAGTTAATTTAACAATTTAAGAGCTTCGGCTTTCAGTCTTTTGCCGATTGTATATACGCGTATGCAATGGCGACGTAGGGTTATGCATGTGAATACAAATACAGTAACTTCCACTCACGTGACCAATTTTCTTCATTTGCCTTCTACATATTCCGGGCTGTAATTACTCAAAGCACGGTAAGTAGAGAATTGCGAATTAAACAGACAGGGAATATGAGCAAATTGAGTGCTGTTGCGCCTACCAAATAAACTGATATTCACGCCACGACATCAACTCGTTGTCATAGCTATGACGCAGAATCATGCAACCTACGCGTTAAGGTTTCGGCATTTAAAGATCACATAAGCTTAGAGATATACTTTCGGCTGCTCGGCAACGATTTTCTTTAATTTTTCAGTCTTTCAAATTTCAGCTTTTATAGATTTTTCATATTTAATCTCAAGAGACGTTAAACTCACCAGTAAACCGTAGTATCACTTTGCAACCACAGCAACTAACGCCACTATTCATTCATTTACACGCGGCTTCTATCCGCGTATCCAATAACAGGGACGTGTAGATGCCACGCCTCGGATATTCGAAAACGGCTGCACGCACTTACTAAGCTCGAAAGGGCAGGTAGAGTGCGAACCTTCTGCTCGGAGAAGTTTTAGTTAGCGGGAGGCAACGAGGCGGATCCCTGCGGACTTCTCAGACCGATTCGACTGTTTCAAAGTCAAAGCAGCAACACTGTGAGTCCAACGGCAATTAAAGTATCATCATTGTTCATTGGCCGAGGCCCGGGACAGTCAAGAGGAGGCAATGAAAGAAAAAGGGAAGAAAACTGAAAAAAAAAATAAAAAAAAGAAAAAAACAATAGGAAAAAAGAAATACAGTTACCGAGGGATTCGTAGGACTGAATCTTTGTTCGTTTGTTTTGAAGGATTGTTGAATCCCGCTGGAATCATATTTCAGCCTAATGTGCAACCTGTGAGAATGCCGAATAGCCGTACTTCAGAGGCCCGGGGCGCCGTTTGACTGCAGAAATGCGAGAAAACTGCCGTAGCTCTCATGTGTCATCTACGCATTTACGCAGTTCCGATTTTTAAAAAACTGTTCTTCTGACGTTTTGGGAATTATACTTTGGACGAAGCGGACACTGGCCGACAGCAAGTTTCGGCTAACTGGGACGAGGGACCCGTCTCAGTGCAGCAAGATGACCCGAGGCGAACTGGCCCGGGAAAGCAGATATGTTGCGACTATTGCTAGAAGAGCGTAAAAATTTCCAGCCTTTACTCTCCATAAAGGATTGTAATGTCAATGAAAACAGCGTAGTTGAGCAGTTCGACTGGAATTCGTCGTGGAATGCCCACGGTGTTCCGACGTACTTCACCCAGTTGTCGTATAGTTAACGGCAGGCCGAAGCAGAGGCCCGTCCGGATGATTTGTCCGGGTCCGTTTCACATTGGAAACGGCTTTTAGCGAGTTTCGTCGGTGTAACAAAGTTTAAGAGATGAACTCTAAGTGTCCAGGTAAAAAATTTGTGCAAACTGTAAACTCTATACTTACCCCATATGAAATAGTAAGTAAAAATAAGGTTTACGGGAGTACCTTGCGCTATAAACTTAAAAGTGTGGCAAGGTACACGTACAGGCTGAGGGATGCTACAGAAGAGAAAAAAGACTGCTTTGAATTTTAACCAGCTGTTGTAAGAGAGAATAGTCTTGTCGAACAGTTCCATGCCTTTTCAACTAACATTATGCAAAGATTTGCCTGCTTGGTCTTTGCTGCTTCTCGCTCAACTCTATTCCTTGCAGCTAGGTTTGCGTAAACCTTATTCGAAAAATAAGCTTATTCCGAGAGAAACGTTGTTATGCTCAATTCATCGAATTTCCGGCCGGGACAGGTCGAATTCGCCACGGCAAAGGGCTAGATCTTTTCGAAAAAGACGGCCTTTATTGCCCAAGTGGGATGAAAACCGTTTCAAATGAATATACTTTACAGTTTTGCGTTAAACTCTGCAGTTTCCGACGTCGAAAACCTAGGCCTAACCTAACTCTCCGGCTGACAATCGAGAAAAATGTCAAACTAAATCCATAACAGCGGACTTTACGACCGGTTTACTATCAATTTCCTTATAAACTTCAAGCCCTTGCAGTTTACTGCTCTTGGAGTATATATATCTCCGCCATTTCCTGTCAAAATGCATTATCGAAATCCCCAAACTGTCAACCTGTCGTAATCAATCAAAACCTTGGTGTATACTAACACATTTCAACCAACTATCGACACTCCTTTGTTTTCTTGAGGATATCCAACTTCTTACATTCCTTTCAACACAACAGTCACTCCTTCAATCAATTCACAATGTTGTCGCTCACTCAAAACGCTCTCTTTGCCCTTGCGGCTTCAGCCGTCTTGACTTCCGCTATGCCCGCACAGCACAAGCACCACGTACACGAAAAGCGCGACGCCGGCACCTGTGCCTTCCCTACTGACGCAGGACTCGTGGCCGTTACCCCTAATAGTGCCAACGGCGGCTGGGCCATGTCTCCGGACCAGTCTTGCACTCCTGGATCCTACTGCCCCTATGCCTGCCCCCCTGGCCAGCTGATGGCCCAATGGGACCCCTCATCTACTTCATACACATACCCTGGGTCTATGAATGGAGGGCTGTACTGCAACTCTGATGGAACTGTCTCCAAGCCATTCCCGAACAAGCCATACTGCTATGACGGCCAGGGTACCTATCAGGTGGACAATCAGATTGACGAAGTTGTTTCCTTCTGCCAGACGGTGCTGCCAGGTAACGAAGCTATGCTGATCCCCACTGAAGTGTCTGCCAACTCGCAGGCAACTCTGGCTGTTCCCGGGACGGACTACTGGGCTCAGACGGCCGCCCACTACTATATCAACCCCCCTGGTATCGACACTAGCACTGCTTGTGTCTGGGGAAGTTCTGACAACAACTGGGGCAACTGGGCTCCCTTTGTTGCCGGAGCCAATGAAGCCGGCGGCGAGACATTTGTAACTCTGGGCTGGAACCCCATTTACCTGGAGCCCACTGCTGCCCATAGAAACGTCGTTCCCGACTTTGGTGTGAGAATCACCTGCCCCGACGGGAACTGCAATGGTCTCCCCTGTGAGATTGATCCCTCTGTGAGTGGAGTTAATGGTGTGACGAGCAACAATGGAAATATCGGTGCCGGAGGTGCCGGATTCTGTGTGGTTACTGCGCGTGATATGTCGAAGGCTAAACTGGAAGTGTTCCGCACTGGTTCTTCTGGTTCTACGGGCTCTTCTGTGAAGGCCGTGGTGGGGAATTCCACACTCACAGGAAATGGAACCATTCCTGCTACTTTCACGAACGTGACTGTTTCTTCTGGCACCCCAGAAGCCACAGCTGTACCCACTAATGAACCCACTGGCGCTGCTTCTGCTGCTGGGGCCAATACTCTGCTTGGACTGGCTTGTGCTGCGGGCGTGTTGGTTGCTCTTTTGTAACACTGCTGTATTATAAATAATTGTATAGGTTGTCCTGGATAGGACGGACGGACGGGATAAATATTGATAGAACCGGTTTGTATATTATTGATTTGGTGAACCGTAGAGAGAAAGGCAAACGTGACGGTGTTGGATTGAAGGGTCTTATGAGATAGAATGTCTTACGAGGAAGGGCAAAGAAGAGAAAGAAAAAGTGGGCCAAAGTATAGTGATTTTGCGTATTTCGGGCGAAACTCGAAATATGGGGGAACCTACTGATATAGTACTACTATAGCAATAGAGCAACTCAGGGTATCTGACTGTTTCCTCGCTTCCTAGGCTTCTAAAGTGTAGAACTATCAAATAGATTTCGCTGAATATACGACACTTTTCTTAATACCTGTTTGTTGTACTTTCAATGTATAACTGAATCGCAGTCCTATCTTTTTACTGACTCGAGTTTTCATCCTTGTTATTGTAAATGTCAATGGTACTGTAAATCTCTCATTTACCTCTAATAGAACACAATATAAAATGCCAGTCAAATCAAACACAGGTGTAGTAATACATACAGACGTCAACTAGAAACACTCAACAGGTTATTTGGTGTGAATCTTTGTTGGACAACAGATGGACGAAGATAAGCTGTAAGGTTTTGATGTGAGTATTTGCTTTTTAACATTATACAAATATATGTACGGTAGATTAACACACAGATGATAAACAGAGAAACATATATACGCAGAGTAACATAGTAATGAGAACATCAACCTACAACTTACCCTAGCATCACAGCCCATACAGACCACCAATAAGCAGGGCATCCACTTCGCTGCCGGACTCTACAAACGATGGACCACCAGGAACTTTTCCCGGCAAACACAGCAACCCATTGGCTGCTTGCAAGCTGGCTACTCGGCTGCTACGCTGCATTCCTGTACTAGAAGCTCGCAATACCAGTTTTCCCTCGCAGAGAACCTGGTGAATGATAACCCTGTGATACTCAGGACGAGAATCCAGCTTTACCCGCTGTTCCAGGGTAACTTTCACTCTCGGCAGGTTGTATCCCTGTTTGCTTAGATCGTAACCTGCAAATAACCGCAGGGATGGGAGAACAAACAGATGGAAAGTGACTAAAGCGGACGCTGGATTCCCCGGCAGAGCAAATATTGTCTTTGGATGCTCAGAATCAAAATGTAACGTGGCAAAAGTTGTAGGTTTCCCAGGTTTCATCGCTACTCGGCCGAAATGAATCAATCCGCCCAATTTTTGCTCAATTATAGGCTTCAAAAGATCCATTTCACCCATTGAAACACCACCAGTAGTAATAAGATAGTCTAACCCATGTTCTACGTATGCTCTACGGATAGTTTCCTCCAACATATTCGCCTTATCCCTGGCAATCCCCAAATCAACCGTTTCATACCCTAAAGCCCGCGCCGCAGCTAACAGAGATGGCCGATTGCTATCCCATATCTGCCCCGTCGGCAGCCCCGCAGCCAACCCCGCAGAATCAGCGCTCGACACATCCAACAGCTCATCACCGGTAGATAGCACGCCGATCTTGGGTTTCCGAAACACTCGGATCTCTGAAACTCCTACGCTAGCTAAAACTCCTACTTCTCCCCCAGCACTGGTGATAACAGATCCTCTAGACATCACCAGCGAACCGGCAGCTACGTCAGAACCAATTTCTCTTATATTATCTTCTACGGCTACCCCCTCGGCCAGAATTTCTACGGTTTTCTCCTCCTGGCCGTCAGGGGTCGTTTCTACGAGCTGAGTCTCCTCAATCATCACTACAGCGTCTGCCCCAGGCGGAAGCGGTGCTCCCGTCGTTATTCGGGCTATGGTGCCGGCTTGAAGCTCGGGGAATTCTCCCGAACTTCCAGCGTGCGATACGGAAACTACAGGGTACACACCAGGACCGTCGGAATGTCGGACCGCATATCCGTCTACTATACTGGCACGGAACGGCGGGACTGGGATTGCGGCGTACACGTCTTCGGCAACGATGCATCCTACGAGCTGTTTATCTGTGATTGGGAGAGATACAATTTCACCTTTCAGGGTGTTTTCCTCAATGGATTTCATTGCCTGGGCCATGGGGATCATAGGGTACGGAGATTCACGGGATCTCTTGGGTACGGCTTCTCCGAGGGTTGTGGATTTAGCGAGTTTGTGGAAAGAGATGCCACAGTTATTGCCTTTAGACGGAGTAGAATTGTGGCTATGGCTGTGGTTGTGGCTGTGGTTGTGGCTGTGGTTATGGCTGTGGCTGTGGCTGTGGCTGTGGCTGTGGCTGTGACCACTCAAATTCAAAGCCTCAGCTGGGGGCGCGTCTTTCAACGTCCGCTGAGCTTTGGCATGCAAAGCACGGGAATCCCGCATCCCCAGCTGCGACAGCGCATGCGGCAGAACAGCCACAACAGCTTCTAAATTCTCCCGAGCTCCCCGCGGAGATCCTGGCAATGTAATCACTACTGCGTTCTTATATACACCAACTACGGGCCTAGACATTGCGGCAAACGCAGTTTTCTCAAGGGACTTCGCCAGCATCAAATGGACAATCCCAGGAGCAGTTTTCTCTAGCAACGGCGTCACAGCCTCCGGGGTACAGTCTGTCAGTGTAAATCCGGTACCACCAGCTGTTAATATAAGAGAGGTTTCTTTGTCTGTAAGGAGGATTTGCTTGATAGCTGCCTGGATTGCTGGGATGCTGTCTGGGACGATAGTTTTCGATATAATGGTGAATTCGCCCTTATCTCCGCCAGATTCCTGGTTGAATTTCTCCAAAGTGAGCTGTAAAGCCGCTGTAGTGTTGTCGAGCGAGGCATCTTTGCTGCAGCTGTCTGATACGATCACTATTCCTGTTTTGAACTGCATTTTGATAGTAGTAAGAGCGCGTTGTTCCGTGGAGTGTGGGATGTGGGATATGTCTTTATCTGGTTCTATAGAATAGGGCAGTATACAGTGAATAGTAGGGATAAGTAGGGATAAGTAGGGATAAGTAGGAATAAGTAGGGATAAGTAGGGATAAGTAGAAATAAGTAGCAATAACTGTAGGAATAACAGTAACAATGGTACTATATAGACTATAGCATTCCTACTATACCATAACCATCATACTATAAAGATTTATAGTACCCTCATCACACGGTTATAACCACCTCCATACATCAATTGCTCGCTCCATACGCCTACTGTGTGCCTCTCGGGATTCCCCGAAAAGCGTTTCCCGATTCGGCTGTAGGAGAGGATACCTGAAGTGTGGCGCAAGCTCCGTTTTATTCCGCTTCCTTCCGCGTTATTCCGTCTCGTCTCGTTTCGTTCCGTTTCGTTCATTTTCACGTGCAATCATGAGATGCGTAATTTTTCACTTTTTTCCCAAACCTGCGGGGCTGTCAAATTAAATTAATGGCCCGAGATAAGAAAATGCGGTAGAAAAGTAGAAAAGCGGGAACGAAAAGGGCCGAGAATCCGAGGGAAAAGTGAGGAGAAACTGAAAAATAGCAAGGTAAATCCGACGTAAATATGTCTCATATACGGAATTTAAAGCCGTAGTTTATATAATTTCAAGCGTAGAATTGATATGGAGTATACAGTGAACTGCAGGCAGCCAGTCAGCGGCGGGAACAAATGAGCCCTCCAGCATATCGCCCAAGCAGCAGACTGCAGACTGCAGACTGCAGTATCCTATTTAGATATTCGATAGCTGTAAGCGTAGTGTGTAGTCAAGTTGTAGAAATACGAAGCGAGAGGATCCGAGTGGGGAATTGGATTTGAGACTGGGAAATGGGAAAATAAGGAATAGTGAGTAAATTGGCAATTTGCAATGCACGTTGAACAATTGCGCAATCACTGACGACAAGTGTAGTCAGCCAATGCCGTCAGGTGAACGTTAGGCGATTGTTAGACGATGTGACAGCCAGGGCAGAGTATATAAGACGGTATCCGTCATTATGAGTATACAGCTGTGTAGTTACGTAGTTGTCTATGTATATATCTGGTTATATAGCTATCTGATTCCAGAACAGACTATACAGCTTCTACTTGTAGATATCTTAGACAGATATATTGATATATATATAACACTAAGCACTCAACTATTCGGCACACTATGAGCAACGCAGCAGCATTTGAGCTCAACAACAAGAGCTACGTCGACGCCTTCACCCCCGAGAAGAGCGCTCTGGCCTTACCACCCAGCAAGCACGTTGCTGTCGTTGCTTGCATGGATGCCCGCTTAGACGTTGCCAAAGTATTTGGAATCAATGAAGGAGAAGCCCACGTTATCAGGAACGCCGGGGGAAGAGCTTCTGATGCACTGCGGTCTGTTATCATCTCTCAGAGACTGCTGGGCACCCGGGAGTTGATTGTGCTTCACCATACTGACTGTGGGATGCTTACATTCACTGACGAGGCTCTCCACAAGCAGTTGAAGGAGGAAACCAAAGGGAGCGACTATGATGGACAGTTTTTACCCTTTAGCGATTTAGAAAAGAGTGTGATTGACGATGTTGAGTTTCTTAAGAAGTCTGATTTGGTTTTGGATGTCCCGATTACAGGGTACATTTATGATGTCAAGACTGGGGGTGTCAATAAGGTGATTAGCACCGAGTAAGTGTATGGGAATGGGAGTGATGACTGGGAGGTTTATAAATGATGAGTGATGAGTGATGAGTGTTATGAGTAGTGAAAAATCTAGAAATGTGTATGTGAACTGTGAAATATGATACGTAGGGCTGAGAACAACTATCTGATTGAAAGTAGGAAAAGTAGGAAAAGTAGGACTTGCGTGGAAGATGGCAGACATAATAATGTGGGTATTTTCAACCAGGACAGAAGGAATACGAAAGAATTGCGGAATTCAGGATTCAAGCAGGTGGAAAGATGATCGAGTGTGAACAGGAAATGATCTCAAAAGGACAACCAATTTTATTCCTGGAAGGTTTTGACATGAAATATAAACATCTAAAGTTGAATCTGAAAATAGAATGTAAGAATGGGAACTGCTGAAAGATAAGCTGTATATTGCTAGAGAAAGCACGGAGAATGAGAAAAAAGATACAGTGCGATCTTTGGAGAACGAGAGACAAAATACGCTCACCTCTTTAATACCTTTCAAAGGTTTCCAGGGACAGCACCAGAATTCTGGGAATCAGTTAATTTGGGGTTCCATAACTGTAGTTCGTAGTACAACGTTCTTTCTCACGCTTAGCACAGCTTAAGAGTAAATATCGTTCTACTGGAGTCTCAGCTGTTTTGTCGGTACAAAAGTGGCGTAAAGAGCGGAAACCATCAAAATTTTAACCAAAATAAGAATTTTATATTTCTATTATTCGATACAGAGGGAAATTTGTCACGCTTGAGCATCTATTCAGCCCATATCACTCACATCCGTCAGCCCCACTCATATTATAATTTTTATAATTTTTCACTCTGATTGCATTTTTTTACCCTTTTCGATATCAGCGACTTATGAATTTTAGATCACTCAACATTTAATCGCCTACTCCTGGAGGAAAACGCAACTTGGCCTGCAATTGATACCTCTCAACAGAGGTATTTGAGCTATTTTGAGGCATACTTTGAAGACTAAAGCTGCTTCTGTGCTGGTGTTGCTTAATTAATTACTATTAGCGACAATACTTCCGGCATAAAAGCTCTTGCTCATCGGTTATCAACCGTTGAACTCAGGCTATGTCTATTTGATTACGCTATCATTAAATATGACCAAACCAATATTACTCTGTTGATACCCCCATATAACTCTTCAACTTGACAGCCAAACAGTATATAAATAGCAGATTTCATACATATACGTACTGTAAAACACAGAATAATAAATGGAAACATGTATATCGCGTCCTACCGTTCGTACTCTCATCTCCAACCAACCTCAGCCCCACATCACATCTCATCCCATACCTTAACATCGCATCTCCTCTCACCTCTTCCTGCACAATTTCATCATTTCTTCCCTAGCTGGGCCCCGATTTATATAAGAAAGGCTCCCCTCTTCCTCATTTTCAGCAGGATTGCGGGTCGGAAATTGGCATTCAGTGTGTATTTCCAACTCAGAATTCCCAACTGTACTGTCCCAATATGCTCAAAACACGTCTGGCTTCAAATATACCACCAAAGACCCCCGCTCTCTGTTTCCCAAGGTTTCTCAACTCACATACAATGAAATCAGGCCTCCATACGCTGCAATCTCTGCCAAAATCGTCCTCGCTGACAGCCAGGACCGACCCGGACCCTGCAGTTCCTACAATTGAAGCTGCCATGCAAGCGTCCGACGATTTGCTGCACAGACCGCGTATCCTGAAAGGCGGGCAGTTCACATGGTTAACTCCGCAACGTCATGAACAGTTTGAACTTCTGTCTACTTCCCCGCGGGCTATGGCTGATCTGGGCCTGGACCAGTCTGAAAAGGATACAGAGCTGTTCAAGAAGGTCATGGCTGGTGAGGAGGTGCTCTACGACGTGGAGAAAGGCGTGTATCCTTATTCTCAGTGCTATGCTGGTTATCAGTTTGGAACATTTGCTGGACAGCTTGGAGACGGGAGAGTCGTGAACCTATTTGAAGCTACAAACCCGGAAACTGGGGTAAAATACGAGCTGCAGCTGAAAGGCGCTGGGTTGACGCCTTTCTCTCGCTTTGCTGACGGGAAAGCTGTTCTCAGATCAAGTATTAGGGAATATCTCATCTCTGAGTACTTATCAGCACTTGGGGTACCGACGACACGTGCTTTGGCCATCACATCTCTTCCAAAGACGCTGGCCAGACGCGAGAGGATCGAGCCTTGCGCTATTGTGACCCGAATGGCTCCAACGTGGGTCAGAATAGGAAGTTTTGATCTGCACAGATGGCGCGGGGATCGAATTGGAGTTCGGAAACTAGCAGAACACTGTATTGAAGACGTTTTCGGTGGCGAGGAGAAACTGGTGGCTCCCACAGACTCACCAGAAGAACCCGACACCCGCTACAGTAGGTTTTACCGAGAAGTAGTCCGTAGAAATGCTGTTACAGTAGCGTACTGGCAGTGTTATGGGTTTATGAATGGAGTTTTAAATACAGATAACACTAGTATAGCTGGGCTGAGCATGGATTTCGGTCCTTTCGCTTTGATGGACACTTTTGATCCAAACTACAGTCCAAACCACGACGATGGGTCCCTTAGATACAGCTATAGTAATACTCCTACCGCTGTATGGTGGAGTTTAACCAGGCTGGGTGAAAGTCTGGCCGAGCTGCTGGGGGCCAACGCCGAAATGCTGGCCGACGAGCATTTCCTGCAGGAGGGGCCGGCCGAAAGTCAAACAGATGAGATCATTGCTCGAGCGGAAGGCAGGATTGAAAGAGCCGGTGAAGAGTATCAGAAAGTCGTAGGCGATAAGTATAACGAACTGATGCGGCAGAGACTCGCGTTGGTACAGGAGGAGGAGTCTGACTACGAAGAGCTGTTCAGGCCTATGTTGAGGATGCTGGAGAGGTGCGAATTGGATTTCAATAAGTTTTTCCGGAAATTAGGAGATTTCCCACTGTTTGCTGAACCAGCCCTACAGAAGGAGGAACTGGCGAAGAAAGCAGAGATATTCTTCCCACAGGACAGAGGAGCGTATCCTGATCTTTCATTAGACGAAGCAATCAACGACGAGCTGCTCCCATGGTTGGAAATCTTCCGAGCTCGTCTACAGAAGGAGGGATCCGTAGACGACGGTGCCAGACAGGAGAGAAGCAGGAAAGTGAACCCGAAGTTTGTGCTCAACAACTGGATTCTCAACGAAGTGATTGAAAACGTTTCACAGTGGAGTACTCCTGTGTACCTGGATAAAGTACTCAAGATGTGCCTTGATCCGTTTAACGAGACTTGGGGGCTTTCTAAGCAGGAAGAGGAAAGACTGACAGGGGACGTTCCAAGAAGGGAACGGGGTTCTCAGTGTTCCTGCTCTTCGTAGTGTGTATGCTAGTGTGAATAGTACAGTGGATAGTGCAAAATCAGGTGAATAGTAAATACGATAGTACAAAATAGTTGAAAGAATGAGTAAATGGGTGGCCTAGATGTGCTATAACTGTATTCTGAGATCATAAGATAGGAAATATGTACGATACGACGCGGTGAATCACATCTCAGATTATGCTGAATAAAACTAAGGATAATACGTGCTTAAGGAAAAGAGGATAATGCTAGACTTTAAAACAACCCCTTGCTGAGTTTCTTAATATAAATAAACAGCAAAACAATCAACACCAGCACGACAGCCAACTGCACAGCATTCACAGCTAGTCGTCTAGTGATCATCCCTCTGTTGTGTTTCTCAATCTCATAAATGCATTCCAAATTCCGTTCAAAGATCTCACAGGCCTCATCAATGATATCCTGCTTCTCTTCTTCCGTCAAGTCATTACGCGTTGCCAACTCGTACTCCCGTTTAAAAGACAGCCGCAGAAGCTCCTCATCTGGCACGTTGAACCGGAAGAGATACGTTCCGAGATTCGGATCCTCCTTCACATCAGGGATCGGCCCGAGGGTCTTTGCCAGGGAAGATCTCATAATACGCCCACCAGCAAACAGAGCCAGGTACATAACGTGCGAATAAGCCACGAGAACATGGGGTTTCTCAGCCACAGTTTCTTTGATATGTTGAACGAATTCAATTTGTTTTGAGCGGATAGGTTGAGCGTATTTCTCAGGGTGGTGATCGTAGAAGAAGTCTAGATCTTTCTTCAGGTTTTCAGTACGAGCGATATCGTCATTCCACACTTTGCGGAGGATCTCAGCCACCCGCGTGTCCTTGGCCATTTCCTGTTTATAGCATTCTTCAAAAGTACGGAAAACGTGGTAGAAAGACTGCAACCCCTGACGATAGATTTTAGGATCTTTCAAAGCTAGGGAGAAACGAGCTGTGACTGCTTTATCGATCTTGTTGTGGGCAACACGAGTAGCCACGTTAATCCTGTTGGCTAGAGCACCCACGTCAGTAGGCAGCGGGATCATCTCACCCTGAGCTAGGATTTTCTGCTTAGTAGTTGACATTTTTGACCGTATTGTGTGGATAGAAGGTGGTTATTCACTTGATATCGGCAAACTACGCGTCTTGTGGGGGAAAACTAGGCAGGGAATGTAAAAAACAGGAGTGGAATATTGGCCTGCTTATAAGGTATAAGGTATATAAAGTAGAACTACGAGGAAAAGCATACACCAGAGGATATAAAAGATTTAGTACATTTGCAAAAATTGTATCCCGCTATATTGAGACTTCCCCATACATTCCCGAAAAAGGCGGATGTGATGCCCCTGAGACGGAACCCAGTTCGGGTGAGCTATGGTTCTAAGACATGCAGTATGAACGTTTACGGGACAGCCACGTAGATGTAATTATGCTATAGAGTACTTAGAATACTGTTTGGACTTAAATAATAGCAGTTTAGCGGACATTTAAGGCCCTGTCAGCTGTATAAAAGATCTGATTGATTGATAGCCATTTCGCTTGATAGCCTGAGAAAGTATGAGAGGAGTCGCCAAGTGCTAGAAATTAAGTTTAGCACGCAATGTAAACGGATAGGGTAGTAATTTGACTGATTAGGTAAAGAAACTGTGGCGCAGTAGGAAAAATCAACAAATGCCGATACGGAGTCCGAGTTTAACATTACTTGCGTTAAGGTGCATGCGACCCGCGTATTTCTGCATGAAGCTTGCTGAAATTTCGGGTCAGATAGGAAAGAGGATGGGAGAAGCGATTCCCGGGTCAGCGATAAGAAGAGTGGAACTGAAAGATTGCTCGATCGGAGGAATAGGAGGATACTGGTGGGATATAGCGAAATATCAGATGAATATCAGATGAATATAGGATGAATATGGAAGAAATAACCCCCAGAAATACATAACCCAAGAGATTCTAACGTCATACTATTAAATATAACTATCTGGCTCAACCAGATTGCCTATATAGTTTATCTATCGAAGAATTATAGCGAATCTTATACTTATCAGCCCATTCCGTAAGAATTGAGTAAGCGAATGCTGCCACTTCGCTCGGATCACTGACATTAGTTATAGGCAGTGAATACGGATCACGGTGCGGCCTGAGACCAGCTGCGTTGACCGAGGAAGCACTGGAATTGGAATTGGAAGTAGAATGAGAATTAGAGTGGGAGTTCGAACTCGAACTCGAACTCGAACTCGAATTTGAGCTTTTAGAGCTGGAATGAGTGTTAGAAGAGTCATGGTTAATTGGTTTCCTGCGCCGACAGCTCCAGGTATTCTCAAAAGATCTCTCCACATCATCAATAGACAGAAACTCCCTGCCCTGATTGTAATCTCTGATACTGAGATCATCGTATTTGATGTAATCAACCACTCCACTCTGATACTGTTTCAGCTTTTCGTATACTCTTTTCTGAGCTGCGAGCGTTTTCTCTGTCCCATCAGCGGAGCTCAAGCTATCTTCCAGTTCCGCTAATAATCCATTCACCCGCAGCGCGTGTATATTTGTCCGATGCAGCAGAGACATCTTCCTGTACAGCATACTACGAATATGGAATAGCAGACCTTTCAGGTACTTCAGCCGGGAAACAAAAGTCCCCGTGCTGGATCCCGTACCGGAAGCAACATAGTTCTTGGACTGATAGTCTATTGAACCAATACAGTGGTTCGTATACTGCACCAGTCCATCCCAGTCCTGTATAGTTGTTTCTGGTCTGCCAATGACCGCCCGGGCTTTTGATAAGTAGTCAAAACAGATAATAAACATGAGAATACAGTCTACTTTCCCTAATACTGCTTTATAGTAAGCGTCTCTATCCAGTTCATGATGTGACTTCTTTTCATAGTCGGATTCATGTTTTTTACTCCTGGCTTGTGTCATCCAGAAAAGGTACTTCTGATGATACTTTTTATACTCTTCTTGAGACATTTCACTATGTACTTCAGGTTTCAGCTTACCAGTGTTACCAGATTGATTCTCGCTACGACTGTGGTTGTTGTTTGTAGTGTGAGAAACGGCCCCAGTTGACGATACCTGAGGTGTGACAGCTACTGCTGAATCGTGACTCGTTTTAGAGCTTCCAGATTCAGTCTTTGGCCGTTTTTTCGTCTTTAGTGTCATATAAACAGATCCAGTCTTAGTAGGCGAACGATTGTGGCCATCGCTTTCAACGACATCTGATTCGGAAGAAGAATAATCGTTAGCCCGCAGTTTCCTCCTTTTATCTTTAGCGATTTCTTTTGACTCAGGAGCAGCAGAAGAGCGAGATTCCGCTGCTGGACTGGACCTGAAAATTGAGCTGGTTTTCATACCGGCTTTCTCCGTGCTTTTTTCCTTTTCTTTAGACGTAGATTTCACTGTTTTCAGTCTTTCTCTGTCTTTTTCTTTTTCTTTTTCTTTTTCTTTTTCTTTTTCTTTTTCTTTTTCTTTTTCTTTCTCTTTCTCTTTCTCTACGGTAATTTTCTCGGAAGTTTTTACTGGTTTAGACGTGTCTTTCTCACTCTTTTTCTCAATATCTTTCCTGGAAACGTACTTATCATCCACATTTGCGGATTCAGATCTGTGTGAATCTCCGCTCTGTTTGCCTGCTTCTGGCTTCTTTGGCCGTTCACCTGTTTGCTTAATTTTACTGCTTGAAACCAAAGGCTCCTTGCTGCTTTTCTCCTGTATTCTTTTAAGTGCTGTGGAATTGAGATACAGGCAGACAGGCAGCTTGCTATCCGATACTTTCTTCAAATCTGCTTTTACATTCTTTGTTCTGATTACTGTTTTCACAGCATGACCAGCTCGGGTATCTGTGGAATCAGGATCAGGCGAGGAAAAAGAGGAAGCAGCTTTCACACTTTTCATCCGTTTATCCGCTGACAGAGCCGACGAATATTCCGTAGATCTTTTCACTTTCGCTGCCGGCAGCAATCCAGTGGGTTTCCCATTCTTCTCTACAACTTCTCGCTTCGCGGGTGCTTCAATCTTCTCACTCTTACTCAAATCCAAGGCCTCGATATCGTCTCCAGTCTCCTGGAAATCGGAGAATTCCGGAGGGAGAGTAGGAGATATCAAATCTAAAGGTATATCTTCGTCAAGGCCCTGGAAAGCAGGGGGCAAAGACGGTGAGATCATAGCCGGCAAAGGAGGCAGCACATCTTCAGGAGCTTTCGGAGGAGACTGTGGTGGATTTACTGGCGGGGGTGTCGTTTTCGCGGATCTCAGAGTATCCGGTTTCTTGCCAGGGCTAGCGGATTTTGGCTGAAAGGTAATTAGAATTAGCAAGTGAGATAATAGAGAAAGAAGGAAAAGAAATGAATATAACACGGAAACAACAAAATACTACAGATTTTACAACTTACTGTTAAAGCAGCACTCTGGTGCTTCGGTTTGGAGTTCACTGGAGTAACAGATCTTCGCCCTGCGGCGAATATCCGAGATTTGCTTGAACCAGCTGATGACATGAATAATAGCGAGTTCAGAGGCGATTGTAGGCTAAAATGATACAGCGAGTGGCACAGCAAATGGCACAGCAAACGGCACAGCAAACGGCACAGCAAATGGCACAGCTAGTGGTATCATGAGATTGGTTTTAATTTTACAGGTTGGAACTGCTGAACTGCTGTCGGTGTAATATTTCCTGTAAGAGAGATTTCAAGCTTCCATATCTCTCTTCAGACCAAATTAGCAGTTTATAACTACGTGGAGATACCGGAGAAACGCGACTTGTACGATACTCTACGGGGAAGTCCTTCAGGATTCACAGAATACCCCACTTATAACAGCCAGTAGTTTGGAAAGAAGACAATTGAGTGCTGTTGAAACCTGAGAGTATAACAGGGCATTCGACTATTCAGAGTTCATTTAGTAGCCAATTATAAGTCAAGAACGCAGAACACGGCCCCAACCAGCTAATTCCCATAACTGTAGAACACCCAATTGAAAGCACAATGGCTCTAATAGCCTTAAACGACACAACAGAACAAAATTTCAGAGGACTACCAGTGCTTCCTTCGCAGTTTTATCTCTCAACTATCAATTAATTCCCTCAGGTAATCACCAGAGACCATAAACCTGCTTCCATACCATTCCCAGAACCTACAGTATACCCAGAATACCGTCAATATAGCTATCCGCTCTCTGACATACCATAAAAGCCGTTTTCTCCTCTGCTATCCTCTCCTCTCCTCACATATCCCCTCACCTTTCTAAAGCTGCTTCTCACCTAACATACCTAACCTAACCTAACATGTTGAAAATCGCTTGAGTCCCTAACAAAAGCCAGAAGGGGTGCAAGGGGCTCTGTTATGGGACAAGAGATTCGGGGTGAGATGAGACGTAGAGAAAGGGAGAAGAAGGTAGAGAGAAAGAGGTGAATAGAAGGGTTATAGTTGATAAGATATTGATAGAGCGTTTTATTGAAGTTCTAGGTGTTGTTTAGGGTACAGGATACCCGGGATTTCGCCCTCGGAACTGGTAATACCTACAGCTCTCTGCCTGGCTACTACTCAGTACTGAAAGCAGTAATAAGCGATTACGCGATCTTTTATTCCCTCTATCACCGAACCGAGAGGACCCGAGACGGATAGAAAGCAGTGGAGAGCGGAACGGAAGGAAGAGTAATGGGTGGAAAATACAGTCAAGAATAGCAGAAAAGCGGTATTAATAGTTGGATAATCAACTTTAAATCAGGTTTTGGATCGTATATAACACGTAGGGGTCGCCAGCGCGCACAGAATACACTTAAAACGTAGGGTATCATGGAAGGATCTCTGAATAACTCGGAAAAGAGCAAGAAATCACAATTCAAGCCAGGTACGTTCACAGGAAGCAGCAAGATACCCGGCAAATATAGGAAATCATGCTAACTACTGTGTACACAGCATTCAGGAAAGTTACGTCCCGAGCTGCTCAGCGTAATAATGCTAATAACCCTGTAGGCTCCAGCAGTAGTGTAGAAACAGCAAACTCCCAGTCAGCAATGGATCAGAAATGGCCAGAATCTCTGCAGAGATTCGTGAAAAGGTGTTTTGAAAAAGTCGATGAACGAGATGTGGCAGCTCTGGAGGTTCAGCTAAAGGAGAAAGTCACTAGAGCTTTCCAGGAGAATAAAACTTGGACTATCGACTGGGATAGGGAAACTCTGCCGATACTGGAATCTCGGCAGCAAGAGAAGACGCTCGAGGCGCAGAAACCACAACAGCAGCGACCTCAGCAGGGTTTGAAGCTCCAAGGGTTGAAAAAACAGAAAAAGGGGACTGTAAAACAGAATTTAGATAAGGAAGATTCAAGTATTACTTCTAATTATCATAAAGATGATACTTTTAGTACTTTAGGTAGCCTTGGTGCTATTTCCAAGAAGATTAAATCAGCTGATATGTAAGTGTAATCTCTGCCTTCTGGGTTTTAGGATATTGTCGTGTTTTTCCTTCCCTTTCCTTTTCTTTTCGTTTTTCACTATAGTATATATGCTAACATTGAACAGGGGAGATCCTTTGCTGGTTGTTGACGAGTCAAAGCGTCTTAAGAGACTGCGGAGATTTGAGAACGGGGAATCCAGAAACTCCCCAGCAACAGGAGCAGCAGGCGCAGCAGAAGAGACGTCAGATGTATGTATATCCTAAGTTAAGGTGTCCAGAGGGCCGTAGAAAGTCTTATGTAGTCCAGAAGAAAAGTAGGAAGCTGGGAAATTAGAGGAACCAGGAATTAGGAAATTGGGAAGACTGGAAAGCTGAAAGTTGGAAGCTCAGAAAGCTGGACGTTGGAAGACTGGAAAGCTGATAGTTGAAAGACTGGAAAGCTGATAGTTGAAAGACTGAAATGCTGAAATCTGAAAAGCTGAAAGCTGAAATTCTAGAAAGCGAACTTCTAGAAAGCTGAAAGTTGAAAGCTTAGAAAGCCTGGGTTCCTCTTTTCCCTGTTTCCCCTCTTCTCCCTCTTCTCCTCCTTTTCTCCTTTCCTCTTCCCTTCTCACCCAGATTCTCTAGAACCCCATACTAACCCCCCAGACATTGCAGCCTATAGTTGGCCGTTGTACCGTAATTGAAAAACCATACCTGCGTCTAACTTCAGCTCCTGATCCCGATAAAGTGCGCCCTTTGCATATTCTGAAGCAGACTTTAGAACTGCTGAAGAAGAAATGGAAACAAGAGGGGAACTACTCTTATGTGTGTGATCAATTTAAATCAATGCGTCAAGATTTGACAGTTCAGGGTATTCAGAATGAATTCACTGTTCAGGTTTATGAGATACACGCACGAATAGCACTGGAAAAGGGGGATTTGGGAGAATACAATCAGTGTCAAACACAGTTATGGCAATTGTATAATAAGGGAATTAAAGGCTGTTTTGTAGAATTTCTAGCTTACAGATTGCTGTATTTCCTTCATACAGCTAATAAGCTGGATATAAGCGAGTTACTAACATATATATACGCAGATTCTAAGAAACAGCGTCTCCTGGAAAAGGAGACTATTATAAACAGTATTGGCGTAGCGAAAGCTATTCAGAATAGTGATTACTATACGCTGTTTGCTTTATACAATCAAGCACCTAATATGAATGGGTATTTAATGGATTATTTCATACAACGGGAACGAATTAAAGCATTGGCTATGATTTGTAAAGCTTTCAGGCCGACAGTTGGGATTGATTTCCTTATACAACAGCTGGGATTTTTGGATATAAAAGAGTGTGTTCAGTTTATTACCTCTAATTCTTTAGAAAAATTCATGAAAGATACGAAAGATTCTACAACTGACAGCTCAGACGATGGATATAATACTCTGACACCGGATAACGCTGCTGAGAGACTGAAATTCAATACTAAAGATGCGTTCCCCGTAGTTGAGGGACTCCGTATTGAGGCGTACAAGAAGATTGATATCAAAGGTCAGATATAGCGGGGAACATCCAGGAAATACTTAGGAAACACTGAAACTGAGATGGCCTACCAGTAGTAGCATTCTTGTTTAAATACCTCCCGTAGACAGGGATTTATTTAGCATAGTTATCATAGTTAATTAGTCATATGTGCCCTTATCAACGGTACTTCTAGAAACCATTCAATCGGAATTCAATTCTTCCTATGTATTATCTTTAGGATCCGCTATTCCAGCAGCTACCGGTTTATTCTGTTTGTCGCTTTCATTACCACAACCTTTAGAGTATGAATGGAATGATGTATAGGAGGTAAGTTCTTCTTTCAGGACACGAGTTATCATTCATACCATTCCTTATCATTCTTGAACGTCATACTGTAGCCTATACCCCAGCCTATATATTGCCATACATTCTGTATATTCTGCTGGTTTGTAGGTTTAATGGAATTGAGATTATTAATGGAATTTTTATAGAATAGGTTTAATTGAATTCAGACTATTAACGGAATGAAGACTATCTGATTCTGTAGGCCTGAATACTTAATAATAACTAAAGAACCTGCATTTTTACTACTAAGCTAGATACCTGGGTATTTTAACAAGAAGCTGCGTGATTCTGAAACGCAACAACCAGATTACGGATAAGTATAAATAGAAAACATTCATCATTCCCACTCACATCTCTCACTATTGAGTCATCTACTATCCTCACTTTGAATTATCAAGCCTTATCACTATTTTAAGACAATTATTACCGGCAATTTTACTACAACTATCCAAAGAATTACTCAGCCCAAAGACGGCCCAAGGGATACAACATTAAAAGCTACCTGATTATCCCCCGTCTCGTCTTTCTTACAAATTTCCATAATCTTGAGAATCCTGGAAATAACCTTCGGCTCCTCTAAACAGTCCTGGTTGTCTGAACTGCTAGAATCGCCTCCTAAACACACAGGCCCAGCTCTCCGTCCATCTAACTCGTACCATTGGCCATCCTGACCTTTAGAATACGCTATAAAATGCAATACAATCTCGTCTTCAGCGTCAGGAGTCTCGGTTTGACCTTCAACGGCTGCACTGGAATTCAAATCCTCAAATTCTTCAATCAGCTTCGTCCTGGCTGACTCCTCAGACAAATCCTCAGCCTTTTTGAGCATTTCTTTGATCCGAGAACCCTCAATGAGCTTCCCACTATCAGATTCAGAGAAAATACCATTATTCGCCATACAATGAATCAAAGCGAACATCCCACAGGCATTTTTGATCGTCTGTTTAAACCACCGCACCCCAGGGACGGCGCCAGACAGCTTTTCGTCTTCCTGGAGCCGAAACTGCTCGTACGACTTGGTTATAGGGAATATCAGGATCAGGGCATACGAAGGACGCGGAATGAAAGCCAGGAGTTCAGGCTCAGTAAGGGAGAAAACGTCAGTGAATTCCAGCTCCGGTGAGAGTCCTAAACGGTGTGCTAAAGAGGTGAAAACCTCAGGATTGGATTCTAAAGGGACGAAGGCTTTAGATGACATATTGATAGTATGATAGTTATAGTATGATAGTATGAGAATATGATAGTATGAGAGTTTTCTCAGTTCCAGAGGTTTCGTCGGAAATACGTGAAAATTACGTGGTTTTAATAAATATTATATAAATTATATAGAGAATAGTGATTTTTTGGTAGTAAATTGAGATCTACCTGTTGATATTTACGTCTGATAGTCTGATAAGTGATGAAATATTCGATTCCAGTTGAGCTTTCTGGTATTTTTCAGTAGTTATAGTGATATACAGTGCTATCAGAGGTAAAAGTGGTGATTTTACAGTACTGGGAAGCAGGAAAATAACTGAGGATTGAAAAGTATAAGCAATATGTTATAAATGTCTTATTTATTATGAGAAAAGTTCAAATTTCACTATTTTATAGTCGTTTTGGCCTGTCTGCCTCGAAGGGTTCTGAAATATAAGGGATGTTAGAGATGTTAGGAGATGTTATGGGCTTAAAATACAGCAAATGAGGATATTTTGAACAACTTAGAAGTCCTGAGTTTCACCTGAGAATCAAATATTCTCGAAATTCCAGCATTTACTGCGATTTTCTTGTATTTTCACATCGTAATTGATGGGCTTTTCGATCGGGATTGCTCGGTAGAGGACGAAAGCGGAGACGATAAAGTTGAAAATGAGCCAAAAGAGGAGAGAAACCGGAGATGATACGTCGAAATACGGCAAAAATGTGACCAAAGCGGAAACAATATGGTATTCATTGGCCATATACCGGAAATGATAACCATTACCACCCAGATATCCGATAAGAAATCATAGAAATCAGAAATCCTCGAGAAATCCTCACGTTATAACCAAGAAATACTAGTTTTTACTACGGAAAAACAGCATTATCCACGGATAAAATACACTATATAAACATTAATACTATTATACCTCCAAATTCATCAGTTTATCACCACTTTCCCACCGTAAACCCTGTAATATTCACTCTATAAACGGAATCCACGTCTTAGTACGCTGCTTATACACCATATATTCTCTTCCAAAGAAAGCAATAAGCCGTTTCTCTTCATAGGCAATTCTACGAGCGAAAAACATCCATAGCACGTACAGGAACCCCAGTAGACACACCGGATTCAGCAGAAATAGCTGAGTCCCGACGGCCCAGTAGAAAAAACCGAAATAACTAGGATGTCTGAACCACCTATATAGACCCGTAGTTACTAAATGGTGATTTCCTTTCTTTTCTTCAGCAATTATATGTGAAAAACTCACCCCAGCTTGAGCCATTGCTAGCGATCTCACGGCCTGCCCAATAACCATAAGCAGCAGACCTGTAAGCCGTATATACTTCATACAACTCTTCATACCAGGGAATAGCCAGTTTTCTGATAGAGCTTCGGCCAAAGCTGAAATATGGGCAATCGTATATTCGCTGCCGTTGTTGAGCAGGAATGATTGCTGGCTTACATTAGGCGTGTTGTAGCGTGCTGTAATATAGAATTCGAGGAAATGGAATACTCCTAGGGACGCTAGATATACGTAGATAGTAGGGAATGTAGGGAGATAAGCCTGGAGGTTGAGGGCCAGCGATAGGGAGAAACCGAGGAGAATGCCGAGTGCTAAGGACGTTGCGCTGATGGAATCCAGTGGGTTCTGCTGTAAGAAGTTCTCTAGCTGAGAGTTCTCCATCTCCCCGTCAGGGTGCTCGGATTCCTTGTTTGGTGAATCTGTCATTGAGTATAGATGAGTATAGATGAGTATAGATGAGTATAGTCGTAGTAATTATAGGAATTCTCGGGATTCTCAGTTCCCACGCTTCCAGGAGCTTCACACTCTTATAAACTACTGCTATCTCGGGTTATTCCTCCTTCTGGGCAGCTCTACACGTCCAAAAAGCTCAGAAACGCTTCCGACATGCTTTACAGCTCAGCAGGATACTAATATTCATAAATATTCATCCATCCAAGGCATATAATTGTATTTATACTATCATATCTATTATATCTCTTACTATTCAATTCTTTCACCTTTCCCGGTCCTTCCCGTTTCGGCCATTACAATAAATTCCTGAAGCGAGAAGCCACATCTCCAGGCTCCTTCGGGCTCCTTTCGGCTCCTTCAGGTTCCTTCAGGTTCTTTCAGCTCTGAGCTGAGAGCCGAAAGTCGCAATAGGACCCCGTGCCGAGATGATAACGGAATTGTGAATGGAGATATCGGAAGTACACGATCATCGATGAAGCTGGTCATACGGCTTGACCAGCTTAATCATCTCAAGGCTTCGGCTACTAATCCCATACCCGTCCGTCTCATCACGAAAGTCGTAGCGTACGAAGCGGAGCGGGGAGTCGTGTGGATTGATGACTGGATACCCGAGGAACTGTACAGATGCGTTGTTGAAAGCTGTGGTATTAAGGAAAAGCCGCTTCCAGCAGTTGAACCGTTTTTTTCGGCTATCGCTGGGCCTATTCCTGTTTTACTAGCCGATGGAGCCGAGTATCTCTACCGTATAAAGGCGGAGCTACTAGTCCCGCATACTGTAGTTGAGTTTCGGGGTTTATTTATTGGGAATGTGGATTTTACGGAGTTAAATAATACATTAAACGGGTTAAGCGACTTTCAATCCGCTGAAAATACATATGGAGACGCACTCAGAGCCCTGTTCCGAAGCTATGAACCCCATGTAGTACGCACTGAGGACGGAAGACCTGTAGTAGCCCCGCTTCAGTTGTTGAGCGCTGCCTGCATTACAGACGTCAGTGAACTACTTCAGAGACGGAATATTGCTACTATGATCCGTATGTTTCAATTATAACGATTATACTGATCCTCCCGTAGTTCGTAGACTCGGCTATCCTGCCTCTCGGGGTTCGCGACTTGGTGTCTCACTCCGTGCCGATCTCGGTATTGATTTTGTGGTTACCGACGACGTATTCTGTTTGTGGCAATTAACGGAATTATCTGGGGATCTGTTGGTGATATCGGGAATCACAAAAATACAATCCGCTGCGCTGTTCCGAGCAGAATTTGATACAGCTAAAGTGCTCTTGTCAAATAGTCGTATTTTATTATACAACTGGGCGACTCTCAGCGAGTAAATTCCATTGACTGATTAGATGTTTGTACGTGCCGTAAACAGCGGGTTTCAACGGCTACTACGACGATTTCCTGCTCAATTGACATACCAAAGTTTCAGTTTTTCATCTTCTGTCCCGACGTCTGCAATGGCCAGCCAGACTTCTCAGTTCTACGCCGATTCCAAGGCGCCTATCTGCGTTCTTGAAGCCAAAGAACACTTTGAAAAGCTCGCACCGGAGTTGCAACGCTATGCTCATCATTTCTCCCGCGCTTCGCACTATGGAACACGTGTGGTACTACGGCAGGTCAGCCCGGAGTCTGAGAACATCTACGATTTGATTTTGGAGCTTCACCGGGCCTTTGGTGGACAGTATACTGGGTTATCAGTGTCAGAAGATGTGGTTAAGGGATATCTGGAGTATGCGTCTCAATTCCTGTCAAATCTGGGTAACTACAAGTCATTTGGGGACTCTAAATTCATTCCTCGGATCTCCGAAGAGCAATTTGCGTCTGTGGTGTCTGCTTCGGGAAGCACTAAGGCTAAGGAACTGTTTGCGTCAGTGAAAGAGCCCTTATTCAGTGTCAAACCTGAACCGTCAGTGCTGCTTGGGTTCCCGGACGCTGGCCACGTCACAGGTTACTATAAAGGCCCTATAACTAAAGCTGAGATTGACTCAATTCAAGCTGCACTTGCTGAGAAGAATATTTTACCAGAGAATACTCGGGTGTTCAAAACTGACGACGGAGAGTTCCAACTGCTTATTGCTTCAGCGGATACTTCCGCAGCTCCTGGACTTCCTACTGGTCTGACTTTCGGGCCGGAAAACACACCGCTCAAGATTGTATACGGAGATCATCATGTAGAATTCACTCATATTGCCCAGGAGATGTCTGAAGCAAAAAAATATGCTTCTAACGACGTTCAAAGGGCAATGGTAGACGCGTATGTAGAATCTTTCACTACAGGTAGTATGGAGGCCCACAAGGAGTCTCAGCGTAAATGGGTGAAAGATATTGGGCCCTTAGTAGAAACTAATATTGGATTTATAGAAACCTACCGAGATCCGGCTGGTGTGCGCGGTGAATGGGAGGGACTCGTAGCTATGGTAAATCAGGAGAGGACTGCTAAGTTTGGTGAGCTTGTAGCGAGAGCTAAAGAGTATATACCTTTGCTTCCGTGGTCTAAGGAGTTTGAAAAAGACGTTTTCACTCCTCCTGATTTCACTTCTTTAGAGGTTATGACGTTTGCAGGTTCAGGAATTCCAGCGGGTATAAATATTCCGAACTATGATGACGTACGGCTCACTATCGGGTTTAAAAATGTATCATTAGGGAACGTTTTATCAGCTAAAGCACCTAATGAGAAGGTTACCTTTATTGAACCGCAGGATCAGGAGCTTTTCGCTAAACTCCGCGGGCCTTCTTTTGAAGTGCAAGTAGGAATCCACGAGCTTCTGGGTCACGGGACGGGTAAACTGCTCAGTGAGCTGCCTGATGGGACTTTCAACTATGATCATGAAAATCCTCCTGTATCTGATATAGACGGTAAACCTGTGAATACTTACTATAAGAAAGGCGAGACATGGGGTTCGTTGTTCGGAGCAATTGCCGGAAGCTACGAGGAATGCCGAGCTGAGTGTGTGGCTATGTATTTAGTACCTAACCGAGAATTGCTGAGAATATTCGGGGCGAAATCAGAGGAAGAAGCACTGGATATTATGTATATTGCGTACTTACAAATGGCTCGTGCTGGTTTGCTGGCTTTGGAGTTTTGGAACCCAGAATCAGAGAAATGGGGTCAGCCGCATATGCAGGCTCGATTCTCGATTCTCAAATCGTTCTTGAACGCTGGCCAGGGGTTCGTGTCGTTAGAGTACAGTGATAAGGAGAATTTCTCTGATTTAGTGATCAAACTGGACAGAAGCAAGATTGAGTCAGTAGGGAAACCAGCAGTAGGCGAATTTCTTCAGAAACTTCATGTTTATAAATGCAGTGGAGACGTTACACGTGGTACAGAGTTTTATAAGCAAATGAGCCACGTTGGGCCTGAGATGGCGAAATTCCGTCCTACGGTTATGGCAGCTCGTTTACCTCGTAAACAGTTTGTCCAGGCTAATACCTTTTTAGAAGATGGAAAAGTAGTTTATAAAGAGTATCCTGCGACAGAAGTTGGTATGATTGAAAGCTTTGCTGAGAGAAATGTGTGATAATTCTACGGTTTTCACTATGGAAGAGGGTTAGTTATCAGTAATCCGTGTATATGTGTGAATTTCCTATATAAGTGATAGGTGAGTACCCTGATAGTATCGTTTTTTATCCTATGCACCTGTCGATGTCCGATTTGTGAATGTTTGTAGGTTGGAAGGGTTGTAGTTCTGTAGATTTGTAGGTTTAAATGTTTGTAGATTTGTAGATTTGATATAACTGAGCCAGTCATTACCGTCGCTTCCAGTTTCACCCCTTCGCGCTGCCACCTGGGCAGACCTGCTATGGATAAACTCCTTCTTTCTCCATCTTGCGTTCCGCAGAAGCGACTTCTATGGCCTCTGGCCAGAACCTACATAGTCTTCTTAGGTGGAATATAAATGATCCATAATCAAACTGTACAGCGAAATACAGCGCAAGGATCAACAGAAGAGCCACCAAAAGCACTCGCTGCAATCGCACGTTGAGACCGAACATCCTGTGAGCCACTCAGCTGGGATTGAAGCCGTTTTAGCCGAGTTCTTCCTATATTAAGGTAATTTCCCCGAAAACGCGAGAAAATGGAATCAGCTGGATTTGTCAGACAAACTTGTGCTGCTGTTCGACTCAGCTGGAACTCCGAATGAACCGAGTGAGAGTTCAGTTCGCCACCACAGAGATACCAGGTTGAAGAAGCAGGAGAATCCGACTTTGATAGCTGGAATATTCGTTCTTTTAATGATTGGTTTTTCCTTTCTGTTCGCATCCTTCGAGTCTTCGACTGGGAGCAGAGGTAATGTTTTGGATCGCGTAATCTGAAAAGAGAGGGAATATTCGGATGACGTGATCAGATACTTAGGACTGAATTCACAGCTGATAATGTTGGATGTCTAGTCTGAATTATTGTCTCTAAAGAGGGACCTGCTTCTGATTCCCGCAATAATTCCGGATCAATTGTATCAGATGACATTTTAGCTTACGTAATATTTTAATAAAATCAATTTAATTCCCTCCTCCTCCTCTTCTATTCAAATAGACCCTCCTTTTGAAAGAAGAATAAAATATTTTAAAATGAATCAAAGAATAACGAATAATCCGTAATTTATATATAATTAATTGTTGGTGCCATGGACAAGTTTAGCCCAGGCCAAGCATTCATTTTACGACTTATCCCAACAGCGTTGTAGTGAGACTTGATCTCACATTACATTCAACAGATAACAAAATTATGTGGAGACGCGTGGAGACGAGTGGAGACGAATGGAGACGCGATGAACGGCTGAGAACTGCGAAGGACAGCAGCAAAGGACGCCTGAAGTTGCTATATTGGAATTTAGAAGGGCAGGAAAAGCACCGGCTGTTTCACTGGTTGTTTCTCGTCGATTTACAGACTGCTTTTATGCAGTTTCTGGGCTTCAGTGTGCTCGGAATGGCTCAATCAAAGAGGATGAGACGCGATAGTCGATTTTTCAGATATACTATGAGAAGCGCATACTATAATGAAAGAAATTGATGCTTCCAATGACTGATAACCTCGTAGTTCTATTTGCAGTTTCTATTTAATATTTTTCACCTCACAGATAATGGCTGCCCTTCGGAATTACACAAGTTACACGAATTAATTGTATAGTCTCTACATATCTCAAACCACTGTTATCAGCGGAAGGAGATGCGATGCGATACCATGCGATGAGATGAGATCAGAACTGTATTAATATCTTCTCCCTCGGTATATTCTGCTCTATAAACCCTGTAATTACCACCCACCACTCTATCTTCTAAACAGATCCCCGAAAGGTTTCTCCAGTTTCGCCCAACTCGCAATAACTACAAGTACCCCTACAGTTAGATTATTAGCAATACCCGTATAACTGGACCAGTGAGCTGTCAACGGCAAATACGCCAAGTTATTCAGACCCGAAGACCACCAGGAATACGGCATCGACTTGTATGCTATCTTCATGCACTGCCAGCGGCTTACGTCACCAGATTCCTTCTTCTCACTGATCTCTTGACGCGTCTCCCTGTACTGTTTGATGTAGGCCTTTGCCAGATCATAAAGCTCCGCCACAACGTAGTAAGCCCACAGACGGCATGACCAGATATACAGGAAATCACATGCAAAGGCACTCCTGGCTTTATAGTCACCTGAGGCCAGTACTTTCTCTGGAACGAACTGCCGAGGTACTAGGGAAGTAGCATCAATGATGTCTTTACTGTGGAGATACGCCAGGTTCTCCAGGATTTGATAGATGAAAAGTGAGATGATTTTGCTCAGAGATCTCATTTGAGTGGTGTTCAATGAGAGAGCAAACTTCACTAAATACTGGAGCGATTTACTGCTCTTTTCTTTGATACCATTTGCCTCAGAGATACTATCAATCTCATTCCAGAGCCAGGAAACGTAATCAGGAATTGCCCAAAGCCTGTTGAATATGCAAATATCGGACAGGAGGCTTGACAGCAAACGGAACCGTTTCTGTGCTGTTACTGTGTCCAAAGCGAGATGCCGTCGGAGAGCCCCGGCCAACGCTAGTACTTTAGACTGACGGAAATTGGGGTTAAGCCGGACAATACGCAGCACGTGGCTCAGCGGTGATAGCAGAGTACCGTCATTGTAGTATCTGAGGAGTTCCGAGATTGCTAGAGCTCCGTAGCCTACTAAGAGCAGAGAAGAGTCAATATACGATTTTGTAGACAGGAACTCTGACAATCCGTCCCAGAATTCTTTCCTTTGCACTGCGCGTGCCAAGCTGTGAGTTGTCGACATTGAGAGAATGGTGTGGTGAGACAGTAAGTGAAGGATAAGTGAAGGAAAGTGGGGTTTCCAGGGTTAAGCGGGCCGAATGAATGTGAAAAATGGAGTTGATAGCTAATCCAGTAGTCCGAGGATCGATAGAGTGAAACACGCTAATTGAGTCTCTTTGGAGGGTTTCGATTTTACCGCTGGCAGTTTCTTGTCTTCCGCGTTTATCCCCGTTTATATATTTATTTCATATCCGTCCCGTTTATCGCACACGGCTGCTCTTTCCCGTATCGGCTCGGTCAAAGGGAGTGAAACAGCCGTTAAGCCGAGGAACCGACAGCGGGGTGGAGGGAGATGCGAGGTGGGGAAACGGGAGGAGACCCGAAGTGGAAGAGAAGGTGGGAGGAGACCCGAAGTTGAGGTCGGGGGACTCGGAAGACGGAGCGGAGAGAGGAGGAGAGGAAGGAGAGAGAAAGGAGAGAGGAAAGGAGAAGAGAAGCAGAACCAGAGGGAAGGAAGAGCGATATAAGGAAATATACTAAACAGCAGGAGATGAGAGGAATTTATGGACGGCTGATAAGAGCTGGGTCGAAGAAAAGACGGTACAAGACACGGGACAGAGGGAAGTAGAGGATAGAAAAGCGGGGAATTAGAGAGTATAAGTGGATAGAGTAAATAGCAATAAATATGGAACATTAAGAGTAGCGTAAGGTATGCGGAATTGCGCTTAAATCCAGCTTTTATCACAAATACGGCGCGCAATTCCTGCTCTGCTGTGCTTCCGTTTCTTCCTGGTATCGGCTCATCTCTTGATATATATAGCTAGATTCCCTACTTAGCTATATACCTGTAATTTTACCTCTTCTATTCGTAGTACTCAGCGTTCCGCTTATCTCTGACTTGAATTCCAAGTAAAGTCCAAGCAGAGTCCAACTCGAGTCCAAGTAAATCCAGTTTTAGACGATCCCGTCGCTGCTTAAACAGTCAGAACTCTTCATCGAAATCAGCAATAGGATCCGCTCTCATGCTTTCTGGCAGTTCCACCGACGGAAAGAACTCCAAACAGATATAGAGAATGCCAATTAATGCCACGAGAAACCCTGGAATAACTTCCAAGACTTTATCACCAGAAATTATTGTTCCAAACAGTAGATACGCTTGTAGACGTTAGCAATTGATAGCATAGTAATAATTCAAGCCGTAATAATCCAACTCTGGACAGCTCTATGGCTTTATACAGGCTATCAAGGGATGCCACTTTTATAGTAGAAAAGAACTTACCGACTCCCCGGCTTAAGAATGAGTATAGAAAGCTGCAATATTGCACTACTAGCGGATTCCTTCGGAGCTCAGAGTAAACGACGAGAGCACCGAATCCGAGAGCGTAGGAACTGAAAATGAACTGATAAGTTAGTAAGACGTTGAATAGAGGGTTTCAATTTGATATGAGGATTGGAGTAATTAGAATAGAGATGTTCCAATTATTTAGAAGATCCTTATTACTCTTATTAGGTTATTTTTATTATATCCTATCATATCCTATCGTATCCTACCATATCCTATCATATCCTATCATATCCTATCATATCCTATCATCCCATCATATCCTATGAGCCTTAGACTCTAACCTACCGATTTGCTATCAATAGTCAGTAAAAGCACTCATATTCCATCAATTATCATCAATTCCATACTTACAATCCACTGAAAAGCTGTGCTAACCCACATAGAAACTAACCAGTTAGCTGGATATTACATGACGTCTCGGTAGTGCCGATTCTCGCTACTCACGCAGACTCCTCCTACGAAGAGGTTCGCTCCTCTTAGCAGTACCGACGCGTTGAATTCATCCATTGTATAAGTGATTGGAGAGTGAAGTTTTGTAGTGAGGGATATGGGGAAAGGAGAAGGAGAAGGAGAAGGAGAAGGCGAAAGGAAGAAGGAGAAAGGAAGAAGAAAGAAAGAGGATGGAAGAGGAAGGAGAAAGCTGAGCCGATGAGCTGCCTGAAGGACCGAGGAAAAGAGAAAGAGGGAAAAGATGTATTCTATTCTATCTTCCGTAGACGCGTAGTGAGTGGGTGATGAGATGAATAACGAGAATGGGATATACGAATACTATTTGGATATGAGGTAAGATGAGGATGAGGATGAGGATAAGGATGAGGATAAGGAAGAGGATGAGAGATATGATTATGAGATATGAAGGATATATGGATAAGATATTTGAATAGGATATATGGATGAGATACATATATAAGATATATATTAGATATATGGATAAGAGATTTGAATAAGGTATATATAAGATATATGAATAAGATATATGAATGGGATACGAATAAGATATATGAATAGGATACGAATAAGATATATGAATAGATATATGAATAAGAGATTTGAATAAGATATATAAGATATATGGATAAGAGATTTGAATGAGACATATATAAGATATATAATATATGAATAGGAGATATGAAAAGACTATAGATTAAATAGCGTATAAATAACATATACTACACCTATATACATTTATACACACTTTTACACACTTATATCCATTTACACCTATAGGAACAGCTAATTGGAAATCCAACAGGCCTTTCTACCAGTATCTATTTACTCCGACCTCCTGCTGGCGTATCTGATACTACAATACTGGTCAATAGGAGTAGCTGAATGCGAGAATCGATGCTAGAATAGAGAAACCCATAGTCGTAGTTCATAGCCCATAAACTCCTACTATTCTATCAGTAGAATAACTAGAAGGAACGAGGATATGACCTCTAAGACGAAGCATCAGACAGCCTGAATAGTAAATCTGCTACTACAGATAACTGAGATGTGTTTCTGCTATGAAATCTGACCCGTAAGCCGTAAGGACTAAACTCCGAGCTTTAAAGACAACTCTGAGCTGTAAATACTGAAATCCAAGCTTACAGCTCAAACACTACAATCCCCACCTACAATTACGCGACTTCGGCGATTCTATCGACTCCTACATACTCAAAACACTCCAGTTCCTAATAGTAAAACGTGATATATCATTTATAGATACGACAGTAAGTAGCAAATAGAGTAATTAATTATACATACAAACATCCCAATATTACGCGAATTAGTTTGCAGTTGTCTCTTCATGAGTTTCAGCAGTTTCTTCAGCGCCATCAGCGGGTTCCGGGGCCGATTCCGACATATCCGAAGTCCAAAGTGTTAAATTATCACGCAAAAGTTGCATAATAAGCGTTGAATCTTTATAGCTTTCTTCACTCAGAGTATCCAATTCCGCGATAGCGTCATCAAACGCCTGTTTAGCTAAATGGCAAGCCTTCTCAGGGGAATTAAGGATTTCATAGTAGAAAACTGAGAAATTAAGTGCTAAACCAAGACGAATTGGATGTGTAGGAGGTAATTCAGTATTTGCAATATCTGATGCGCTCTTATAACCTTGCAAAGAAGCTTCAGACGATTCTTTACGTTTATCACCTGAAGCAAATTCCGCCAAATACCTGTGATAATCTCCTTTCATTTTATAATAAAATACCTTTGATTCTCCAGTATTTGAAGCTGGAATCAAATATTTATCTAAAACTTCAAGGATATCTTCACAGATTTTAGCTAATTCCGCTTCAATCTTAGCCCTATAATCCTTAATAAGTACTACATTAGCATCATGAGCGTTTTGCTCCTCTTTCTGCTCAATTGAAGATACAATTCGCCATGATGCCCTACGAGCTCCAATTACATTTTTATAAGCTACGGACAAAAGGTTCCTCTCTTCTACGGACAATTCCTCACCGCTGGAGGCTACAGCTTTCATATTTTCCACCATTTCCTCATATCTTTCCGCTTGTTCGGCTAATTTAGCCAGATAAACGGCATTCTCTCTGCTTAACGACATTGTATTCTTGTATTGTTTCTTTTTTCTACCAATTATTTCACGTATTCCACGATTTGTACGTTCCGGAGGCAAATAGTTCGGGATTAAAAGTCACAATTGGTTCCGTCGGATGTGTTTCGCCGTTTTGTGGTTCCGTTAGTGTCACAAAAATATGCCGATTCCGCGTTTATCCCGTTTTCCTACTGATGAGCGGAAGAGGAGGGCCAGCGCGATTGCTGCCGCTTCTGTTGTTGTGGAGTTCCGCGCGGCTGGGGGGATACGCGAGATATGTAGGAGATATGCAATGTGCTGCATGGAGGTGATGCAGTGCAGCAATCTTGCAGGAGGGGTAGAAATAACGGAGAAGATAGCTACGGACAGTTGGCTTATTCGGACAGTCCACGGAAGATCGGATTTCCCGAACTGGGGGGATATTAGTGGAAAAGACGGATGATAATGATGGTGTTTTTTACTATTAGTGCACTAATTGCCGCTATTCACGTTTTCCGGGAACATTGGGGCTGAAAATTAGCCGGGGTTTAGTCTGGAAGGGCTGCGAATTGTAATCTGCCACGTAGATCCGTGGGGTGTCCCGAGGGAGATGCGGAAAAGATTTAGTCGTTTAGGCTTTCTCTTCTCGCGATCTGCGGCTTCACGATGATCTCATACTTCGGATTTGTGTCCCTGGAGACGGTGGGACGGGCGGAACTCGGCGAATGCGGATGTCCGATCTGTGATAGAAACCGAGGGTAGTTTTTCGGGACATCCTCCCGGGATCTGCAAGGATCCTGTTTGCCGAGTTCTCACGCGACGGGACAGTTCACAATTGGCAGATGGCTGAGATGCGGCGTATGTCGCGTGTATTCAGGCATGTGGGTGCCCTGCGCCGTTAAACGACTTCCCGTTGCAGATGTGGGGTGCCGGTGTCCCTGATATTAGACGAATGACGTTCGGAATACGGGATACAACGGTGGTGGGTGCTTCAGGGGTGTTCAGGGGTACTATTTGATAATCTAAGATGATTACTGGATTAATTTTTGGCCATTTAATCGACTATTAATTGCTTATATGGAAGATTTCTACACGATTCCGACTCGGAATATCGGGAGACTAAAAGATGACGTAATCGGATAATGGCAAATAATGGTAACTGAGTTTACGTATTTTCCATTATTAGCAACAGTGCCTGTACGGAAACAGAACGGGTTTCGTCATGGGTATTTCCTAATTTGGAATGCCTAGACAGGTTGAAATTATTTTGAGCACAATGTCAGGAAGAGGAATATTTCCAAATAAAGTTGCCGTGCCGAAGCGTTCGGAGTGGATCGGATTTCTCGACAAAGGGATTTCGCTAGCTTTGGTGCAAATTTTAAGTAGTTTCAGCAATTATCAGTCAGAATTAATTCAGGTACTTTGTCTGGGCAGCATGTGGTCGCATACAGGATGCAGCAATTTCCATCACATTCCAGGTCCTCGAGAGATACGAGAGATGGGATTATGTAATCCGCAGCATGTGAAATTGAGGTAACTGCGATACTCGAACTGCTAGCTGGATAATAGGAAAGTGACACGACATATGAAAATGGTGATATCCATTAGAGCTACTGACTTGTCGTAATTGACTATAGAGTATGAGTTACAGTGACTTACAATGACTTACAGTGCCGTACAGTGACACGCAGTTTTCACTTGTGACACCAGTAAACACGCAATTCTCGCCTACCCTCCCCCTCCCGAGTACCATTGGTGCCCTATCACTGACCCTGTCTCCTGCTGATAATTGCTCTGTTTTCCACTATTAAAGGTCGATCGTTACCTATCATCTTGTTGCCAATTCCGTTCTCTGCACGTCTATAATAAACTTCGGCTCAACTCTGCGGATAAAACCTCTTCCGTACACCATCTCAGTTTCTCCAACGTTGCAGATTCCACAGTACACATCTTCGATACCAAACACAATAGCAACCATACACCGCCCTAGCTACTCAATACACTACCCATACTACAACAAAAATTCCGTAAAACCCCACAAATCCCTGTATATCTCACCCTACTCTCCCGGATTCTTCCCTCATCTCCATCGAATATTCCCGAGTACATCTCTGACAGTTCTTGCGTACATCTCACCGTCTATTTCCCTGACTCGTAAACTTTATTCCCAGTCTCCCGCATCCCTCTCCCAATTGGCGAACGACGGTTCCTGCACGGGGCGCCTTCTCGCCGGTGAACACAAATTTGATTGTCGGTCAACGAAAAAAGCCACAATCATCAATTTTTGAACCACAAAACTTTCTTTGTTTTGTTTACAAATCCAATACTTATTACTATCAAACGGCCACAGCGCGGCTTGTAAACCCGCTTTTGTGCTTTTGCGCTCAGGTAAACAATCAAAAATGAACCTGGCGCCCCCGTCCGGCGTCCCGCACCCGGGACTCACCGGTGTAGCCCCGCTCCTCGGCCCGCAGGCCCCTGCTGGACAGCAACCCGCACAGCAGACTTCGGCTCAGTCCCAGCAACAGGGCCCGCAACCCACGCAACAACAAACTCGTCAATCTTCCCTGATTGAAATGTCTCAGTCTTACCAAAACCTCCAAGCTACAAACTACGAAACCTGGCTCAGTATCGGCTCTCTGGCCGAACTCCTCGGAGATCTCGACAAAGCCGTTCATGCTTTTGAAAACGCTCTACGGTACAACCCTTACTCGGTCCCTGTGCTCACGGCTATCGCTAACCTGTACCGCAGCCATGAAATGTATGCTAAAGCCGCTGAATTCTACCAATCAGTGCTGGCCATCTCTCAGGACTCAGGAGAGATTTGGGGCCTCCTGGGCCATTGTTTCCTTATGTTGGACGACTTGCAACGCGCATACCGTGCCTATCAGCAAGCTCTGTACCATTTGAAGAATCCTAACGTGCCACGGCTCTGGCACGGAATCGGAATCCTATACGATCGGTACGGGTCCAACGAGTATGCGGTTGAAGCTTTTTCCCGCGTTTTAGAGATGGACCCTAATTTTGAAAAGGCCAACGAGATTTACTTCCGACTAGGAATCATCTATAAACACCAAGGTAACCTGGATTCCTCTCTCCAGTGCTTCAAGTACATTCTGAAGAACCCGCCGGTGCCGCTGACGGAAGCCGACGTCTGGTACCAAATTGGGTACATCTACGAACAGCAGAAAGAATACCAGCTGGCAAAGGAGTCGTACGAACACGTGCTGGCTCTCAATCCTACCTATGCTAAGGTTCTAGAACAGCTAGGATGCCTCCATTCGCTCCGTGGGACTTCCCTGGCTGATCAGGATTTAGCAATTTCGTACCTGACAAAATCCCTGGAAGTAGACGCGTCCGACGCGCAAACTTGGTACTATTTAGGCCTCTGCTATATGTCGCAGCAGAACTATGCCAAAGCTTATGACGCGTTCCAGCAGGCTGTCAATCGTGACGCGCGAAATCCGACTTTTTGGTGCTCAATTGGAGTTTTGTATTATCAAATCAACCAGTATAGAGACGCTTTGGACGCGTATTCCAGGGCTATCCGTTTAAATCCGTATATTTCCGAAGTTTGGTACGATTTAGGTACTCTGTACGAAACGTGCAATAACCAGTTAGACGACGCGTTTGATGCTTATTCGCAGGCTCTTCGGCTCGATCCGACGAACCCGCATATCAAAGAACGGCTCGATCAACTACAATTGATTCGGGAAAAGAATGAACGACAGGGTCATCACCCGAATTTCAATCCCAACGTAAATCAGCCGCCTCGGGCTTTGCCGTCTCAAACGGGGCAGGCAGATCCGATTGCGGCAGCGATTCAGCAGCAGCAGTTGATTGCGCAGCAGCAGCAGGAACAGCAGCGGCTGCAATTGCTCGGAATGGGGGCTGTTTATGGTGGGAGTGGCGCAGCAGGTGGCGCAGTAAGCGGAACAACAAGTGGTACAGAAACTAAACCGGAATTCTTACCGGCTTTACCACCAGGACAGCTTGCAAGTGGCTTACCCGGTGGAGCAGACGGATCAGGAAATACTCAAACTGCGCCACAGTTTACTACTACCGCACCGCTGAAAAGGGAAAGAGACGCCTCATCAGGCGTCGACCCCGGCTATGCGCCACCTTCAGGTAACGCTAAACGCCACCAAAGCAAGAAAACTGCGCCACAACAAGGAAACCCTGCCAGCGCCGGAAATGCCAGCTCCGCTTCTTCCGGTTCAAACGGCAAACGGCGCACGGCTAAAAGGAACCGCCCGAAAGCCGAGGCGGGCCACGAAAATACCCCCGCAGCGGAAAAAGCCGACGGGGAGAAAAAGAAGAAGAAAAACGGGAAACCGAATGAGGAAGCAGCAAGCGTGGCCGGAGGGGTTGGAGGGGCAGCAAGCGGGGCGCTCGACACGTCAGGCGGGTCAAATGTGGCGTCGCCGAAATCGTCAGTGCCGTTACTCAACGCGTTGGACTCCATAGCAACGGCAGCGGCCTCAGCTGCGCCACTCAGCGCTACCCCTGCGCCTCAAAACGCACCAGCAGCGCCGACAGCGCCGACAGCGCCACAGGAACCACCAGCCGCACCTGCTGCGCCACAGCCACTCCCGCCATTGGCTGCCAGTGCCGTCAGCGGCGTCAGCGGGCCGGCGCCAGTCTTACAGGCACTCGCGGGCGGGTCCAACGGATCCAACGGATCTTCCGCGTCACCAGCGCCCCCTGCGCCCCCTGCAGCCACCGCAGTAGCCCCCGTAGCCCCCATAGTAGCCACAGTAGGAGCCACAGTGCCACCGGAGGCGTCAGCTAAGCCGTCCCCGCTTCTGGCACCCGTAGAAGCAACGCTGACACCAACAGGCGGAACGGCATCGCCGAATACCGCGCGAGCGACGCCTCTATCGGAGAATTCGGCCGAGGAAGCGAATGGCGGATCGGAGGATACAAAAGTTCCGAACCGGCCTATCGAAAAGCCGAATCGCGAAGTGGAGGAAGATGAGGACTACGATATGGAAGACGAGCCAAGTACTTCAGTGGATCCGAAACCTGAAACGACGGAAGTCGGTGGGCCCACGGCAGTTGCGCCTGCTGCTCCGGCTGCCGCTTCTAGTTGAAAGGGGGGCTACAAAACCGTGGAGTTGTACATTACAATGTAGGTATTAATGATATGGATCGATCCAAATGACTAAAAAAAGCTGTAGGAGTAGGAAGAGGGGAAAAGAGGGGAGAAGAGGGGAGAAGAGGGGGAAAAAAGCGGAAGCGGAAGCGGAGTTACCGTAGACTAACACCAAAAGTATATACAGAGAGATCCGTTGAGATCTCGGCAGGGATCCGAGCTTTCTCGAACTTTACTCTTCGGCAACCACAAACAAAAGAATCGGAACAACCAAGTTACAAAATTACTAGCGTCGTTTTTCTCCTCATTCGGCTTCTACACCACGCACAAATCCGAGGTGTTCCGCTATTTTACCCCAAAACCCGAGAGAAAACCCACAAAAATAACCAGAAAAAAAACCCCCCTGGTAAACCCATATATACACTATATATCCGTTCTAATTCTCCCCGTTTACCCCATAACTTTTCTGCCGAGGAAACCATCCTATAATCCATATTTCCAGCCACCTTATAAACCTTCTAAACCTTTTAAACCATCTAAACCATCGTATATATAGGAAATCCTCCCACTGCACTGTTTCCTCAAAAAAAGGCCTCCTTGTAGAATAATAAATCTACAGAGAACTGTACGTTTCAGGTTCATTGGGCGAGTAGATTGAAGCTTTAAAGCTTGAAATTCAAACAGGGGAAACTCCGGCTTTTCTATCTTTCTCGGCTCGGATGCGTGAAACTCGGGGAAAACTCGGGAATCCAGAAGCGGAATGAAATACCCGGAAATCCACAAACTCATTCAATAATTTTATCAACGGCCTGCTTGATTTCCGTCAAAATCTCGGTTTTCACCTCATCGGATATCTGATTCAATGCACGGCTTTCAATAACCGGGATGGCAGAAGAGAACTTCGGAGGTTCCAGGCGCATGAGTTCGGCTGAGTTGTGTGGTTAGCACGTGACAGGAGCGGAATAAACGAGCCGATAACCCGATAACCCGGCTGAAAAGGGTGGAAATTCTCGGTATGAAGATAGAAAAGACTCACCTGATGCCATATTCCGCACCGAATCGTACCAGCCAGACTCTAGCAGTTTCTGCTTTAAATCCTGCTCAATCCTAGCAAATGTTAGTATCCGAAAAGCCAGAAACTCCACTTCGGAACGACAAATAACTAACCTGCCGTACTCCCCGGAAGCCACGAGCTGTTCGTAGATTTTGTCTTGCAGCTGCTCGTTCGATACCGTCATATTGATGATGTGTATGGGTTTTAGGTAATCACAGGAAGGTAATACCACATGCGTACTTCCGATATATGAAGGAAAATCCCGAGAAATCGATTCTTTCTCGGCATTTTTCGTCTCTCTTCGGCCCGCCTGTGCGCCTCGAAGGATCCGATGGATAATTGGTGATTATGTAATCGGAAGGAATAACTTATTGATTATGTGATATATAAATGGCCAATTGTATGGGAAACACGCTGTTTCCAAAGCAAAGCCTGCATTATAAAATATATTGCAGACAAGAACACCTAATGATAGTTGTCTACTCCCTAAACTGTACTTGATTCCAAACCTTTTACGGTCATTTACTGCCTATTTTCACCCATTTTGCCCTTTTATTCCAACCCCCTCCGCGTCCCATAACAGATCCACCATCTTTAATCCACACCTCGCGTCTCCTCTCGTTCCCCCTCGGATCCGCTCTTCGGAGTGACACAATCGGCTTATCCGTCATCCCAATTGTACCGTTCCGAGCATCCCAACGGGCCCTCGGTTATCCCGAAATTCCTCCCAAGAAAATACCACCTAAAAATCCACAATCTTCGCCGTTATCACCCCACTTTCAGGCCTATCTAATCACTTACAATGGATCTCACTAAAGCAAAGACTATCAAAATCGAAGATTTAGTAAGTAACAGCTTAAAAGCTCATTAATGACTCCAAATTACCCCAAATCATACCAATTCACTCCTATTCTCCTCAATTTACCTCACTAACAATTTTCCAGGACTCTAAAGACGCTAAATGGACGAAAGTACGCACTTTTCTGATCGATAATCCCTCTCAGGTCTCTCTCTAACTCTACAAGTTACAACTCATCACTTATGAGGATCCTACAGGTAAAGGTAAGCATAGAACGGTATATCCGTTTCGCGGGGACTCTCTAGGAACTCCCTGGGAACTCCCTGGGAACTCCCGGAGTCTTCTGAGTCTTCCTATCTCCTTATATAGCTAACCTCAGCTTCACAGTACGCACCTGGGAAGCCGGCGCGCGCACTACACGCGTCGAGGGCAGCGACGTAGACGGCGTAGGCATTGTAGCTATCGTAGAAACAGAAACTGGGCCGGAAATTGTACTACAGAAACAGTATAGAGCTCCTATTGAGGGAATCTGTATTGAAATCCCTGCAGGACTTTTAGATCCGAACGAATCCATTGAGCAGTGCGCTGAGAGGGAATTGCTCGAGGAAACAGGCTATGTGGGGAAAGCGTATGCTAAGAGTGCTACCATTTTCAATGATCCTGGGTTCTGTAATACGAATTTGTCATTAGTTCAGGTATCGATTGATCCTTCAGATCCACGGAATCAGAATCCGCAGCCTCAGTTAGAGGAGAATGAGTTTATAGAGACGTTTAGAGGTATGGAAAGGGTGGTTTTATTATGGGGAGTTGGAAGTTATTATGGTGATAATGGTGATAATGGTAATATTCATTATAATACTAACAATTCTATATTTAAGCCCCCCTGAGCAAATTGAGCGAAACACTGGATCAGCTGGTGAAGGAAGGCTGCAAGCTTGACGCCCGAGTGCAGAATATCGCAGCAGGGATCGCGCTGGCTCGGAAATACCGAGATTTCGTATAGAAAAATGTGTGAATTTGTACGCTTTATGCGTATAACAGAGGTGACATTAACAGTTTTCTCTACCAAATACATGAATTTACTTATTATTGTATTGTTAGTATTCTAGTTCCCGACGTTTTCTCCGCTTTCCGATATTTTGTACCTCATCCGATCCGCTCATATCCGCTCATATCCGTTTTTTCGGCTCATTCCGCCCTCCCCACATCCGAGTCTCCGTTTTAGAATATCATCTCCGCTTTCCTACATTATCTTTTCCGTTTTGTCTCTGCATCTTCTCCACCCCTTTTTTAGCCGCCATTGCCGTTTTAGGAACTTCCACGGAACACCGCAAATTTTTCAATCCGCTGAAAGCCGAGCACCGAGCCGTAAATCGTCAAAGAAATACAATAAAATCCACTGAATTCCCATCTTTCCCAGCAAACTAACCGACAATTCTCGTCACAAACATCACACGTCTCCCCGGAATATCCCGAAATCCGCTACAAACCCGACAGAAACCTCACAATGTCTGCCGAACTCACTCATCCTACTATTAAAGGTTCGTTCCGATTCCGAATTTACCTCCGAAATACCTCCGAAACACGTGCTAACCTCTCTAGACGGATGGTTCCGCGAAATCTCGGAAACCATGTGGCCCGGCCAGGCCATGGCCCTGCGGGTAAAGAAGATTCTCCACGTTGAGCAGTCGAAATACCAGGATGTGCTCGTTTTCGAGTCCACCGACTACGGCAACGTTTTGGTCCTTGACGGTGCCATTCAGGCCACAGAACGTGACGAGTTTGCGTAAGTATTACCGCGCTATACCGCGCTATACCCCGCTATACCCCACTTTACCCCTCCCTCCTTACTCTTTGCCCGCTTTCCACTTACTAACCCCGCAGTTACCAGGAAATGATTGCCCATTTAGCACTCAACTCCCACGCCAACCCCAAAAAAGTCCTCGTGATCGGCGGCGGAGACGGCGGAGTTCTCCGTGAAATCGTGAAACACGAATGCGTAGAAGAAGCAATCCTCTGCGATATCGACGAAGCAGTCATCGCCGCAGCTAAAAAGTACCTCCCGGGAATGTCGGCTTCTTTCCAGCATCCCAAAGTGAAAGTCCACATTGGGGACGGGTTTAAATTTCTGGACGACTATAAAAACACTTTTGACGTGATTATCACGGATTCTTCGGACCCAGAAGGCCCCGCAGCTTCTCTGTTCCAGAAACCGTACTTCCAGCTGCTGCACGACGCACTGACGCCTAATGGAGTGATCACTACGCAGGGAGAATGTATTTGGCTTCATATGGATATCATCAAGGACGTGAAGAAGGCGTGCCAAGAGGTTTTCCCTGTGGCTGAGTATGCGTACACCACGATTCCTACGTATCCTTCTGGGCAGATTGGGTTTATGGTGTGCTCTAAGAGTGGGGAAGTGAATGTGAAGAAGCCTTTGAGGACTATTCCGAAGGAGGAGGAGCGGAAACGGTACAGATACTACAGCAGTGCTATTCACGAGGCTTCGTTTGTATTGCCTACCTGGGCTGATGCTGCGTTGAATTGAGGAGGTAGGAATAGTTGTAGGAGAGTAGATGTGTAGTAGTTGAGGAGATATATAGTAATTGAGTTGATTTGTGATGAGAAATGAGTAGAAAGAAGAGAGGAGAGAGGAGAGGGGGAAGGAGGGAAAGAAGTGGAAAGGAAACGGAAGGAGAGGGAAGGAGGAGGAAGGAGCCGAATTAGAAGAGCTTGGGGCAGAAATAGATGCTATAAGACTACTATTATTGGAGATATCAGCGAAGAAAGTGGAATAATTCATGAAATTTTTCACTTATTCGTTTCTCGGCTTATTCACCGTTATCAACATCGCATCTCACCCCAGAACGGATATGACCCTCGCGTCTCACCCTACCTTGAGTCTCACCCTACCTTGAGTCTCACCCTACCTCGCATATCATCCCACTTCGAGTCTCCTCTCGATTACTCGCCTAATTTTTTCCCCGGGTTTCGCATTTTTCACTTTTTACTTATCTTCGATCAACAGATTATTCAATAAAACCACTTACAATTCCACTGTAAAAGCACTTTATTACTGTGTTTTCTCGGTCAATTGAAATGTCCTTGGAAGTCTCTCATTAGTATATCTTTTCCATACTTTTATTTCCTCCTATTTCCTCCTATTCTCTTCTCCTCTCCTCTCCTCCCTCCTCTAAGACCTACAAATCCATCACAATCTCTCTTATCTTTACTTCCTACCTTTTCTTCTTACTACCAAAACCCCTCTATACTACTTTTTCATCCACTATCTTCCTCTTTTCCCACTTCCTTTCCTCAAATGCCTGATAACTCCTCAGATCTCCTCTTTCAAACCTGTCAAACTCCCTAATATCCATACACCTCCATATATCCCTTTTCTCTCCCCACCCATCTCCTCTAAACTCCCACCTGAGCACCAGAACTTCCAGCATGGCAAACCCTGTCGTATTTCCCGTCGGCTACGTGGCCACCCCCGAGCTGTGCCGCTTATTTGACCGTCTGCCGTCTAACGAAGCCCGCAGTAGCCATGTGGACAGCCTAATAAGAGCCTACGGGTTGACGGAACCCTCTGGAACGGGCCAGCCGCTTATTCCTGTGCCTGCGCCTCCGCTGACGCCGCGGGAACTCTTGCGGTTCCACGACCCGCGGCTTATCCGGCTTATCTGCCGCAAAAGTCATGGGAAACGGGCCGAAGTTTCGGATGTCCAAAGCGAAGAATCCTCAGACTGCGGAGAAACCTCGGATATTTCGGATATTTCGGAATCTTCTTCAGACACAGAAAGCGGAACCGAAACTGAATCCCCCGCTTCCGAAATCCTTGAACAGTTCGGACTCCTTGACGACTGCCCTTTGTTCCCAGAACTGCCACGATACGCCCGTTCCGTCGCCGGCGCCACAATCGCCGCTTGCCGCTTTATTGCCGAGCAACACCGCCGCGGATTTGCCGCTCCGGCAGCGATCAACTGGGACGGCGGCCGCCACCACGCCCGTCGCACGCGTTTGGCCGGTTTCTGCTATGTGAACGACGCCGTTCTCGGTATTTTGGAACTCCGGAAACATTTCGGGAAAGTACTTTACATAGATTTAGATTTACACCATGGAGACGGCGTAGAATCCGCTTTTGAGTACTCTCGGCACGTGCTTTGCTGCTCTATCCACAGATTTGACCTCGGTTTTTATCCAGGAACGGGAAAATTATCCGATTGTGGCGCAGGTGCGGGCCGCGGATACACTGTAAACGTCCCGTTGCGAGCCGGGCTGAGCGACGCTGGTTTAGATCGTATAGTAGCTGATATTGTAGTTCCGTATGCTGAATGGTTTCAACCGGAGGCCGTCGTAGTGCAGTGCGGAGCCGATGGGCTGGCGGCTGATCCGCACCGAGCCTGGAATCTCACTCGGCGCGGGTACGGAGCGGCGTTGCAGCGGATAATCGGGTTGCGGAAGCCGCTGGTTGTGCTCGGAGGTGGCGGGTACCACAATACAGAGACGGCTAAATGCTGGACTTTCCTAACGGGTCAATTAGTTGGACGGGAAGGAGTTTTCGATCACTACGGTGACGGGTTTGTCCCGCAGAATGAATATCTGGACGAGTATTTACAAGCGGGTCCTGGTTTTTGGGACAGCGGAGAGGCACGCAATGTAAAAGATGAGAATGATGATGTATATATAAAGGAAGTGGCTTCTGAGCTTCTAGGGAGGATAGGAATATCGGGTGGTTCGAGAGTTGCCGACAGAGGGGGCCGAATTTGAATTTAGCTACAAAAATAGAGAATATATAGAACAATAGACGGGTTGGATTGAAGTAGATTAGGAAACGGAGTGAGGAAGAGTTTGAAGTTCGGAAAGAAGGAAGGAAAGAGTCTAAAAAGGGCATAGAGAGAAGAAAGAAGATGAACGTAATAAGCGTATTGCGGTAGAAATTGCTTACTTAGAGAAGCAAATTCATTCGTAGTTTTGTCATTTTGAAGGTAAGCTGCTGATATACGATGGGAAATAACAGAACGACGGGAATAGTGTGCGAAATGGCAAATAGTGAATTAGAAAGAAATAATTCACAATTTCTGTCCTAATTACTATCATATTGGTAGAATTTGTAAATAGTATAAACCGCAGATGAACGTCTGTTATGAATATTACTGATTCCTAAATATCCAAATACACAATTACCCAATTACCCACATTTCTAAAGATATCCATTGCTCAGATATCGTTCGGCCTTTCTAACTACACAATAACATCGCCGAATTTAACCATAACGTGGCAGTGTAGACATATTCCTTGTTATTCTTTGAGTACTTGAATTGCAGGCTAGTTAAGTGTGCCTGGAGAGTTAGGAAAGCCTGTAGAATCTACGAACCAATCCATTAGTGTGTAAATCACTTAGTATTTCTGTGGGTTTATATACTTTTTACCGATACACACAATTGGAGTAATTGTGGTGGCAACTACTGTTGTAATCGTCGGGATAACCGGTGAATCCCGAAACTCACTATTCCTTAGTGGTTCTACTGCTTATCGGTTCATCGGTTCATCGGTTCAGAAGCTCATAAGCACCTCGGCTAATCAGCTCCTCGGGTAATAAGCCTATCTGTGGCGCAGCCTTCTCCTTCTTCCACCCTGACACAGCAAAACTCTTCCCTAATACGTCACCACCTTCTACGCTACGTTCTGCGCTACGTTCTACGCCACATTCCACTTTCCATCACATTTCATCACTCATCATCACTACTACTACTAGAAAAAGAAGACCCGTTATCATACTCTCCAATACCGAAAATTGGGCCCAATTTAGCAGTCCAATTATCATCCCAACGCAATCTACTCTCACGTATCGCTCCGCCTTTAACCCGAGCATACAGCTTCGGATCTCCAAACAAAGACGCCAAAGCATCAGCCATATGTATCCCTACTACCCCAGCATCCAGCACGGAAGCTCCGCTAGGTGCGGTAATCCGTATATTCGGCACCACAATCCCATTTTCCCCGTCTTTCACCAACTCAGGCAGCGCAGGGAACGACAAAGCAACCACAGGAACCCCACAGCCAAACATATCTACGACTTTCATAGGCAAATCAACTCCGGAAGTCGAATCATGCAAAGAAATGCCCACATCAGCGCACGCCAGCAGCTCCGGGTAATCCTCGGCTTCCAGCCAGGCAGTACGCACAGTCACATGACGGAACTCCGTTTCCTCCACAGATTTCTCAAATTCCGCTTTCATCGGACCTTTCCCCGTGACTACGCAGTACAAAGGCGGCAACCGAGCCGCTGCAGACTCCGCCGTAGCAGAACTCTTCCGTCCGTCGTAACTACGCAATGCCGCTAAAAGCACAGAGAAATCCTCGTCCGGAGTGTAGCTGGTGGACGTTATAATGAGTTTGTGTGTGTCCGGGTCGAATCCGGCAAGTATTTCGGCAAATTTCTCGGCTTTCAGCACTTCCAGCTGTTTCTGTCTGTCCAATGGACGGAACTGATCAGCGGGCCGGTCGTACAACGGGATAACCCGCTTCCCGGACACCCCAAACTGCTGCCGGAGCACCTGACCCATGGAAATTGTGACTGTGAGATGCAGGAAAGCCGAGGAGCCGAAAATCAGTTCGTAAATGTACGCAAGACGGGTCAGCAAGTGTTGCGGACCGATTTTCACCCCTAAAACGGAATATCCAAAATTGTGCCAATCTATAATAAGCCGGGAAGAGTTGGAAAGGAATAAACGGAAGAACCGAGCAACTCCGAGCAATGGGATAGACGGAGGGTTCTGTAGAATAATGAAATCAGCTCCACGTAACGGGAAGAGAAGTTTTACAAGCTGCACGTGCTGCAGAACTACTTTACGTACTGCAAATACTACAAACGGTTCACCGGGCCGTTGTTGGATTATCGGTAAATAGTGGAAACGAACGCGGGAGTTGCCACGGAGTTCCGGGATGGGAGGCTCGCTATTGGCATATCCTATGAAATCCACAAATATGTTGTATTTTACGAGTGATCTCGCATGGTACATCATGCGTGGAGACCGGCCGATGTCCCCGAGCACCACAATTATAGCCCGGGGGCTCGGGAGCCGAGCGGATGAGCCGCTGGATACAGATTTGAGAATATATATAGTGAGTGGGAATACCACATAGAGAGCTATGAATACAAAGATAATCCACGTGTTCATCGTGGGAAATTCAAGCGTGGTAGGGCCGAAATTGAAGCTGAAGCGGAAGCTGAAGTGGGGGCGCCGGAAGTTGAAGAAATGAGGGGTAAAATGGATAGAACTGACGAGTTATCAGTGAGATGTCGAAGGTACCATAAAAGGGAGTCAACCAGATTAAACGGCGGCGCAGTTGAGGTACAATTGAGGTACAATTGAGGAGTTTCGGCTGATATCGAGAGGCTGTGGCGCAGCTGGAGGGTTCAAAAGCGGATCAATCGCTTATTTGATGACGATATAAGCTGTCCAGGGGGTCCGAGATTTCGGCAGTGCTTAGAAGACGGAATAGCGGGAAATCAGGGTGGAACCGTTGGCAAAAGTGTTTGTGGCAATCTTCGGACTGCAGCTGTACAAAAAGCCGCCTCGGTAACTGCTCGGGAAACCGGGGAACGGCGGAATTGCCGTGCTGATCCGTTGGATCGCCGTTTCTCGGCTTAATTTTCATGTTGGGTTCCGATGAGACGCAATGTGGGCCCTGTAATGGGACAGCAAGGGGTTGAGCGTGTGAGACGTGGGGATGGTTGATTTGAGTGTTTTGCAGTCAAGAATGGGATATATTCAACCTGACATTTTGTAGTAGTATAGTACGGATACTAAATAATCTGATTGATAGTTTAATTATACTACAGTGGCGTTATCCTACGTCCTAAATGAACGTTATAATGAGCAGTTAGTATATATATTGTGGATAGCGTAATCATCAATTCAGCATGTCGGCCTGTTTTGGGACCCTTTAAGGTTTATGCACTCATGCAAGGCCTGCAGGCGAAGGTTCAATGGATAACCGAACGGAATCATCGCCGTGCAACCAGGTTATGGCAAGCTGGAAGCGCTAAACGGGGGCTTTTAATACTGAAATTAAGCCATAAGAAGCACGCCTTCGTTATTGATTCGCTGTCAGGTGCTTGGAAAGCTCATTCGTCATTTAAGCACTTTTTTGGGGTTCTATCCACCTTTTTCCACTCCAGCTCCTCATCGCCGCGAAATTGTAGCAATAGGATGGAGTCCGACCCCAAATATCCCAGTTATCCCAGTTATTCCAGTTATTCCAGTTATTCCAGTCAGGTATCCCACCCCTAGTAGCAATTATACATCCCCTATCCTGTTATCAGACCGTATAGTATATCTAAACTCTACATCTCCACTGTTCTATATATAACAATCACATCTGCCCTCTATTCGACCATCATACCACCACATCCAGCATCCCAGCATACTTACGCGCTAATTACCCAATCCTCTAGCACACCATTTATCATATTTCCCCGTTTATTTAACTATTTTTCCGCTTTTTACCCGCATTTTCCATCACCTGAGCTGCCAATCCCACTGTCCCATAACAGGGCCCTTTGACGCACACATCCTTTAAGTCTCTCCGCCTCCCCCCATCTTCCACGCGGCAAGACGGAAGAACACAAATTGAAAGCCGCGCTGTTCGCTGTTTGTTCATTCCGAACTCCGCGACGGCTCGGCAATTCCGCTACAACTCTCGGAAGTTCTAACTGACACAAACAAAACACCCCGCTGATACCCGAAGATCCCTGAATTCACAATGGTATGCATTTATTGATTTTTTCATCAGAAAAATCACTCTGAATAACATATTCTATGCTCTGCTGGTTATTACCTCATCAAAGCTGCCAGCTGTAGCAATTTTACAGCTATTTCTTCACTGTTTACTAACACCACCAGGCTGAAAAACTTTCTGACGAACAAATCTCTGAATTTAAAGAGGCTTTCTCTCTTTTTGACAAAGATAACGATGGTATGTTGTAAATCATTTATACTGGTGAACTGAATTACCCAGTATACAGTATATATATATATATAGATAATAAAATCTCTAACTACGTAGGTCGTATTGATACAAAGGAGCTGGGGACTGTTATGAGATCCCTGGGGCAGAATCCTTCAGAATCTGAACTTACTGATATGATAAATGAAGTTGATATCAATAATGACGGACATATCGATTTCCCTGAATTCCTTACTATGATGGCTCGTAAGATGAAAGATGTTGACTCGGAAGCGGAGTTGAGAGAAGCGTTTAAAGTGTTTGATCGTAATGGGGATGGGAAAATCTCTGCTACGGAATTACGACACGTTTTGACTTCAATTGGTGAGAAATTAACCGATGCGGAAGTCACTGAAATGATTAAAGAAGCTGATATCAATGGTGATGGTGAAATTGACTATAATGAGTTTGCGCAGCTTCTTGCTGCTAAATAGCGGTTCTGGTGTTGCTTTAATAGTATTTATTCCAGTCCAATGTAGGCGGATAGAATGAGAGGAATTGGCGTAGCAATGAGTAGGAATGAGTAGAAATTATGAGAAGTTATTGAGGAAATAGTAAAATTTATGCAGCGGAATGTAAGCATTTTAGGATAGATGATCCTGGGAGCTGAGATGGAATGTTTTTATGGGGTTGCCACAGTAAATGAAGCCAAATTGTGTGAGGGAGTTCTTAAATATGGTGAAATTGATGTAAAAAGGGAGAAACCCCGTTGTAAAAGTAAAAGTAGGCAGGGAAAATGCGGAATTTAGGAAGATAGGAAGGATGGAAGGCAGAAATTCGTATTAAAAGTAGGAGAAACAGGGCTGAATTGCTGTAATTTGCATTCAAAGTACTGTTTTGTTTCTTTTAGAGTTATGCTGGAGTATTTTGAAAGTGAAGATGGTAATTTATTATTACTATTTGGTGAACTTTGGTCTGTTGAGATGGGTTTTCGAGTTTATTGAAGAATCAGCTGAGTTAGTTTGGATGGGAGGGGATATTTCTTATATTTTCTTCCTTCCTTCCTTCCTTCCTTCCTTCCTTCCTTCCTTCCTACCTATAAGAACAAACCACACAATGTAGAAACCAAAAAACAAAAACTCAGCCTCAGATAACCACTCAGTTTTACAGTAAACTAATAAAACGTTCATTTCCATCCCTTTTCCTCTTTTTCAGCTTATTTCAAACATTCCAAACATCCCAAAGCTAACAATTATTTCTCACATTTCAAATGAACTCCAAAATAACAATCTCTCCATTTACAATTACTGTAATTCGTAATTTCCGCAACGGGGGCACTGGAATTTCGGCTATCCCGAAGTTATAAACACCGGAGGCGCAGTAATAACAACCGAGATCGGATATCTCTCATTTGTCAGTACTATATTAACGCCTCATTACGCCACACTGCCTCACTGATACATCTTATGCCACACTGCGCCACACTTTACCAAGTTCCTGCCCTACAAATTGTTCTGTGGCTCAGCTCGGCTTTCAACTGAGCTGAGCCACATCAATACATATTTCTAATTGCCTACAGCATTATCAAAAACTCTATCACAATAGTATATTTAAATATAACTTTTCTAAACTTTCCCGCAGTCTGCTCACTGCAAACCACTAAAAAACTCACTGCTATATAACAATCAAACTTCTTTTATATCTACGCAGTTCCGAAGTTCCGCCTTCCGCCATTCTTCCGTCAACTTCTTCCTTATCTCCTTTTTCTTCCGCTACGGCCAACTTGCCGTCAACTCTCCAGCCCATTCTTTATCCATAACCCTATAAAATATCATATTCCCGCTCTTCAAATCCTGTAAATTCCAGTCGCTGCGGTGAACGGTGCGGTTCCCATTGGAGTTCTGGTGCAGCGTAGAGATGGTTTCCGTTATAACCTTTGTGCTCCCGCTGCCATCTTCGGAACTTTCATACCCGCCTACGGCAATCACAATCGCAGTGTGGCGCGGCGCCCCCATCTCTATCCGTTTATCGACTCCGTTAGCTGACGATTCCAGCACACACTGCCACATTTGGACAATATCTCCGCGCCGGAGATTGTCCCGAAGCGGGACGGAGACTTTCCCGCCGTCTACTTCGTATATGAGACACCCGTGAGCCAGGAATCCGGATACTGCTGCGCCACATGTTCCTTGCGCCACAGCTTCTTTTGCCAAAGTCCAGCATTCTCCGTCTCCTACTTGCTGCCGGATTTTATGTTCGGCCCACGCTGCTACGCGGTTCCCGTGTTTGCGCCACTGCGCCTCCAGCTCTGCCTGATTAGGTATAGGTGGTGGCGGGATGTCCACTCGTTCTACGGATAATTCGTCCAGAATGGCCGGTCCGGACAGGTGGCTCGGCCATTGGAGGCGCAGCTTTACAATAGAAAGATCTTCCGTCATTTGCATTGCGTACACTTGAGTGACGGAGCCGTTCCCGCGGGTTTCGGATTGTACATACTTGCCGAAGCCGAAGCTGGACGGGACGGAACCCGAGGTGAACCACAGAGTGTCGAATTGGTAGTCTAAATTAGGAGGCTGCCAGGATGTTGAGGCTGAATGTGGCGCAGCAGGCGGAGATGGTGAAGCGGTATTGTGTTTCCGTGGCGCAGGGGCCGGTGGCGCAGGTTTCGGTTTAGTGGAAAGACGGAGTTGAGGCGCCTGCGGCGGTTGAGGTGATTGTGGCGGTTGTGGCGATTGTGGCGCAGCAGAGTCTCTTTCGCGGCGTAATCGGAGTTTCCGCTCTAACTCGGATTCGGGTTCAGTGGCTGAGGGGACCGAAGTGGCCGAAGTGGCTGAGACGGGCCGTTTCGGTTTCGGCGGCGACTTCGGGCGCGACGGCTTCGGCGGCGAACTTTCCTCGTGGAACGCAAGTTTGCGCATTTTTTGCTCCAGTTCGGAAGAAAAATCAACAGCCGGAGCGGAAGGTCTTTGTGGCTTTGGTGGCGCAGTATCAGACTCTTCCGTTTCGGGCAAACGTGGCTTCCTTGGAGGCTTAGGTGGCGCAGTCTCTTCCGAAGTTACCAAATTGGGCTTCCTTCGAGGTTTCGGGGGCGCAGCTTCCTCTTCCTCTTCTACCGCTACTGGTGGCTTCCTCGGTGGCTTAGGTGGCGCAGCTTCCTCTTCTTCCGATGCGTGCTGCTTCCGCGCATTCATCGCCCCCACCAGCGCCTTCGGCTTCGCCTTTACCGGCGGTGGCGCAGCTTTCTTCTTTGCTACTGCCGCCTGAAGCTCGGTGTTTGCCCGACGAGGAGCCGGCGGAGGAAGCTTGAAGGCTTTCGGAGAAGATTTCGGTGCCTGCTGCGCCACATTTGCTGCCATGGCGTCTCCATATGGTGGTGGGTCGTCTTCTGGTACAGATTGGGGCTCAGCAGGTGGCTCCGGTGGCGCAGCAACTACACTATTCTGACGCGCGGATACAGGCGGTCTCGGAGGAGGCGCAAACGCCTTCGGATCCAGCGCAGGCCGTTGAGCCGTTTGTAGCGTTTCCGGTGGCGCAGTACTTGTCTGAGGCTCAGTGTGAGCCTCGGATGACTGTGGCGCAGCACTAATAGAGCCAGCACGTGGTGGCGCAGCACTGAATGAGCCACCACGCGGTGGCGGAGGAGGAACTGTCCCGTGATGCGATTTCCCTGTTAGGGCAAGCTTCTTCGCCTCTTCCTCGGCAGCTTTTTGCCGAACCGCTTCGAGAAACGAAGCAGGAGGACGCGGAGGAGGCGCAAAGCTTGAAGGAGGTGGCAAGCTGGGGTTCAAAGGTGGCGCAGCAGCAGGTGCAGCTTCACCCGGTGGCCCGGAAATGCCCGAAACGGAAGTCCGAGGCGGCAAAGTTGAAGGCGCAGCCCCCGGGGACACCACAGAAGATTTTCTGGTTTCTCCGTACTTCGGTATATCCGTCTGTGGCTCAGTGGGCGGACGGAACATCGGCGGTGGCGGCGGAAGAGCCGAGACATCCGTTAGCGGTGTGGCTTGCTTTTTCCGTTCCTGCTGAAGGGCATTTGGATCGACAACGCCGAAGCTGAAGGCTGAAGGCGATGGTGTGGCGCTCGGAGCCCCCTGTGCCGCAGCAGACGGCATTGCCGAGGGCAGAGTCGCCTGTGGCGCAGCCATTGGTTCATACTGTGGCGTACCAGCGGAGATCGGGGAATTTGCTGGCGGCAACGCCACTGCTTGTCTCGGAGGCAGTGGCGCAGGTGGCGCAGTAGGTGTAGCTCCGTATTGAGGATTGGATGGCGCAGCAGCATTACCGTATTGCGGCACAGTTGGTGGCGCAGCAGCATTACCATATTGAGGTGCAGCTTGTGGCGCAGCAGAATTCGTCTCAGGCTGCTGAGCTCCATACTGTGGCGCAGAAGCGGAGTCCGCCGCCGCTGGAGCACCAAATCTCGCAGCAGCACCAGCCATAATCTGCCCGAGGTTCTGAGCCGCTGACGGAAGGTCAGTCGGGACTCCTGGGACGCCTGCGGGAGTGGCGGGAGTTTCGCCGGGTACTCCGGCCGAGTTTCCGTAGTTTGGAGGCGCAGTTTGTGACGCAGTTTGTGGCGCAGCTTGAGGCTCTGCAGGTGGCGCAGCTTGTTGGGTTTGAGGCTGCTGATATGGTTGTGGCGCAGCCTGTTGTGGCGCATACGCCGGAGGATTTACCGGTACACGGGAAGGAGGCTGAGGCACAGCAGCCGGCGCAGCCGGCGCAGCCGGCGCAGCAGGCGCAGCAGGCGCAGCAGGCGCAGCAGGCGCAGCAGGAGGTGGCGTTTGACCCGGATAGGTAAAAGTGGGGGTAATTGATTGTGGCTGTTGTGGTTGTTGTGGCTGTTCTTGCTGTGGCTGATACTGTTGTGGCTGATATTGAGATTGTGGCGCAGCTTGTGGCTGATATTGAGATTGTGGCGCAGCTTGTGGCTGTTGTGGCTGATACTGCTGTGGCTGTTGTGGAGCTGGTGGCGCAGCCTGGCCAGGATATGTAAATGTAGGAGTTATAGTCTGTGGCGCAGCTTGTGGCACAGCTTGTGGCGCATACTGCGATTGTGGCTCATATTGAGGTTGTGCGGCATACTGTGGCGCAGTCTGAGCCCCATATCCGTAATTCGGCTGAGCAGCCTGTGGCGCAGCAGCAGTAGCAGTAGGTGGCTGACCATACGAGTACTGTGGCTGAGCCACAGGAGCCGCGCCATACCCTTGCGGTGCTGCGCCACCGTAGCCACCCGCCGCACCTAATTGAGATCCGCTTGTCATCTGCGACGGATCCCCAGGCTGGACGGATCGTTTCGGCGGTGGCGCAAACAAATGCGGGTCCGTCAACGCCGCAAGCGGCCTCGGGGTAACAGCCGGTTCGGAAGCTGGATTGAGTTAGTAGAAGGAAAAGGAAACAATGTGGCGCAGCTGTGGCTGAAATTCGGGAATTATAGGCTTGGGATTCGGAATAACTGAGGTAAAGCGGCATCTGAGCCACCAAATCGGCTCAAATCGGCTAAAATCAGCCACCAAGTCAATCCAAATTATCACAAATCATCACAAATCAGCCCAAATCATCAAAAATACCCAACTTACTATTATTATTGCTCGATCCATGATATGTTTGACTGCCTTTTTCCCCTAAATGCTTCATCTTAGCAACCCCTTTGCTGAAGGAGTTTGTAAGTGATTGTCTATCAGGCATTGTGCAATCAGCTATGAGACGGAAAAGTTAACAAAACGGAAGTTATCGGAGCCCGGAAGCTGTAGGACGCCACAATTAGTCGGTAAAGACAGCGGAGAGTAACAAATTGTCAGCCTCGGAGTTCGGAACGGATCGGAGTTTCTTGTCTTAGAGGGACGGAGAGTTCTGTGAGTTCTGTGTGGCAAAAATAGATTAAATGTGGCGCAGAACTTCCCAAAAAAGCAAAGGGATAACACTGTATTGATTCCCGAGGATGAAAATACCGTGAAATGTGGCGCAGTCGTCATTTGCTGCGCAACGCTCTTCGGGGTTTTAAGGATCCCGCAATTGCCGTGGGGAATCAGAATTCCCCTGTGCTAGATCACGTGGTCTGGTACAGGAAATCGGGGTGGAAGAGAATAAATGACGACTTACGGGGAAAAAAGAGGGAAATTCGGGATTTAAGGGTTACTAGATTAATCATTGAAAAGCTGGGATTCGTATGAGACTATTTACAGGGTAGATAGACCGTAGGAAGTTGTTATTTGACTGTCTCTTTTTCCATTGCTGATTTGATGCTTCTTTGTTCGGCCGTAGTGCTACAGAGGAACGACGAGAGGGTGAGAAATACAAGAAAAGAATGCTCAGAAGAGCTCTAAATTTCTGATTCAGTTGGTTTACATTATAGATCTGCTCTAGGATTGAAAATTCAATACCTACAATGTATTTATCATACTGTAAACCCACATTTGCTGCTGTTTCGCACTCCGCTTATCTCCCCCTGTGAGTTCCTCGCGTCTCCTCTCGTTTGACGCCTCTATGAAGTGAGACGTATTCATCGCGTCTCCTCTCACTCATCTCTTTTCCAAGAAGAGACGCGATCTACGCGAGCTACGCGTCTCATTTTTCAATGTTCCCTATCTTATCGCGGAAGTATCAAATTGACTGAAAACTTGTAAATTTCGCTATTGATGAGTATTTTATAGTATTAAACTCGTTGTTTCTCGGCCAATATTGTATACATTTGTATTATCTAGCACAATTTCCTCAGTATTCCCATCCTTTCCCTCAATAATACATCACTTCCCCTAGCTACCCTCCTACGCGTCTCAACTCCTTCTCAGCCGCTATTAAGCCCTTTCTCTTCACCATTCCGTCCCAGTTTTCTGGCTCCCGGCAGCCACAATGAACCTCGAGGATGCTCTGTGCGATAAAACATTCAAAACGTTCAAAGCCACACAGTTGCGCCACTTCCAGTCTTCCGAAATCCCCGCGTACCGACAAACCCTGCAAAAACTCATCGGACAGTTGTACGCAGCTGAATTAGAGAAACTCAATGAAGGCACGGAACAGTGGCAGAAAGTCGCCGCGGACCTCCCGCTGGACTGGGAATTCACCACAGATCCTACGCTAGGATACCGTTGGCATGTGATATCCTCTGTTAACTCCCGGAAACGTCTTCGAACTGTTTCCTCGGCTGTAAATGCTAATTCCGATTCCAATTCCAATTCCGCGGCTTCCTCGGCCATTCAGGATGCCGTAATATCGTCGGAGTTTTACTGTGTTGTTCTGGAAGCTGCCGACGACTCCGTGCAGTACGCGTACCGAACATTGGTGGTTTTGAAGACTTCTGCTTCATCCGTTCAGCATACGCTATTGGGGTTTTTACAGGATAAATTCGGAGCTCTGGTTGACCCGCTGACGATTGATTCTGTGGTGCTGGCGGATCTGGTAAATGAATACGTTGCAGCTGAGTTCTCTATCAAAGCTGCGGCAATTTCTCGGCATGACAGAGTGGTAAATTCGGGTATTCCATCTGATGTTCCGTCGGATGTTCCGTCAGTCTCTCTAAATGACGTAGCAGCCCGAAAGGAAATGTTTGCATTCGGTAAAATCGAGCTCGGCTTCGGCGTCAACTCTCGGAACTCATCGGGACTTCGGGCAATGATGATAGAAGTGCCCCCGGGCGATGTTTTGTACTTCTACTGTAGTTCTGGGGAATCTGTTGACAGCTTAAAGCCGTTTCTGTCCTCTCTACTGCCACATATGCAGCGGCAGACGGGTTTGCGGTTGGCTGTGACTGCGTCGGAAGCTCCACAGAGTATCCCATTAGCTTCTGTGACCACTGAAGGGTTTGTAGTATCAACTGACGGTAAATTGAGGCTTCGGCAAAACCGTTTGGCGCAGTATGCCGACTGGAATGCGGACGAATCTCTGCTGATACCCCTGAACTTAGTAAAGAGGCTTTTCGATATGATGGGTGACACAGCTGGCGGATGAGCTGAATTATGGGGTCTACCGACGGTTTCTTGACGTATTTGTAGTGTTTCCGCTGCGTTATTCGTGCAGTAAAGCGGTTCCATGCCCAGTAAGCCACAGTTTGAGGTGGTTTGGTATTACCAATCAGCGAGATTGAGGGTATTTTGCTCAGTTAGGGTGTAAAATACGTAAAATGAGGTGAAAGGTGGGAATGATAGGCTCACTAGTACCAGAAATGTGCGTTGAGATGGGAAAACTGAGTATTTTGCTGTCTAGAACACTGTTTTGCCCTTTCAGTGGTTTATTTATTGCCTGAAGAAGACGTTGAATGCTATAAAGCTACCATGGGATATCACACTGTCGTCAGTTCCTGTACTGCTGAATTTTCCAGTTTCCCCACCAGCAGTTTTGCAGCATTTCAGTGATGCTGAACCGGAGAGCACAATTCTGAAGGAGCTCTGCGACCAAAATAATACACCGTACTGCATTAGCATGTTATATAAGCAGTTGAACTGCTCTTGGTTTAGAAAGGCTGGCCTTTCAGGTATCTACCGTGGTTTGCAACAGGTTGTACGTTTCCAGGAGGTGCTGGAAGCTTTGAAGAACTACTGGGATCGGCATTGCTACACAATCAGCGCTGCTAGTAGGGCAATTGAGTATCATAGGACTGGATTGTAACTGAAGAAGAAATCTATGATTAACTCTGATGATACTGTAAACCCAGAATATCATGAGTCTGATACTATTTTAAGGTATTCCGCAGCAGGGAATGGAAAATAGAAATGGAAACGGAAATAAAATAAAATAGAAATAAGTATATCTGAAAAGCCCAGAAGTGTTCTGAACATCGATGGAGAACTATGGGTTGATTTATAAGAAGTTATTCTGTAGAGAAATGCGTAACTCTTGAGATGTGTAGCTCCCTATACGTTTTCGTCAGTAATTCCGAATTCTTGAGGCTATTCATAATTTCTATACTATTTACTCTACTATTCATCCAGGTTTCCCTTCCATTCCATCACATCATCGATCTTGTTGTGGGGTTTATAGGAAGCATAGAATAGAATCCTTTATAGGTTATGAAACTGAGGAAAATACATACGGGAGCTTTGGGCTATTTAATGGATGATCAAACTGCTAAGGCAGCAACTCTGTCGGGTTTTAGCATAAGTTGTAGTATATTTCTGCCAGGATTTTTCCTGCTGTATATGAAGTGTTGATTTATATTTTACTACCCTTTTATCGTTTTACTATCTTCTACTTCTATCCCTATTTTCTATCTTCTATCTTCTACCTTCCAACCTCCCTACAACCCTTTCAACGCTTCCTACCTCTACAACAAATCCTACAGTATATATCCTCAATTAATCATTCCATTACATACCTAACCTTCCCATACATGCTTACCGTCATGACAATTTCTCAAAATCAAAATCAAAACTCGTCCCACAACCACAACTACTCTTAGCATACGGAGAATCAACTATCTTAAACTGAGATCCAATCAGCTCAGTCGTATAATCCACTTTAGAATCCCGCAGTAACCCCAGCGAAGTCTCATCAACTGCTACACGAGCTCCGTCCCTGACAAACACCGTATCCTCTTCTTTCTCCTGACATTTCACTTCAGACATATCACGCAGAGACATGAGATACTGGAATCCGTGACATCCGCCGCTTTCTACTGCGGCCCGTAGCACCAAATTCGGGTTGGCTTCTTTCTCCATGATTTCCTGTAGTCTTTTGGCTGCTCTTTCTGTAATAGCGATGCGTAATGGCTGTCCCTTTTCGCTGAGTTTCGGATTGATTATACGGGTAGCTTCAAAATCCTGTGCGGATCCCGGAACGGGGTCTATCGGGGGTGCGGTTTGTCTGGTGGCTCCGGTGGCTGTTGAGTAACGTTGGCGGTAGGAGGAGATTGAATATCGGGGGGAATCCAGGAGAAGAGACATTGCTCTGCGCGGGGAAATACGGAGTGCCGATGGGGTACGGAGGGAAGAGCGGATGGTGCTGCGCCACAGTGTTGAACTCATTGTAGTAATAGATGTGGCTCAGAGGTTCGGAGGTTCGGAGGTTCGGAAGTTCGGAAGTTCAAAAGCAGGCGGTGGCTTTGAGGCGGATAATCGGGAATTAATATGGGAATCGAGAAAAGCACTCAATTTGATACCGTTTGACTGGATTGCTGATTTCAATTGATTTCCATTAGCGTTTTGAGGTTTAAACGTGATTCCTCGGGACCTTTGGTGTCTCAGTTTCCGACAAGACCATCGACAGCTTCCTTCTGTTTCTGCTGGTGGTTTTGCTTGTCTTTCATATACCTTCTGGTTCTCCTGTATGCCTTCTAATAGTACTGTGCGATGCTTTGTCGTATAAGAACGCCTTCCGTCCCGTGCGAAGCATTGGATTACTAAGGGAAATAGGGGGATTCTAGTTGGTTGTGCTGATATATACGCCACGCGTGTGATTAGTATGGTTTGCTGCGTATTTCTAGGTATGAATGTAGTGAGTGGTTGTAAGGGGGGGTTATTGGACATATGGAGTGAGACACGATGTCGAGCCGATAAGGGCAGAGGAGTTTCGGTATTTTTACAAGAGCAGTGATGTTTCACCATATTTGCGATTTAAACACCGTTCAGGCTGGTTTTGCCATCTACTTTCAGTACATTTTAACCGTCGTTAAACACCCAGATAGAAAAAATAAAGTATATATCGTATATGTATGTAAATGTATGCTGAGATGCTAGCATGCAACACCTTCTCATCTATCGCTAGCTCTTCATAGCGATCTTTCTCCCCGATCTACCCATTCTTCACACTTTAGACGTCAAATACACTACCAGAAAGCTCAGAATACTGCCAGTAGTCAGGCCTAAATTCAGGAAAACAGTCAGAAACCCAGCTGCTGCTTCCAATTCCACATCATCAACGTATCGTCCCACAGACATAAAACACGAACTACATAACTGGCCATTAGAGAACCCGTATAGAAACATAGCAAAAAGATACAAAGCATCAGAGTTGATCACCGGCTGAGACTCCCGCGTAGATCCTGAAACGTTGGTAAGGAAGAAAAATGGAATAAACAGTACTCTTGCTATTCCGTATAACACCATTTGGTGTTTCTTCTTCACGACAAACATATCGTACCCACAGGCCACACGGCCGCCAAAATCTCCTAAATTCCAGCACAAATACGCCAGCGGGACGAAAATCTCCGGAGAAAATATCCGCCCAGCTTCGGAATCTCCACGCACAGAAGTTGTGGATGATGCAAACACGGGAAACGACAGGGAAACAACGAAAACGGCAAATAACGCAAACACCACAGGCCCGAGTTTTCTCAATAGAGTTACAAACGGGACATGCACTTTCCGAATAGCCGGCATCTCCGTCAGAATCTCCGCTGGGAACTCACCGGACATCTCCGGCTCATCCCTCGGCTCCTCCGCCCCACTCAGCAGCCCCTCCGCGCCGTCTCCGCCCTCCAGAGCTGCCGAAGACTTCCGCCGCTCCAGCACATCCCGCTCCCGGCGCAGAATGACAGGCCGAACGTATAAATACGTCCCTAGCGCGGCTGTTGCTACTAAACTAGCAGTAAAGAAATACAGCATGGTACTTCCGGCAGCTGGGCCGGTATCTTCCGAGTTTCCAGGGAACAGCAGCACCGACACGATCAGCGTCAACGCGGGGAACACGCCGGCCACTGATTGGCCGACCATTGCGCCTTGGGCGTAGATCGGTCCGCATACGTTTGCATTAGCCATTACGCCGTTCTGGGCCGAGCACGTGCCGAGAGCGGAAAATAACACAGCCGAGAGTACAAATACAAACACAAATACCGCCGCAGAACCTCCAGAACCGGATAAAAGCGGCAAAGCGCACGTCAGGACCAGAAATACTACTATATTGACTGCTGTGCCGGCAATTACGCGGAACGAGTAGTCTGCGGATCTCTGCTTCTGTGACAACACCACAGTGAACACCAGCGACGTCAGAGTCGACACCGTCATCATACTAGAAGAGTAATTGCGGCGCAGGGACTCGTGGCCCGTGAGAACGGAGTACATAAACGCTGTGGCTGAGAGGAAACAGTTCCAAGGCCATAACAGGGCTACCCCATTAAGCAGGAAAGAGGCATAGAGAACCCGTTCCGAGGCGCGTTGTGGTGCAGGGGATGTTTCGTATTCGGAAACGGAATCATCGCTGAAATCGGCAAGCGAGGAGGCTGAGTATGAAGACGGAATATCGGCGGAATTCTCGGAGGGGTATTCGGAGTGGTATTCGGACGAACCGGCAGGAACAGAGGAAGTTCCGGAGGAAATTCCCGAGGCAAAGTTGCTGGAACGCATGGATTCTAAAGGGATTTCGTCAGCCGCGTTCAGCATGCGGACCAATAGCTGGAAAAGCGGGCCGAATACTGGCAGCGGAGTTCGGGTTGGCGCAAAGGCGCGAGCAGAAGACCCGAGGAAGGTTGGGAAAAGATGGGAGTTTTTCTATGAGCTGTGGAATAGAAAGACGGAAGTTCTCCTCGGCTCGGCTGTCGGCTTGATTAGCAGATCGGCTTTTATTTGCTTATCGCGGTGTCATCGGAAATGCCGAGGGCGGCATTCGAGGGCCACGAGGAGATGCGATGTGAGGGGATCAAGAGGAGACGTGAGGGTTGTAGCCGAGTTGAGACGCGAAGGGTGAGGCGTTCGGATTGAAATCTCAGCGTGTGGGGCCCAATTGAGACAACTGGATGGTTAAAAGCGGGTGTTTATGGGTTTTTGGTGTTAGATTAGCTTGAAATACTGTTTGGCGGTGTTTTCGCTCCACAGTTCAGTCTGTGCTATCATGATTTTCTCCTCTATTCCTCCTTTTTGCTCTGTCCTGCTCAATTTCGCTTCATTCTCCTGCGTCTCTCCCCTTATCGCGTTCCAATACGCGTCAAACTATTTATCTGCCCCAAACTCTGCTTTAGGCATTCTCCTCCCTGCTCACCACCACGTTCCACCACACTTTCAGCCACATCTCATCCGTCGTTGCATCATCCCGATACCATCGTCTTTCGGATGACGTGATCCACAATTCACTCCCTGCTCCTCCTTACATCCGTTAAATGAGACAACCTTTGAAGAAATCGCCACATCCCCTGTCAAACAACTCACTCGGTAAGCCTAATTCAACCTCCATACATAACCTCCAATAAAACCTATCTAAATTGACTCTAACTCCCCTCGTTTCCTCTAATACTGAGCCGATATCCCTACCCCCTGCCGTCCAATATCAGGCCCATGATTTACACTTCACATCTCATCCTACGCGTCCCCTCTTTTTTTATCTCTCCACCTCCCCCTTCCACCCACAACGAGACGCGAAGTCCGCTACACGTACGCCAACCAATATGGAAATTTCCTCGAAAGACAAAGAAAGACGTGTCATTTCGTCGCTCATTTCTACAGCAATTAAAGTGAGGAAAACTGATGAATCAGAAGCAAAAGAAGTGATTTTCCCACTACCCGCTGACCCCCCACATTCCAGCAGGGCTTTTGCAATCATCTGGTGACTTGAGAGCGGAACCAGTGGCCTGTAGTTGTGGTTAGTGGTTCTTTTTTCAATTCCTATATTGAATATTTCAGCGTCAAGAAACCTCCGCGCTTCTGATCGCTATGGGTTCCCCGGCTCCCGCGGCTCCTGCAGCTTCCGCGTCGGGATCCGCCCCGTTTGCGTCTGCCGACACGCTGCGGTCTCGGAAACCGAAATCTGCTGATTCCGGTAATCCTGCTGAGGTAACTGAACGCCATTCTAAAGAATCTAAGGAATCCAAGCCTGAATCCGCTTCTCCGGCCTGGGAAAGATTTGAACGCGTTGCTGCGCCACTTTTCTTTACTCTCGCTGCCGTGTTTACCCGTTTATACCGCATTGGACGCGCTGATCACGTAGTATGGGATGAGGCTCATTTCGGTAAATTCGGTTCCTACTATCTCCGACACGAATTCTACCACGATGTGCACCCGCCGTTGGGCAAAATGCTTATTGGGCTTTCCGGGTACATTGCCGGGTACAATGGGTCCTACGATTTTGATTCTGGATCTCTGTATCCTGAACATGTGAAGTTTGTTCAAATGAGGATCTTTAATTCGCTTTTCAGTATTGCCTGTGTGCCAATGGCGTACTACACGGCTCGGGCTTTGCGGTTTTCCACGCCTGCGACGTGGCTGTTTGCGCTGATGGTTCTGTGTGAGAATTCGTACGTCACACTGGGGAAATTTATCCTTTTGGACTCGATGCTGCTGTGTTTTGTAGTTTCTACGTATTTATGTATGGTTAAATTCCATCAACAGCGTCGTCAGCCTTTCTCGCCGCGCTGGTGGCTGTGGCTGTTTCTGTCTGGCGTTTCTATGGGCTGTGTGGTGAGCGTAAAGATGGTAGGACTGTTTGTAATTTCTGTATATGGACTGTATACTGTAGTTGATTTATGGCAGATGCTTGGGGATAAACGCATGTCGTGGCGCAGTTATGTGGCCCACTGGGTTGCGCGGGCCACGTGCCTGATTGCGGTGCCGATGGCGGTGTTTATGCTGGCTTTTAAAGTGCATTTCATGCTTCTATGGCATTCTGGAACCGGTGACGCAAATATGAACTCCCTGTTCCAGGCAAACCTCGTAGGATCACAGGTACTCGGTGGGCCTCGGGATTTGGCTTTCGGATCAGTGGCTACTCTGAAAAACCAGGGATTCGGGTCGGGATTACTGCATTCGCACGTGCAAACATACCCTGAAGGATCTAAACAGCAGCAAGTCACAACGTATGCTCATAAGGATAATAATAATAATTGGCTGGTTGATTACCCGCGAGTTCGCGGACAGGAACAGAAGAGTTACTCGGAAGAACTCCCGCTGGACTTTCTAGTGGACGGTGCCACAATTCGGCTCGTTCATCCGTCTACCGGGCGGAATCTGCATACTCATCCCGTTCCTGCTCCGATAACTAAACGGGAATACGAAGTATCCGGGTATGGAAATGTTACAATTGGAGATGAGAAGGATAATTGGATTTTGGAGATTGTAGACCAACTAGGAAACGAAAACGCCACCCGGCTGCACCCTCTAACTACTTCCTTCCGACTGCGCCACCCTGTAATGGACTGCTATTTAGCCACTACAGGACAGTCTTTGCCGCATTGGGGGTTCCGACAGGGGGAGGTCACATGCCGGAAGAATCCGTTTAGAAGAGACAAAACGACGTGGTGGAATATCGAATTCCATGCTAATGACAGATTAGAAGATCCTGGCCAAGTAGAATTGCCGAAAACTCGGTTTTTGTCTGATTTCATCCAGCTGAACTTTGCTATGATGGCTTCTAACAATGCTTTAGTGCCAGATCCTGATAAACAGGACGATTTAGCATCACAGGCATGGCAATGGCCTACTTTGAACGTAGGAATTCGTATCTGCTCGTGGGCAGACGAATCGGTGAAGTATTTCCTGCTGGGATCTCCTGCAAACACGTGGGGGTCGTCTGTAGGACTTATAACTGCTATAGTACTGTTTGTAGCTTTGCTTATTAGGTATCAACGGCAGTATAATGATTTCCCTGGAGACGGAGAAGCTGAGATGTTTTTGCTGCAAGGATTCTACCCGTTTGTCGGCTGGATGACTCATTTCCTACCGTTTTTGATTATGGGACGTGTGCTGTACGTTCATCACTATTTGCCGGCTTTGTACTTTGCTATGCTGGTTTTCGTATTCCAGATTGATTATTTCACCCGCGCCAGAGGCCCCAGGCCCTTGTGGAAGAAATTAGTGGTAGCAGCAGTTTATATTGCTTGCTACACTGGCGTAGTTTATATATTCTACCTTTTCGCTCCTATTTCGTTTGGTATGGAAGGAGACCACACGAAGTATGAGTATCTGAACTGGTTGAAGACGTGGCGAATTTGAAGTGCAGGGAGTTGGAAGCGAAATGCTTGTTGATATGTAGTTTGTATGGTTGTATTATTTAGCTATACAGCTATTACGGGATTTGTAGGAGGCACGGAGAGAGGAAGAAGTACAGTTTTTGAGATGCAAATAGTTGAAGCAGGAACGTTGAGAATGAGTGAATATATGGTGATAGAGAGAAAAATCCCAGTATGAATCACTGCAGTTTCAAGTCGATTCCTTCGGTTGAAGTGCGCTCAGGGAGAAACAAATGACTGGTTTAGTACTTCAGTATTGGTTACATCAAAAGAAGATACATGATGTACGTGTTATATGTTTGTAGGTGTTTGTAGGTGTTGAGGATGTTTGAAGAAGATACCTGTTGATATCTATAAGCTGTAGATATGATCTGATGAAGTGTAAATAGGAATAGCCATTGGAATGTAAAATGTCTTGAGGAGTCTATTTCTCTCTCAATTGAGAATTTGACTGAACATATTTAAGGCGATATCTCGAATTATTTAAGTACAACAGGTATGATTTATCTCCAGATGTTTTCTATTGTTGTGGTAGGAATATAAATCTGAATGTGAATGTGAATGTAAGAGCAGCTCCTAGTAAAATGTTTGTATCCCTGTGGATTGAGGATGTAAATAACGATTTGTTTGAACTGCTTGAACGGCTAGATGTGTTGAAATAGCAATATTGCAGAAGTTGCAATGGAACTCTTCTTCCAGCGACGTGAAGATATTGCAAATCTCAGACTTCATACGGTATTAGCACTGATAGACTGGTATTGGTAGATTAGATGTGATTTACGTAATATTCATGGTAAATATAATATATAATCACTGTTATAGCTATAGCATTGATAACGGTAAATAGTCCTGCTAGTTCCATGGTTATTGCACTAACTGTGGAAGATTCCTCGGATCTCACACCTCTACTGCTAGAAATAAATCCAGCGAGAAACTCAAGTTAATAACAGAAGTTAACTTGTTACTCTGGAGAAAAAGCTTACTAAGAATGCCCGCAGTTTATCCATAAACGTGTTTAGCAGAAATTTCTCTGTTAATTTTGCAGACTTTTCTTTATTAGCAGGCCTTTCTTTCTTAGTTTCCCAATGCACACCACAGTCTGAATTCTCCAGCTTCTCTGTCACCATTCAAGCATTCTTTAGCACTCTTTTAGGATGAGCTTACAGTGAATTGATGACGTTCAGCCTCATCCAGAAAACTCTCAGCACTTCAGTTGTCGCCTACATATTCTACTGGCACACAGAAGTTTCGATACTACGAATTCTTTCTACTTTCCACCTCCACAGCTGATGTTATTCTGGTCTTGTTAATGTGGAAAAATGATGGGAAATGAGGGCGAGAAACTTCCAAGAGGTGGTAAGAGACCTAATAAAGCGGGAAATTTCACCCAAACGCGCAGAACTGCTAGGAAGAAAGGAAAAATCGCAGGTTATCCACTGATTTTAGTTCCGTCTTTCGTGAATTTACTCACTAACACGCCGGAATTAATAAAGAACATCCGGATGCCAAAGATATGCAATATTTGTACTTCCCAGCTAAGTTATATAGAAATGATTACTCTATTTTACTCTGACAGTGGAAAAAGTAGCAAATTCCACGTCTCTGGTCCCTCCTTTCTAATAAATTTAAACGTGCAAGCTTTAAAATGACGGCCAATTGCAATATGTGGGATAAATTGCGGTGACACATGAATAAAATGAATTCCGCTATCAGCATTGAATTCACACTACTTTTAATAGAAATATATTTTACGTTCAGACAGTTCCGAGATTTCAATCTTCTCCTTTTACTCTTTTTTTTTCCTCCTCTCCTCCTAAATATTCAACTCTTGAAACTCATCTAAATTCACATTCGCCCTCAGCGCCGGAGTCTCCCCAACACCCATAATCGGACTCAAAAACCTCCGCCCAGACTCCGAACTGCTGCCTTCTAAATCTTCTAATGCAGCATGCAAAGACGGAGTGCCGCCAACGGCATCCGCATACGCCGGAGGCGACAAAGCACTCACATCTTCATACACAGGCGGCACCTCGTCGTCCCAAGCAATGCCTAATCCGGATCTCTCCACCATAACAAGCTTGAATTGCATCCGAAGCACCCGAGCCGCCCCTGTCGGCATCCGCACGGCATCGGGACGTTCCGTTTTCTCGTTTTTCTCGGCCCGATCTTCCGTGCGGCTGCGGTGCGGCCCGAGCCCTGAAAGCGACGCCAGTGCCGGCGATAATTCGGCTAGCCGGGCATCCGCGGGGTTTACTACGTGATTTGAGGCAGCGGCGCGTCCTGGCTTTTTCGTGGCGGTGCCGTAAATGCCGAGCGCCGCTGCCTCCGCCGGTGGCGCATGCAGGAACTCTTCGGCAACTACAAGTTCTACTACGAGCACGTGGTGTACGTGTATGCCTAAAGTGGGGTCGTCGACGTCACAGGACACGTTTGCGGCCGCGGATGCTTCCGGCGGTGGCGCAGCAGACGACGCGTGCGCCACATGAGATGTTAAACCCGACGAAAGGCTCAGAATGTTGATATCCGCAACTACTTCAATCTGCCCCGAGCCCGAGAAATCGGATTTCCACCCGGAACGGATATCTCCGTGCGCAACTGTGCGGCATTCTTCTTGGTATATAGAGGTGTCTACTTCTACAGGGGTAGTGGAAGGGGAAGGGGAAGGAGCGGGGCCAGCTGCTGCGGAAGTGGCTGAAGTGGCTGAGCTTTGTGGAGCTAAAGGTGCAAACGGTTCAGGCGACTGCGCCACAGACGCTGGAGACTCTAAAGGTGGCACAACTGGCGTATTTTGTTCCGATGTCCCGCTTATTTCCGGGGTACCATGCCGTGATTCTCCTTCTGTGTCCCGTGATCGTTCCCGATCCCGATCTCGGTCCCGAGATTTTGCCTTTGCCTTCGCCTTGCGGGCCGCCTGAGCCGCTGCCGCTTCTAACGCCGCCAGCTTTGCACGGTGTTTCGGACACGCATGGCAGCGGACTTTTATATGCTCCTCTATACGCCACGATAAACGTCTCATTCGCCAGTTTTTCTCTCCATTGCACACTCCGTCGAGCCGCAGCTCAAAGGAGAACGTGGATTTCGGGTACACTACGTTCGGAATATTGGCCGTAGCCGTTACAGTTGTGGGAGGGAAAACTCGGAGGGAATGGCGGTCCGGTCCACGGAGAATGGAGCGGGAGATCCGCAGCGGTAATCGGACAGTTACAGGGGTTCCGCGCGGGCCTCCGACGGCCCGAGCCACCAGTTCGTACCGGATTGCGGAACCGTGGGGGCCGAGAGAGCACGTGGCGGGAATGGAGCCTGGGAGGAGATGGGAGAATGGATAAGCATGGCGTCCCCTGGGTAATTTACTAGGTTGAGCAAGGATATCCCATCTAGCGAGCTCTGTAGTGAAGCAGGTGCAATCTGGGCAACTGGCCATTGTAGAGGAGTTTGGTAGGAATGGGCGGCGGATAGTTACTATTTGGTTTAATGCCAGTACAACGGAAGAAACGGGGAAGTCTGGGGGAGCTGTGGCGTCTATAGTAGTGATGGAGTCCAGGGATGCGTCACGGATGAGCGGGGAAGTGGCTGAAGTGGCTGAGGTGGCTGAAGGCGTAGTGGGGGCTGAATCTGACGGCAGTTCAAGGACGAGCAGACCTGAAAGAAGTGCGCCGGATGATTCAGTATGGGTTCCATACATTACCAGGGGTGGAGACTCCAGGTTGAGAGAGAGAATAAAGGGGGCAGGGTGGGCGGAGTAGTGCGCCGGATGCGTGTGCCGTGTAGGAATCAAAGGCATTTTGGAGGGTGTTCTTTTCGGTTGGCAGCGGGGAAACGGATGAGAGATTTGAGGGAGAGAAAGGGTGATGGGGTTTAATGAAGTTCGGTGGAGTTCCAGAGTGGCTCAAAGTGGCGCAAAGTGGCGCTAGGTGGCTCAAAACAGGCCAAAGCGGCAGTCAGGATGAGTGGCGTAGTGTGGCACACCGGGGGCTGAGTTTCTTTAGCTGTAAGAGGCTGTAGGAGGTTGTAACGGAGTTCCTAGTGATTTGGGAAAAAAAAAGGCTCAGAGCGTACAGGACACGACAGCTCGGCAAATCGGCGAGTCCAGCGGGGTTAGAAGTGGCACAAATTGGAATTCAAGTCCGGATTGAGTAGTTTGTCCACAAACTGTCAAAAAGTTCCCGAAAATGGGCGTTTTTAGGCCGTCGGAACATCCGATACGGCTTCTTTGTGGGTGGTGCGGCTGGCAATTCGCAATTATCAACGGGATGAGGTGGGGTGAGTTGCTGGCACCTGAGATGGGACGCAAGTGTTTTGAGAATGACAAGCAGTTATTGCCCGAAAAATGGGGATATTTTCAAGTTTAAGAGGATATTTCAAATCTATAGGTGTATGCAAGAGGTATTATCAACTTTTATTTCAGTAAAACTCAACTGGGGATGGAAAACCTGGAGGAACCTTTGAGAGTCCAGACCAGTTTAAGCATCATGGATCGACTGAAATTGTGATTATGTCATCTGATAAAAATGATGCCGTGCGTTTGAAATATCGTTGATGTAATCATTTATAGAAATCCGGCGGGGTATGATATTCTGATTAGCTTATCAGAATTGGCCTCCACGACGGTTAAAAATTACGCGTCGCAATTCACGAAAAGGGAATTAACCTAACTTCCGTATATGGATGTACAGCGAACAGAGTTAGTGAAAAATTAACGGTCGTCCTCGAGGAGGCAGTTAATTGAATAAGATCGGAAATAGGGGTCGTCGGAAGGGATTAAGGGGCCGAAACTTTAGCTGTGTCGGGTGCAGAGAGTGCAGTTTAAGTTAGTGACGCGTTGAGATCTCCAGGGTATCCTGGAAAACGGACTGAGAAGCAGACCGTAGAGATCAGGGACTGATAAGGAATGACGGAAAGTAGAGTCTTGAGTATTTGGATTTATAGATTGTAGTAGATACGAAATTCAAGATACTCAGGTGCTTCAGACTGTTGAAACAGCATAAGAACATGTTTTTGTTATGGAAGGAAGTACTTGAAGTACTGATAGTTGGCTATTGTTCGGCTACAGTTCTGGGGTGATGAGATGCAAATTGTGAGAATGGAAACGAACTGGAGTTCTCGGCAAGCATAAGATGATTGTATTTACTACCTTTTTTATATAGTCACACTTGTATTTTCGTGTGTAGGCATGTAGAGAAGAGATTGATTAGATTGAAGCTGTAGGCTGTTAAACAATAGAAATGCATTATGGTTGACGTAGTGGAGTAACCCCAGTCTACAGCTCTTCACCCCCTATTAGTCTCCTCGTAACAGTATGAAAGTTTTTTCACTCTACTGCTTTCTGTTATCCAATTATACTTTTTGTCATTGATATCCATTACAGCTACGTGATTCAGAATCATTACTTCAGGTATTATTCTAATTATACGAAACTGCTTCCATCAGCAGAGGGCTCAAGGCCGAAATTAAACAAACATCATCATAAAACCGGCAACAGCCGCGAAAGAGAGCGTGAATCCTGCCTTTGACGCACCTCCAGTGTACGTCGGCACAGCGGGAGAAGTTGTTCCACCAGGCGTGGTAGCAGTCTTCACCGGGGGTATAGTGCTGGTCTTTGTAGTCTTAGAGTGTGTCACAGTCGTGGTCTTGTCCTTAGGAGTTTCTACGGGGGTAGTAGTCTTGTCCTCGGTAGAAACCACAGGGATAGTCTTTTCTTCGGTCGTTGCTACAGGGGTGGTTTCGCACTCTTCAGTAGTAGTGACAGTCGTCAAGTGGCACTTGTCCTCCTCGCACGAAGTCACAGTAAGAGTCTTCGTAGTGTAAGACTTGGTGGAGGTCTCAGTGTGGCAGCCATTGTCATCGCAGGATGTGACGGTCACAACAGTTGTTCTAGGAGCCTTGGTGGACGGTTTTGTCTGAGTATAGCAGCCGTTCTCATCGCACGAAGTGACTGTCTCCACAGCGGTGGAGGTGCTGTGCCACGACACGGTAGTGTTGCTACCGATAGCAGAAGACTTACCAGTATCAACTGGAGCAATAGCTGAGCCGGCACCGCTCGAAGTAACCGAAGTAACAGAAGCAGAGCCCGCGGAAGATGACACGCCAGAAGATGTCTCAGTTCTCACAGGAGCAATGCCAGATACGCTGGAAGCAATACTGGACGCGGAGCCTGACTCAGTTGGCACAATACCAGAGGAGCTCGTCTCGGTTGCACCGGGGGCAATTCCAGAACCGCTAGAAGCAGCATCAGTGGAAGACACGGGATCACTCGTCACGGTACCAGAGGTTGTATCTGTTGCACCAGGGGCAATACCAGATCCAGCGCTGTTGGATGTAGTTGAGACCGAAGAATCAGAGCTAGCGGTCGTAGTTTCGCAAGGAGCGCAACTAGTTCCAGTAGGTTCCAAAGGAAGGCCGCAAGATTCCAATCCAGCAAGCAGAGATGGGAAATAGTTGTCATACAGACACCATCCGCAATCCAAGCAGGTATCGGCCATTGCCCAGGCCGAAGAGTCACACCAGCAAGAAGAATCAGATCCTTCAGCCACACAACTTCTGTAAGTAGTAATCATAGTCCCACAGGCAATGTGGCATGATATAGAAGCCTTCTCAGAACCGGTGCCGCAAGTAGGATCGGGCTCTGCGGCGTCCGTATGAGATACAGATGTTGGCTCAGTCGTTGATTCCGTAGTTTCCTCAGTAGTTGGCTCAGTAGTAGGTTCCGTAGTCGATTCAGTAGTGGGCTCGGTAGTTGACTCGGTAGTTGTTTCACACGGAGCACACATGGTTCCAGTAGGTTTCAAAGGAAGGCCGCAAGATTCCAACCCAGCAAGCAGAGATGGGAAATAGTTGTCATACAGACACCATCCGCAATCCAAGCAGGTATCAGCCATTGCCCAGGCCGAAGAGTCACACCAGCAAGAAGAATCAGATCCTTCAGCCACACAGTTTCTGTAAGTGGTAATCATAGTCCCACAGGCAATGTGGCACATAACAGAAGGCTTCTCAGAGTCGGGTCCGCAAGTAGGAACTGGTTCTGTGGCTTCCGCAGTCGAAGCAGAGGTTTCCTCAGTACTTGTCTCGGTAATTGCCTCGGTAGTTGAGTCCGTAGTTGCGTCAGTAGTAGGTTCAGTAGCTGCCTCGGTGGTTGACTCAGTAGTTGCCTCGGTAGTTGAGTCCGTAGTTGCGTCAGTAGTAGGTTCAGTAGCTGCCTCGGTGGTTGACTCAGTAGTTGCCTCAGTAGTTGCCTCAGTAGTAGGTTCAGTAGTTGCCTCAGTAGTTGCCTCAGTAGTTGCCTCAGTAGTTGCGTCAGTAGATGACTCGGTAGTTTCCTCAGTGGATGACTCGGTAGTTGTTTCGCAAGGAGCGCAACTAGTTCCAGTAGGTTCCAAAGGAAGGCCGCAAGATTCCAACCCAGCAAGCAGAGATGGGAAATAGTTATCATACAGACACCATCCGCAATCCAAGCAGGTATCAGCCCTTGCCCAGGCCGAAGAGTCACACCAGCAAGAAGAATCAGATCCTTCAGCCACACAACTTCTGTAAGTAGTAATCATAGTCCCACAGGCAATGTGGCATGATATAGAAGCCTTCTCAGAGCCAGTGCCACAAGTAGGTGTCGCCTCTTCTTGAGCAGCAACGCGGGATACCAGCGACGCGAGGGCCACCAGGCCTGTAACGAGAGAATGAGACAGCATGATTCCAAGCGAATGACTATACAGAATGATATCTGCAGGTATGAATCGATTGGCTGGAGTTTTTCCGTCAGAATCCTGTAAACGAAACCGGTATTCAACTACCGATGGAAAAGATGAATATTTATAAGCTTTTCTTTTCTGTTCCGCGTTGTATTATCTGTTGTTTATAGCTGCTTATTCAGGGGTATCGAGTCAGATCCCAGGCATTCCCAGTCTCTCATCAGTTATGGCCGTGCCCGTTTTGGGAAACTCTGGGGTCCAAAACTTTATTAGAGTTTATCAATTTGATCAGTTCAACGGCCCAATTTGGAAACCAAAAATGAAAAAGCCAATTCTTAGCGCATAAGTCAATGCAGGGGGGAAAAGCCGAAGATCAGTCCGTTCCCTGAGAGTTCGGACAAATTTTCTTTTTCAACGCGTATCGGAATGGGGGAGCATAAATCTCCCGAAGTCTATAAGGAAGGCAGCAGCTGAAATTCAGGGTGAACCTGCGTGTAATTAAAGTTGCGACCTTATAGAGAGCAGGCACAGGAAAAGCTGTTTCACAGTTCACCCGCGTCCGCTCCGAAAAAGTCCGATCGAGGAGTATAGAGAACCGGGAGCTGTGCCTATTTGATAGTTTGCTAGACTTCAGAGATCACAGAGAAGAATTGAAACAGTATGACAGGTATATTGCAGTATTGGGAATGTTAACGGACTGGTAATGAGAGGCCTTACTGAGCACTGAAGTTGTGGGGCGGAGTAACCAAAGAAAGCAGACGCGGTTGACTTATTTTCTTGGCAAAACGCTAGAAGGGGTCCAACTTTAGCTTCTTTGGACCGCGTGTAGATCGATAAAATTGTAGGCTTGTTGTCAGAGTATATTCAGAAGAATAAAGAGACACTCTATTAAATCTTTTGGCGTGAAGGTCTCTGGACAGTTGGCTTAAGATTTCATGAAGAAGAAAGCTGAAATTCTTCTGAACACCACTAGAATTGCTATGGGATATCAAGGGTAGAGAGACCGGGGATTGTTTTGAGGTATGATGGAAGGCAGGGAATGATTCCACCTTACCATTGAGTTGTGCTGAGTACTAGTAGAGGAGGAACCCCCTAAAAACTCCTCAAGCTTTTCAGTTTGATATACAGTCATTGTATACATTCAGTCAGTCCCAGGTACATAATGCTATTATAAAGATTTTCCAGAGATTGTTATATTCACATTTCGTGAAAGTGAGAGTTTCTTAGATCATGGCGTATAAAAGAGAATTAAACAGACTTTTTGCTGAGGATTTCCAAATTGAGCTCTATTTAACAGCTGTTCATGCATTCTGAATGTTCCGATTTATCAGGAAAATGCTGTTGATTATGGTGAATTGATCTTTTTGTTTTTCTGAGGGACTTTTTGGAATTTACAGCAATTGTAGAAACTTTCTTTATCGGAAGGGAGGACCCCTTTCCTGATCCCTTTTTCCCATGTCGGAAGCCGATATACAAGAGAATAGTATAATAAAAAAGGCATAATGAAGCAGCTTTGTAAATTAGACTGATGATTGCTGGAAATTGTAGCATAAGATCTACGGGAGCAATTCAAGTTAGGAATTGCTTTTTTTATACCTGTGTGAATCAGCTAGTCTCGAATACATTGATTTCTGTTGTATCTGAATTTCTTCTTTACGCTTTCTTTTTCTCTGTGTATTTTCGGCCTTCTCATCTTGAGCTTTTCATTTCTATGACGGTTTTCTTTCTTGATCTTGAAAGTTGTATTGTATCTTTTTCTTGCTTCAACGATTTTCAGATATATCTCAAGAAATTCTGAGACTATGTAATAGCTCACGCAGTAGTAACGGGAGCCCAATACAAGGAGAATCCAATCAAGTTATAATAAATTTGTTGCTCCTCTGAAAAGTCCTGGAGTCTTTGAGTGTGAAAAGGTTATCAAACGTAACAACTTTTTTGCTTTGAGAAAGAAGATATCTCTTATCCAAGAAAAACTTGGAAAACTTAAGTTGACTTCCCTGCGGGTCTATCCAAATATGCTCAGTTTGACATCTAAACGATACTTTTCAGAGAAAACAATCCATATAAACCGTATCACTTTATCGTTTTCAGAAACTCCGCAAGAAGTATTGTATTTTTAAATAGAATTTATTGCGAGGTTCTCTTCCTCGACCTTCAGTGATCGGGTACTGTTTGTATGTTTTTCTGTCTTGAAATTACAGTCCGGTTTTTATCCTCTTGTAATTATTTTTATATCCTTGTAATAAATCGAATAGCTTAGCTTGGCCAAAACGCGACTCGTTTTTATTCAGTTAAATCTGTGTGGGTCGGTCGATTCATCATATCATCAGTGCTGAAAAGCAAATAAACACATTTGAAAACGGTGAATAGTGTAGTTTGGTAGAACTTACATATGAAATATAGTCAAATTAGTACACAACCGTAAATCTAATCAACGTATCATCCGTAGAAAATCATCAAGAGCTCAACTAACATCTGCGAACCATGTAAAACTGGTTGCTATCAGTTGCCCGATTGGGAACAGAACATTTAGGTTAAGCGGACGTGCAGTGTAAAGTTAAAGTTTATGAAAGACATGCATCAAACCGTTAAAATGTCAGAAACGGTCTCATTTACACCAGACATTCTACAGACAGTATAATCCAGGTGTTATTTATGTCACAGCACAATGGCCTTCCATGAGACGTTTTTGTCCAAAACAATAATTTTATACTACACAAGAGATCCGTCATATTCAAGGTGTGAACAATAATATTACCGAAGAAACAACACAGCTGAAAAGAGAATCTCAAGCTAAAGTATGCACTTCAGAATGACAAACCATAACAAAGGCTCTGTAAAGCAACCCTGTCTAAGCTTTGGTAGTCACCGCTCAATTAAACAGTCTGTATATTTCACAGATTGACTGCCAACCAATCCCTAATATTAAAATGGGATGATTATATTACTTCTCCGTCCAGCATCGCCTCCTGCACTCAACCAAACAGACAACCCTCCTAGCCACCTCTCCAAACCAAAACGCACCTACATACAGTCTCCTCAATAAACCCATCCTTTACACCATAACTCATAACACCCCCTTCCCAAGGTCCATAATACGCCCCTCAACTCTTAAACTTGTACTTTGGAGTCTCCGGGATCCAGTACCTCTCCAATCTAGCCCTCACAATATGCAAATCCATATTCAGATACAGTTTGAAAATCCGCTCTAACGGCACCAGATTCCGTCTGTGCTCCACTGTGGCATCCGAGTCGGGATCAAACGGCTCTTCCGACTCCGTCGCCGCATGTCCTAACAAATACAGGCTTTCTTTGCCAATGACAGCAAAATCCCACTTGTTTCCGGCATCAAAAATCGGAGAATCTAAACAGTGAATCCAAAACCAATTCTTCTTCTGCTCGTTGAACGACAAAGTATCAAAATAGCCAATTCGATTCTGCCGCAGAGTCAACGGCCCCGCATTACCCCGCGATTTCTTCACCCCGTTGTTTACATCTTTGTCATACGCTACATGCAGTACAAACCCGCGATTCTCATCCATGGCCATAAGAAAACTGGCAGCTTTGAGCGGCACATTCGATCGCACTCCGCCGAAATGCTGCTGAAAGACTGCTCGGTCCCCTTCGGAACCTCCATATGACAATCGCCCATCCTCGTTAACGTCTTCCTGTGTCAGAGTTAAGGAGTAAGTCGGATCAAAGTCCTCTAAAAGATACACAAATGTAGCCTTAAGATCGGATATATGCGGCCTTTCATAAGCCCATCTATCTGCCTTCCGCCGAGCTCCAAATATGTGAACCTGATAGTCGTCGGCAAGCATCCGATGATAATACCCGTGAAGAGCTCCTTTCGCCACAAGCAGCCACCGTCGGGTCGGCAAATCAAGGCACCAGAAATCGTCTAAATACTCACCAGTGTTTGCCGATTTCCCAAATGATACAAACATCTGTTTCTTATCAATAGACAAACATGCCGCATGTCCGTACCGTTCCGGCGGCACCACAGACGTCTTATCCAGCGGGAACGGCGACCACGTGCCCCGCGCAGTATTGTAAACGGCCAGAGAGTTATATTTCGGATGTACGGTGGCTCCCGGGTCGGGCTGAACTCCGCCGTAGAACAGCAACTCGTCGCGCTCAATGAACACCGCCGTGTGGCCCCGTCGGAACACTCCAGGTTCTGCCGTGCCGAGATTTGCCGCGCCTGTGTGTAGATTTACGGATATCATTTTCTTTGTATCATCTGATATAAGAGGGATAATCGTTAGTTATTCGGTTCTCTGACTTTGTGTAGCTCCGAAGTTCTTACCGCTTGCTTCTCGGCTTCCGTCGTAGATATAGACGTGTTTGCGGCTCAAAGAAATCGCGCAAGAAGTACCAGGTTGGTTGATATAAATAGGTTTTCCTGTGGCTTGAGTAGTCAGTATAAAGAAGAATGGTAGGGCTATAGGAAACAGGAAACAGGAAATAAAATTTGCTTACAACTTTTAATAGGCAGAAAATCTCGGTAAATACCCTTCCGAATCGGGATATCGCCGGCTTTCACTTGGCTCGCCGCCCGTTTCCGTCGCTGCCCCGTAGTTTGCGGAACCGGCTCGGGTTGTTCTTCCGAGGCTTCCTCGGCCGGCTCGGACTGTGGCTCGGCGCTGGATGAGCCGTCCTGCGTGCCATTGCCAGCTGCCGCGTTTTCCGCCGGAATTTGTGTCCCCTCGGCTCCGTCAGCCCCAGCCGACGCCACGACAGCTTCCGCACGGGTTTCCGTCATATCGCTGGCCTCGGTAGTCATATGACGCGTTTCACGTTCCAGTTTCCACAGTCGGCGCAGTCGGGGACTTTCAAACAGACGTTTCAATGCCATTCAACACTCTCAGCACGCTTCCGACTGAGTTTCCCGCTATTAATGCTGTCCGATCCTGCAATCCCGTCCCGTCCCGATACCGAAATGCCGAACCGACGAGTCGCGAAATACGCGACAATTGACGCCGCACTGAGACGTGAAGTTCGATAGATATTAAATCCCTTCTATATCACGTAATCATTGTATTCACTTTCCTGCTCACGTCATCCTATATTCTCATCACAATTCTGCTTACGTCATCCTCATCTTCACATCTCACCCCGTAAACTCTCCTCTCTCACGCAACAGGAATAACTGGAAAAGGCCGAAATGGAGACGCTGGGCATCGTCGCCAGGGTAAAATGGAATTCACGAATAGCACAACGCAACTTTGCAAATCCCGCGCAGCACAAATCGACCAGCGGGCCATCCGATTCATCCGAAGTCACCCGAACTCATCCGAAGTCATCCGAATTCCGCCCTTCCGCTCCGTGTGGTTCCCTGAAAAGTCTGACTCGGATTTCCTCTGTTTTACTCTTTCCACACCAGAACAACGGATACTTGTACTTTTTGGCCCGCTTTGAGCCGAAAACCTGAATCCACAAACCAAATTCCCGGCGTTTATCGGCATTTTGCAGCCGAGAAAGCCCGGATTTCACCCGATTGTACACATTTAGACATCCGAAAACTCCGATTTCAATGACTCAGCCACCAGGCACTCCGCCACAGGTAAGCCACTCAATTCTTGCCAACCCCGCCAACCCCGCCAACCCCGCCAACCCCGCTTCTCTTACTAACTCCCCGCAGCGCTTGGGCCCGATGTCGATCTCTGCCATGCTGGCAAACCCCGCCCCGGCCCCTCCTGACGCCGATTCTGCCGATCCTGCCGAATTATCCGATCAAAGCACCGCTTCAGCCACCCCGGAACCTCTCGGCGACGCAGCCCCGCTGGCCCCGCCGGCCCCGCAAACGGATTTTGCCCCGCTCGTGCCGCAGGCGCCGGACGCCGAGCCTCCGAAGGACCCGCAAGCCCCGCAGGCCCCGCCAACTGCACAGAAAAAGCAGAAACCGCGTCGGAAATCTCGCAAACACAAACACGAAATTAACCCGGATGAACAACACGAAAAAGACGCAGACTCGTCACATGACGAGCTGTCGCCGCGTTTGTTCCCCTTCGATATCCTCGCGGATGTCCCGCCGGAAGAACTCGCCGAACAGCTAGCGGAAGTGGGCGGCCGTTCCGATGCCGAAAAAGAAACCCTGCGGGCGGCGATGGACCGCCGAGCCGCTCGGCTGGCCGCGTGGCACACCGCACAGCTCCGGGCGCAACTCCGAGACTTCACAGCGGCCAACCGCAGTTGGTACGCTGCTTCGGCCAACAGCTGGACTTTGCGGAACGAAGAGAGGTTTTATGAGCATGCTATGGCTAAAGTTGGGATGTTGGAATCCGAGCGGGAAGCGGAACGGAAGCGGCAGACCCGTGTGGCGCAGCGGACGAAACACAAACAGAAAAAGCCGTCACGAAGGCGTGCACAAATTGGGAATGATTTAGGGGATTTACAAGGATCGGAAGATCACAAAACCAATCCCGAATCCCGACGTCGTGGTCGACAAGGCAGAAACCGAGCTCGGAAAGGTCATGGGAATGATTCCGAGCTGGATTCTGACACAAATTCTGACTCTGATGGCGCAGGGACCAATCTGGCCCGTTCTGTGGCTGGAAATGCCGATGGTGGCGCAGCAGGATCCGATTCGGAAGCGGAAACCCGACGCTCGGTACGACGGAAACGGCCGAGGCCAACAGATGCTGACGCAGACGCGGAAGCAGCTGAGTCTCCTGAGCCGAAATCACTGAAAATCACTATAAAACCTCCGACAAAGCCGACGGCGAAACCGGCAAAACTATCGGAAAAGGACCGCAAAGCCATTTTGCGGCAATATCAATTAGTTCGGGACGGAATCTTCCGAGATATGTACCGCAAAGATGCTAACAAAATGCATCGTTTGTACCAGCAAACTGTGGCAGTTCGGCAATCCAATGCTCGGAAAACCGCTTTATTGGCAGCTCGGGAAGCTCGGAAATGGCAACTGCGCACAAACAAAGGCACTCGGGATCTCCAAGCTCGGGCCAAACGAGCGATGCGCGAGATGCTTGCCTTTTGGCGGCGGAACGAGCGGGAAGAACGGGAACTGCGGAAGAAAGCGGAACGCGAAGCCGTAGAACAAGCGAAACGAGAAGAAGAACAGCGAGAAGCTCGTCGGCAGGCCCGTAAATTGAATTTCCTAATTACACAAACAGAATTGTACTCTCATTTCGTCGGGAAGAAAATGGGAGCAGAAGGTGGCACAGAAGGCACGGAAGGCACGGAAGGCACGGAAGGCACAGAAACAACTGCCAAGACTGACACGGCAGTTGCTGTCCCGAATTTCGATACTGCCGACGACGCCGATCTCCATGCTGCCGCTGCCGCTGCCGCGCAATCAGCGCTCCGAGAGACACAGCGGAAAGCACAGGCATTCAACCCGGGAGACGCAACGGGCAGCGGAAGCTCCGCTGGCACGGCTGTCACTGCCACTGCCACTGCTTCCGCTTCCGCCTCCGCTTCCGCTTCCGCCTCAGCCATCGATTTCTCCGCCGACGGAGCAGCAGAAGCAATCCCGCAACCATCACTGCTCTCCTGCCAACTCAAAGAATACCAACTGAAAGGACTCACATGGCTGGCAAACCTCTACGAACAGGGAATCAACGGAATCCTTGCCGACGAAATGGGACTCGGGAAAACGGTGCAGTCGATTGCCGTGCTGGCATACTTGGCGGAAACCCACAATATCTGGGGGCCATTTTTAGTAGTTTCGCCCGCTTCTACGCTGCACAATTGGCAGCAGGAATTAGCCAAGTTTGTGCCGGAGTTCCGCGTTCTGCCGTACTGGGGCTCAGCGCGGGACCGCAAAGTACTGCGGAAGTTCTGGGATCGGCAGAAAGTGGCGTACACGCGGGACGCGCCGTTCCACGTGCTGGTCACGTCGTATCAGCTAGCTGTGGCTGATGCGCCACATTTGCAACGTCTGAAATGGCAGTATATGATTTTAGACGAGGCGCAGGCTATTAAATCTGCTTCCTCGGCCCGGTGGCGCACTCTGCTCGGGTTCCCCTGCCGGAATCGGCTTCTCCTCACGGGTACACCGATTCAGAACTCAATGCAGGAGTTGTGGGCTTTGCTGCATTTCATTATGCCGTCGCTGTTTGACTCGCACGACGAGTTTTCCGAGTGGTTTGCCAAGGACATTGAGAGCCACGCAGTAGCCAAAACTGAGCTGGACGATCAGCAACTGCGGCGATTGCATGTGATTTTAAAGCCTTTCATGCTGCGGCGGGTGAAAAAACACGTGCAGTCGGAGCTCGGAGAGAAGAAAGAAGTGGACGTTTTGTGCGATTTGACAACTCGGCAGAGACGTTTGTACCGGCAGCTGCGGTCTCAATTGTCGCTTTTGGACTTACTGGAGGCTGCAGCGGCGGACGATGGGGCGCAGAGTTTGCTGAATCTGGTAATGCAGTTCCGCAAAGTGTGCAATCATCCGGATTTGTTTGAGCGGGCGGATGTGAAGTCTGCTTTTGCGGCTGCCGGGTTTGCCGAGACGGCGTCCTTTTTGCGCGAGGGATCCGAAGTGGATGTTCCCTATTCGGCAAGAAGTATGGTGGGGGTGGCTGTGCCGCGGCTGGTGGGGCGCATGGCTGGGATGCTGCGGGCCGGCGTTTGTAAACCTGGTGGCGCAGCAAGCGTAGCAAGCGTAGCAAGCGAGCCTGAACTACTGCTTGATGTGGCTGAGCTTGAGCCTCAGTGGCGCCGCGATTTGCTTATTTGGAACCCTGAAAACGTGGTTCGGGAGGCGCAGCAGCCGTCAGGGGGCGCAGCAAATGCGTTTGCCTGGCTGTCGTTTGCCGGAACCTCGGGGGCTGAAGTAGCAAAAGCGGGCCGTCTCGGCGTTCTAGAACGCGCTTTACAGCGGTGGCGTCCAGCCGAGGTTGACGCCCCCGACGACGCCACAAGCCGCTTTGCTGTGGCGTTGGCGGAAACGGCTCCCGACGGTACCGATCGGCCTGGCTTTGTGCCGCTTAGTCGGAAGCTTTTGGTGACACAATTGCACAAATTAGCACCACAAGCGCGAGCTCGGCCTTCCGGAGTTTTACAATCTCTGCTCAACGTACGCCACAGTGTGGCGCAGGAGCTGTTTCTCCAAGTGTGGCAACCGGCAGCCGACCCGCGTGTTCTTGCGCCTCCACCGGAAGTACACAGTGGGGATCCGTGGTTCCGTTTCCGAGTGGCGCAGACTATGTATGACGCCACAGTTCGGCAAGCGCTTTTCCCGCTTCCTCTGGATACGGAGGCGGATCTGGTGGCGCAGCATATCCCCTTGCAAAACTTCCCGCCGTCTAATTTGCTCCCACCGCCCGTAAACAGTAAATTCGGTTTCTCCACAATTAGAATGCCGTCAATGGCCCGCTTTGTGTCCGATTCGGGTAAACTCTCCCGATTGGATTCTCTACTAGCGGAACTGAAAGCCGGAGGACACAGAGTGCTTTTGTACTGCCAAATGACGAAAATGATGGATCTTCTCGAAGAATACTTGGCGTACCGGCAATTCCCGTACATTCGGCTTGACGGCTCGTCCAAACTCGGAGATCGGAGAGATTTAGTGGCAGATTGGCAAACTCGGCCTGAACTGTTTGTGTTTCTGTTGTCTACCCGAGCTGGCGGATTAGGAATTAACCTAACTGCAGCCGACACAGTTATTTTCTATGATTCCGACTGGAATCCGACGATCGATTCCCAGGCAATGGACAGAGCACATCGGTTAGGTCAAACTCGGCAAGTTACCGTATACAGATTGCTGGTGCGGGGTACAATCGAGGAGCGGATGCGGGATCGGGCCAAACAGAAGGAGCACGTGCAGCATGTAGTGATGGAAGGCGGGGAAGCGGAGAAGAAAGAGGGGGAGACGGGTGCTGGACGTGATGGAGAGATGGGTGCGGATGCGGGGTTGAAGCCAGGGAAGGAAGTGGCGTACTGGTTGATGGATGAGGGGGATGAGGCGAGAGGCTGAGCTGAGGCTGAGCCGATGCGAAGCCGAAGCTCAGCTGTGGCTGAAGTTGAGGCTCAGCTGTGGCTGAAGTTGAGGCTCAGCTGTGGCTGAAGCTGAGGCTCAGCTGTGGCTGAAATTGAGGCTGAGGATGAAGCTGAGGCTCAGCTGTGGCTGAAGTTGAGGCTGAGGCAGCAAAAAGACATCTTTGCTTGGGATTTCTACTGAAAATGGCTCAGCCGCCCGCTCAGCCTCATCTCATTCCGAGAACAGTTTCTCTAGACGAATCAGGCTGCTGAACCCCGCATAAAAGCAGTTTAGCCGATCCGAACCTACATTGAGCAAAATGGGTAGAATAACTAGTAGTTGTAATCCTCGTATAAAAGTCAATAAAGGATTCACTGTTTTATTGTACATCGCAAGATTGTTTCCATTTCTATACACATTGGAGAATTGGATCGCCATAGTGTTGCGCCACTCTCGGCTATGGTAGGAATCTGTGACGGAAGAAAGCACAGAAGTATCTTCTAAAATGTTTATACCTGACGGAGCCTGTGATGTGGATACCATTGTGGCTCATTGAAGCTCATAAAAGCTCATACAAGCTTGCAGATTCTCTTAAAACCCCTCTGGGGCCGACTGCAAACCTCCAGAAAAAGACTCTTCCAAATTCAAGATGTTCAACGGGGGTTCGGTTTCCTGGTTCAGCTGTTGGGTTCCGTTGCATGTCATCTTTGACAGATTCCGACAGGTTCCGACAACTCCTCTTTGGCTTCCCCTGTTTCCGTATATTTTGTGATATAGAAAAGTATGTTGCTTTTATTGCTTGTTAGTACTATCGTAGGCGCAGATTAAATATTAATATAATGAATGGTGAGATATTAATTGCTAGTATCATGGATTTATAAAATTATCTGATACACGTATTCGATATACGATATACGTTGAAACATCATCTGAAGTACAATAGATTAATATATTGTACAATAATGTACAATAACTACATATTCACAGTATGGTTGATTAATATATTCAACATATATTATGTAGATATGTACATTACTGCTATTATATAATACATAAATTTATAGGCCACGTCTCCTATGTTTGCTGTAGAGATTCGAATGCGAGTTCAATGCGATTCCACTGCAAATAACACGATAATGGCGCGTATGCTCGTCTTCCGTCTCTGTATTCCTCGCGGAAAGTTGAATTGCTGATCTAATCAATAAATACACCCTTTTGTGATATAAAACTCTTCACTTCTCTACCAGCAGCTTTCCCTTTTTCCGTGAACCTCTCTTGTTCCGCTTCCGCGTCTCGCCTTCTTATCCGCCTTCCTCTCCCGCCTCATTTACTACACAAACCCCGCACCAGCGCCACAACACTCTCAAACAACATGTCAAACGTCCCATCGGCAAAACAGGCGCCCCACACCCCCGTGCGGCTCCGCTTGCCCTCCGCTCCAGCATCCCGCAAAGCCTGCAAAGCCTCCAGCAGCTCCGTCTCCCGCCGAGGCGCCACTCGGCAGTGTCCCGCTGCAAGAGCACTCAGCCACGCTTGCCGAGCCGCCTCAGCCCCCGGCCGAAGCCCATATGTGGCAATCATCGCTGCCGCCACATATACAGTGGAACTCACCGGCGACGCCACAGCGGGGAACGCCTGCATCCCCGAAAGAGACACGCCGGTTCCTCCGCTTCCTCGCGCTGTTGCCCGGGCAGCGGCCCGCTGTTTCCCGAGCTGTTCCGTTTGTGTACGGTGGATCTCGGCTAAAAGACACGTGAGAACGGCCCGAGGGCCCAACAACTCCACTGCTACTTGCAGCAATGCCGCGTCGTACAAAGGCGGGCCAAGATTGTGGTTCATATTAAGAGAATGCAGCCACATAGCCACATTCCGCACTTCATCCGCTAGAAATACAAGCAGCCGCTCCGACGACGGCCCGCCACGAGAGCAGGAAAGCCGAGCAGAGTTCCGAATCACTTCCAACACCGTGTGGCTCCAAGCGTGCCGCTGCGCCACCGTTCCGGCGCCTCCGAGCTCCGCTGCGCCCCTCAGCACCTCCAACAGCTCCTCGTCCACCCCGGCATTCCGTGCCGCGCCTGCCCCGCCATCGGCAAACTCACTCAGCACAGCGTGCAGCCCTGGCCCGCTTACTGCCAGTACGAGCCGATGGATGTGCGGTGCGTCACCCGACAGGTCCACAGGCAAAGCCAGCGTTCTGACTGTTTGTACTACTAACGGAACGTCTGCTCGGCGCCACAAACATTCTTGTAACCAAGCAAACGCTCCTACAAGCGTACCGAGCAGGAAAGGCTGTAGAAAATACTCCAGCCCGCCTTTCAGAGTGTCGAGTTCCATGTGGCGGGTTCGGCACGCTCCGAGCGCCTGCTGGAAGATCGTCGGAACTAATCGGAAGCAGTCTTTCGCCGAGGAGCGCCGCATCAGATCGTCGGAAATACCGCCCTGGTCGAAAAGCGCACCGAGCCAATCGCCGAGCAGCGCCCCGCGGGCCGGGCCGAGATCTGCCACAGGCCACGGCTCACCTAGTTGACCGAGAAACTCGGCTAGAAAAGCCCCAGCCCTGCCGGTGCCCCGCTCGGTTTCTGTGCTGGTTTCTCTACTGATATCCGCTAATGGGACGCCCCACCTACGTAAAAAGAACACTACAAATAGAAATACGCACCCAAAATCGGCATAGGCGTCCTGGAAGTTCGCGTCGGCTTCGTCGTCGTCCCACTCGTCCAGAAACGTGACAAGCGGGGTAAACAACTTCCCCGCGGGGTAGAAACTGGCCACAACGTCCCCCGCTGCGGGGTTCAACGCCAAAGCCAAACACAAACGTCTCAGCCGAGCCGAATCATGCCGAGCTACAAACTGTTCTATAAGCTCTACAGTTATACAAGCTGTTCGCTGTTGTTTGGCTGCCGAAAGCCGATCTAAAGCGGCAAATAGCACCATCAACCCGGAATCGGCTAGCGGAATAAACTCCGGGTTTGCCTCTGCCGCAGAACGGAGAAACGGCTCGATTTCCGCCGGTAAGCCGAGCCTCTCTGCTCCGTCGTCCGTCGGGAGCGGCAACGGCTCTTCCCCGCGCCCTGCGGGCCTCAGCCATTCTGTGATCCGAGGGAACGATTGTGGAGGAAGTAAGCCGAGTTGAATGAAAGATCGGATAAATTCCGACCGGAAATCAACTGCCGGTGTTGCCGAGCCGGCAAATAATTCGTCAAACGAGTCTCCGCCGGCTGCCGCTTTGAATAACGCTAGAGTTTTCGAGTCAAGCGTTTGCATTGCCGTTGTTATACAATGTTCCAGGTTTGCGGCACCGAGCTGCGGGCCGAGCTGTTCGCCGATAAGCAGTGGGAGTCTTTTTAGTGTCAAAGTTTTCCAAAAATTTGTGGCTTGTGGAGATTCTTGCCGAACTAAGGCAACGGCTAAAGCGTCAAAACAGGAACGGATTAGTTCTGTGGTAGCAACTTCGGGCCGTTTGTCGGGTAGAAACGTCTCGAATTGAGCTAAAATCTCGGCATCGGAACGAAGATGAGCGTAGGAGCACGTTAGTAACCATAAAAGTCTTTGTACTCGGGATACGTGCGGGGACGGGGCGGAAGACCGAGCGGGCCGCGCCACAGAGTTTTCGGAATCCGTCGGAGCCGCAGAACCGTCGGGACGCAGCGCGCTGTACGCAGAGCGGAGATCGGCGGCAAGCGGGCCGTGGACGGAGCCGAGATAATTGAGAAAGTTTGTAAACGCCGAAGCGAACCGTGCCGAGCAGAGTTCCGATGCAGCGGATGTTTGAGACGCTATAGGCAGTAATTTGAGCACAAACGTGCCTAAAGCTACTAAGTCTTCGGTTTGTGGTGCCGAGATGGGGTTTTGTGTAGTTTGAGATACAAATTTCTCCGTTCCGAGTTCGGAAAGAAACTCAGGGAGTGCCGAGACCAGTTTCGGGAGTCCCTGAGCGACTTTCGGGTCAGAATGGTCCAAAGACTTTCCCAGAAGATGCAAAAGAGCCTGACGTTTCGTGCTGGAGGTGTGAGCCGTCAGGCGGAGGAGATTTCCCAGTCCAATTGCGGCTCGCGGCTCGGATAAAGAGAGATCAACGATATATCGGAGTTCCAGAGGGTCAAACAGGTCGATCTCGGCTCCGCCGCGACCGGCCGAGGAGTTCTTCATAAACACTTCAATGACATCTTGCTCGGTAATAGATTCCTTATCGTCTATGTACTCGTAGTAGTAACGGAAAGTCGATGGCGGAGTTCTACGGTTGAGGCACGTCGCCAGGAGGGCTCGGAGGTCGTCTTGGACTGCCATTGTGGTCCCGCTTTAGTCCGGGGTGGAATGCAAGTGGAGAAGAAAGTTTCTGTGGTTGTTAGGAGGTATCCGGAGTTCTCCGTCGGAAGGAGCAGGGCATACGGGCCGATCAGCGGATGAGCCGAGCGAATTCCCGAATTTGTTTTTCGGAAGGGTGAGACGAGAGGAGATGCGATGTTCGGTGCCGGGTAAGCGATGGAGAAGAGGATTGAGGTTTGTATGAGTTGTAAAGCGGGGAAAATAGTGTAGTTGGAGGGTACTTTGGGCTAATAAGAAGGGTGTTTGAGTATATGATTATGCTTTTGGCACGATTTGTTCACTCTTTTGCACTTTTATTACTGCACTCGTCTCTCTGTTTGCTGGTGACTAAACCCTCACGTCTCATCTTACATTTCCCACTTCGTATCTCCCTTCATTTGGCATGTTTCTACACTGAGACCTGATGTTCCCACAGGGGGGCAGCCGGAAGATGTGCGGTTTTCCTCTCTTCGTGAAATATTTTTTCATTCTCGGAAGCGGAAGAGGAACGGAAGGAGGAAAACAGGCAGTTTGGCATTAATCGACGGGATAGACAGGTTTTCAACGCATAATTCAGACCTACAACTGCATATAAACTCATATAATATTATTGGAATCACAACTGTTCAGGTCAATGCCTCAGATTAGTTGAACATCATAATGACTGAGCAGGAAACACGGAAACATGACGGGAATGACGAAAACAACGTGAATGAGTTTGATGGAGGGAATCTGCATGTGCAGGAGACGGAAAGGGGGAACCAGGTGGATCAGCAGAAAGTCCAAAGGGAGCCGAAGGAGCCAAAAGAGCTGAAAGAGCTGAAAGAACAGAAAACATTGAAGGATTTCAAGGAGGAAAATCAAAAAAGTCAAATTTACGAAAATCATGAAAATAATGAGAACCAAATTAATACAAAAGAATCCCTCGGAGATTTCAATCTCCATATTGAAAGTCTTGCATTTGCTTCGCAATTCGACGAAGTTGAGAAAGCACGGAAGAAGTTTTCCGAGTACTCGGCAAAGCAGAAGTACAATCAGAACTACGGGTACTCTGCTTCGGCTGTTCCTCATCGGAAATACCGAACTGTGGGGAATTCCGACGCGTCTTACGGGTACTCTCAGACACAAAATGGACAGTTGCAGTTCCACAAACAGCCACTTGCTCCACAGAATCTCATGCTTGATAATTTGCCGAAATCGGCTCCCCCCGCTTCTCTTGGCGGGCGCGGGTCTCCGCTCGGCACGGGAATCCCGCATCAGCCCGTGGGTAACGGGATGAATCTTGGGTTTATGCCGAGCAGCGGGCTCAACAGCGGAGTCGGCGGAATTAATGGAATCAACGGACTCAATAACGGGATTAATAACGGAATCAGCGGAATCAACGGAGGACTGCCGGGACTGTCCAGTGGACTTCCCGGCCTTTCCAGCGACTCACAGAACGTTTGGGGTACTCCGGCAACGACCAGTGGCAGTGATTTGTCGTCTTCCATTGCCTCTATGGTTTCCAGTGCTTCCAGTGGCAGCACGGGCAATTCTCTCGGGATGAACAGCAGTTATTCGTTGAATTTACTGTCTCCTGTGCCGCCAGCGGACGATTACGGGTTTAATTTCAACGTTGCTTTACCGGATTTCAAGCTGGGACCTGCAGGGAAGCTGGGAAATGATAATAAGTTGATTATTGGAGACGGATTCCAGGGATGGTGAAGGGAATTGAATGGAAAAGATGAGAAAAGAAGATAAGTTGTGGGAAGAACGGAAGAATAGGACGAATTGGGGACTTGTAGGAAGTCTGGGAGAGTTGGGATGAGTTGTTTAGTGTAAGGAATATGTTGGAAACTCCGAAATTCTGAATCCTCGGACGTTTGGCAAAGCGGGGGGGTCGGCAGAACTCGGAAGAAGCGGGAAAAAGTAGAAAGACGGGAAGCGGGGAAGCAGGGAACTCGGGAAGAGTCGGGAGACGGGAAGTTAGGTTATATTTTGTTTGTCATAGTAGGGAGATGGGCAATGGGAATTTGGGCGAGATTTGTGGTTTTTGTATGTACGGTATAGAGGAGTTTTAAGTACAGATAGATACGGCTAGTAATGAGGAAGTGACGAGTATAAAAATTTTACACAGAATTAATATTGTAGATTACTGTTTATCCTGAGCTGCCAGTTGCCAAGCGGGGATTCCCGTTCTCTGAGGGACAGCGGAAGAGGAAGTTGGCGCGGCAGAGATGGGAGCGGGATTTACTGGTTTTGTGTCTTCCGAAGAATCGGATTTCGGCTTTTCATTGACAGTTTCCTTAGCAGCTTCCTTGGCAGCTTCGTTCCTCTTTAAAATGTCTGCCACACTAGGAATAGACGAAACCGGTGGCACCGTATAAGACGGCGTGGCAGTGGCACTGCCTCCTGCCACTGCCGCACGGCGCGTGTTGATCAGAGACTTCAGCGATTTGAGTTCTGCCTGGATTGTCTCCATTTCAGAGGCAATCAGGCTGCTTTGCTTTTCGCTGTTCTTCTCTAAAGAGTATTTCAAATTCTGAATCTCCAATTTGGCACTGTGGATGTCTTCGTCCGTCTTGTGGACTTTCTGTTTGATCAGCTCGATCACAGACTCGATAGATTTCACTGCTGATTCGATCTTCTCATTCTCTTTGGCATTCTCTTCCTGTATACTCTGAGTCATAACTGCCATGTCATTCAATTGTGCCTCGACTTTCTCAAACTCGGCTGCCACGGCTTCCTTGTCGGCTTCTAAGCCGGCTTTAGAAGGCGGCACAATCACAGGAGCCACGTACCGTTTGTACATTTCGTATAAGCCGTATGTCACGCCGACTGACACTGTGGCCATGACAAAGTAGTCTTTCCAGTTCCGCTCAGGCAGAGGCGGCGGCGGCGGCGGGGCCATCATAGTTTGTGGCAGTGGGTACGTCGGAGTTGTCATTGTACCACTCGGTGACACCGAAGGAGCCACAGACTGAGCCGAACCGGCCCGGCGAAGCGCTTCTTGAATCTCAGGTTCCGTGAGCTCTTTAGACTCCAAAAATTGTACTCTTTTCGTCAGCGGCGACCCAGCAACCTGCGGATCCCGCAGGAAAGACACAGCTGAATCGATCAGCTCTTCCCGGAGTTCTCCGGCCATGTTGGGAATTGTGGGGATGTTGTTTCCTGTGGAGAAATGAGTAGTTTCAAGGTGATTCCGCGTTGAAACTGAGCCGAGGTTGAAATGTTCAGTACCAGCGGCTTTCCGAGACGTTTTCCGTTTATTCCGTCAGGTTCCGATACCTTTTTTCCCGCTTCTCTGGTGTCAGTTCCGAGATTTGTCACGCTGCTGGCAGTTTTGTCATGTCACTCTCGGCGGTAAATTATCATGAGGCAGAACTCCACTTTACTGCTTGCGGAAAGTTTTACCGAGGCGCTAATGACTAGGGTGTGCCATGGCAGGATGAGACGTGAAGGGCCTAGGGTGTTTCTGAAGTGAGATGCCAAGTTGGAATGACTGATAAGAGTGAAAAATCGGTTATTGAAGTACTGGAATGGCCTTTTCCGTGGTTCGGGCGGGGTTTTGATGATTTCGGATCAGTCAATAGAGAATTCTGGGTTATTATTTCAGCCACAATGACATCCCTGACAGCTGAGAGCGCTGCTGGCGTGAATAGCTGCACCGCTAATGTCATAGTGTACTGGCTGGACGTGGCAGTGGAGTTCAAATCAATCAAGGGATTCCACTATTGGTTGTCTGTGCTGACTCCGAGGCAGCGGGAGAAGATATTACACAAAAAGGATGCTCTGGCCAATGAAGCCGAGGCAAAACTCGCGCTGGGGTCTCAGATACTCCCATTACTCGTCGTATTCCGAGATTTATACCCTGATAGTCCACTGGTCGGCCGGGATTTGCTAGACCGGTTTCGTGAGATGAATTTGTGTTTCGGGCGTGAGCAGAATGGCAGGCCGTTTTTTGACTACGACACCTGGGCGGCTCGGCACGGCACTGAGCTGCCACGGCACAGATTAGTGGATTTTAATGTTTCTAATTATGAAGACCACGTAGCTCTGGCCGCTGTTTACGTTGAAAATGGGGCTGCGGGGTCGAAAGCGGGGCTACGAGTTGGAGCAGATATCACGAACGGTGCAGAAGTTTTGAATTGGCAGCCGGAAACGCCCGGAGAGCCTCGGGATCTCAAAGGGTACTTTGGAGGCCAAATAGAACTTTTTCAGAGCATTTTCAGCCCCGAAGAGCTCGCATTGTTACAAACGGCTGAAAGCTCTGTAGAGGAAAAATGTCGGGATTTCTCGCTTTTGTGGGGTTTGAAAGAGTCGTATTTGAAAGCTATCGGTACAGGGCTCATCAAATTTGACGGTAACGACGTGGAATTGCATAAGCTTGCATTCGAGAAGCGCCGCGGGTCTGCGGAGGCTCGGGAAATGTTGGAAGAATTGGAAAGAGATTCGGGAAATCGGAAGATACTTAAAAAAGAGACCTCTCTGGTTCCTGAGAGCAAATTGGTCGATTTGCAACTCACTTGGTTTCAGGATTGGCAATTAACCGACACTGAGGATGGCAAATGGCAATTTCTCTACTGCTACCCAGAGTTTCTGCATCCGGATTACATTTTTGTGCTGGCCTTCAAAAATTTCCGCTGCTCCTACGAACCTCCGCTGGCCGAAGTTCACCTTCCGAAGCTGTACTGACTGGCTAGCCTACGACTAGCCGATCCGAATCACGAATTACGTGCCTATGACCCACATACATGAACAAAATACATAACTTATATGCATGCATAGAATTACAGTTCTAATATATGTAAAACTACATCTCATCTGGCTGCTCGGCAGGCCGTAAACCTGTCATTAATGTCCCGCTCATTCCGTCTCACTTCGGCTCTCCTCCCACCATTGTCAACATCGCGTCTCCTCTTCCTTTCCAACCACCTCAAGTCTCACTCCACTGCGAGAGGAGACGCCAAGACTGAAATTCACCTCATCACTTACGGAACGTCTGGCCAACCGGCGAAACCCTTCCGTGAATTCCGCCCCTTTCCCGAACCACTAAGCCATCGGATACTCCGCTCCGGCTTCCATATCTTCTAGATTGAACCACAAAACCCATCCAGCAAACCTGTTCACCCATTAGAATACTCTCAGCTGTTCTAAGCTGCTCTCAACCTGATATCACGTCATCCGGTCCTTCCGGCTTTCACACTCTACCGGGCGGAATACCGACCCGAATTCACAGCTGAGCCACTCAAATAGCCACAAATGTCAGGCGAAGTCTCCGCTGTGCCTGCGGTCGTCCCCGTGGAAACGAAAAAGCCGAAACTCGGCCCCCGGAAGCACATGGCCGCAGGTTTCTCTTCAGGGTTAGCCTCAGCAGTACTTCTTCAACCTTTAGACCTCCTTAAAACCCGTATGCAGCAGCAAACTGCCGGAGGACTTCTTAAAACGATTGCAGGGCTCGACGGCATCTCAGCTTTGTGGCGCGGAACTCTTCCGTCGGCTCTCCGAACTTCAATTGGCTCAGCTTTGTACTTAACTACCCTCAGCTCGGCCCGAGGCTACGTTGCCGCAAAAAAATCCCGTGGAAGCACAAATAGCACACAATACGTCTCATCGTCGGCTCTGCCGAAACTCGGCGTCACAGAAAACCTGGCAATCGGCGCCGCTGCCCGAAGTGCAGTGGGATTTGTGGCAATGCCTCTCACCGTACTGAAAGTCCGTTACGAATCTACACTGTACCGATACACTTCGCTGGCTTCCGCTGTGGCGGACATTTGGAAACGGGAAGGTTTGCGGGGGTTTTTCGCCGGATTCGGCGCCACAACGCTCCGGGACGCTCCGTACGCAGGTTTGTACGTTCTCTTATACGAAAAGCTGAAAGTAGGAGTTCCAGTAGTTTTGCGGTTTAGTGAAACCGGATCCGGGTATTTTTCCCACATGACTTCGGCGTTTGTTAACACGGGATCCGCAGCAACCGCGGCAGGGCTTGCAACGGCTTTAACTGGGCCTTTTGACGTGATTAAAACGCGGATGCAATTACAGCCGGGACACCACAAATCATTCCTCGGCACAGGGCTCGCAATTGCTCGGCAGGAAGGGTTTCGGCATCTGTTTGACGGGCTGAGTTTGCGGCTGACTCGGAAGATGCTGGCAGCGGGGATTTCCTGGTGTATTTACGAAGAGTTACTGAGGTTGTTTTGAGAGAAATAGGGGAAAGCAGGGAAAGCGGGAGATGGGAGGATAAAAAAGCAGATTTTGCAGGTTTGGCAGGTATAAATGAGTTGATTTGAGCCACAGGGAGCCATTTTGGGTTCCAAGGAGCGGATATGTATGTACAATTTCTACTTTCTACGGCATCTGCGCCATTTGCGCCACTTTCAGCCACTTTCAGCCACTTTCAGCCACCTCTCCGCCTCTTACATTCCTCCCTTTCCCACCCATTTACTTACATAGCACACAACCACATTAGATTCCCATAATGATGCAACGATGTGACGATGCGATGATACATTAATATGCAATTACGTAACCTGCCGCTCAACTGCGCCACTCAACCCCACTAAGAAACTCCATAGCCCCAGCCGAAATAACCAATTCAGGCACTACAGCCTCCAGCTTCCCTGCGTCAGCGGCATTCCCACACAGAGACACGGCACAGAGACCGAGGAAACTGTGGAAAACATCCGGTAAATCTCCTTCAACTTTGCCAAACCCTCCCAGCCCGGAATGCTGCGTCCGCTGTAGCAAAAAGTCCCGCAAAAGCTCCGTGTCCAGCACATCCTTTCCCAGCACGCGGAGAGCTCCCAGTACCCAGAAAGCATAGCAAGTATCAGCGGGTTTGTTTACCCTGCCATTCACGCCACCGGAATCCTTGTGGCGCATTACTAGCCATTCAACTGTTCCGTCTATCCAATCTCCGTGCAACTCCCCGAGGAGGCGCAGCGCAGCCACAGCACAAAAAGTCATTCCCGCGTGACTCTCGCCGTACCGATTGAGCCCAAATCCGCCATCGTAGTTCCGCGCAGAACGAATATACGCCGCTGCCTGCGCCACATTAATATCCGCTCCGACGGGTATATCCGGGGGACTTTTACCTTCCGAACCACCACAAAAATACAACATATACCGTATAGAAACTGCCATCAGCACGTACCGAAGATCGTTCTCCCCGGCTGATATGTCGGAAGTAGAATTAGAGGTTCGGAACGGCACAAAACTCCCGTCAGGCTGCTGGCAGGCAGCAACGTACCGCAAAATCTCCGCGCGGTCCAAACTACCGAGCAAATCGCTCCGCAGCTCCGCTAGAAGGCACAGTGCTGCGTAAGTACCGGCTATGGTAGGCGGATCATATGGAGAATCTCCATTAGGTTCCTGCTGCATAGCCATGGACCCTCGGAACCCCTGCGGGCTCACTAGATGTTCCATCACCCATTTGTCCCATTGCTGTTCCGCCTGTAGGGCTGGCAGACGGCCGAGGAGGTCCAAAGAAGCAGCAACGAAGTGCGCCAGGGCCAGTCGCTGGCTGGATTCGGCTTGATAAGGCCGTTGGAGCACCTGCGAGCTGAATGTGAAGTACCTGATGTGTTTGGCGGTGTCCAGTGACATTCTTCGGAAGCTCGGGAGTGGGAACGGAGGTTTCCGAGGCGGAAAGCGGATCAATTCGGATCTTTTCGGTTCGGATCGGATCGGATCGGATCGGAGTTGAAATTTGATATATTCCGAGCGGTGGGCATTCGCGAGATATGAGATTTTTAGAGTGTACCTGATATTGGACAGTTGTATTGGTAGGCAGAACAAGGAGTACCTGGTTACGTGGAATAGGAGAGGAAATTAGAGGGTTTCTAAGCCATTGTTGTGATATTTAAAGGGTATTAAGGAAGTATTTGCTAGTTATTTTGCTTTTGTCAGTTGTTTGTATGAGATAAACAGGGGATTTAGGGAGATGATGAATATTTATGATCACGTCATCTAACACTTTCTCTACCGAGGGGAGTACGAGAGATATAATGATATCGGGTCGGCTCGGATCGGCTCGGATCGGCTCGGGTCGGCTCGGTTTAGATACCTTCGGATCGGCACAGAAGCCTCAAATATTAACAAATATCATATACACTAAGCAAATACATCCAACTACAGCAAGGTTTCGCTATCTATACTGTCCCAAAACTCGGAGTTCTCTCTCATAAGGCCTACCTCGGCATGGTGCCCACTGTCGGATCCTTATTCCTTCTCTGTTTCCCTACAGAGAACTTGAAATCAACAGAAAACAAATATAATATAAACTATAGTATCAACTACTGAAATCAGCTCAAAAATTTTAGCAAACCTCTCATTTCCCGCAACTCCCGTCCCTCCATTCTCATAAAATTCTCCCCAAAACCATTCCTACTGCCATTTCTCGCTTTTCCTCGATATTCCGCCTCCACTTTTACGCAGTCCATATATTCCACTACTCCAGCACAAATCTCAGCGTCTGTACTTCAAACCCTCTCAATTTTACCTCCACTCCTCCATCATACGGCAACTCCTCTAAATCATCTTCCAGCACATTGCATCTCCATACCTGAGCCACACGGCCGTAATTGAACACCAGACGCCCTTTCGCTCGGCCCCCAAGCGCCTCATAAAGCCGTACAACCACAGTTTGCTTCTCGTGACGAACGGGAAGTTCCCCTAACGACACGTCAGCGTCATCTTCTCCCCGCTTTACGTGAGACACTACAATGTTTGCGTCTCCTTCCAACTCCACCAATGGCTTGAAAGAAGGCGCTTCCGCTTCCGCTGCCGGGAGCAACGGCCGCTGGTTGAAATTGTACGCCGCTTGTACCACGTCAGGGTTTAAAGGACCCGCATGTGGAAGTACAGCGTACCGAATTCTGTGGCGTCCCATATCGGCGTGCGCATCGGGGGCTTTCGGACTTCTCAGAAGACTCAGCCTCATCACACTTCCGCATGTGGCAAAGCCGTATTTAGAGTCATTCAAAACAGCCACACCGAATCCGTATTCCGAATAATCGGCAAATTTATGGCTGCATACTTCAAACTTCGCCATATCCCATGAAGTGTTGTAATGAGTCGGTCGCTCCGCTATACCGAATTGGCATTCGTATGAAGCCGAACTGTGGCGTACTGCCACTGGGAATTCCACTTTCAGAAACTTACAAGCCTCGTGCCATTCAACTTCAGCATCAAATTGAAGCTGCACCACTGACAAATCAGCCGCAGTTGCCACGGCATCAAGCGAAATAACCGTTCTAATCCAGCTAGAAGCCGAAATCGGGGTTTTCACAACCACAGAAGCTCGCAACGGCCCGCTCTCGTAGATTTCTGTCTCCGCTGCCGGCAGCAACTTCCATTTGCCCAAGGAATACACTTCTGTGTCCCACGCTTGCCAGTTTAATGGCTGGTCGTCAAACAATACATACTGATTGAGCCCCGCAGATTTGCCTACAGTAGTGTCCACAACTTCCCGCTTCCCGTTCCGCAAATCAACAAGACTCGTCACTAAGCCTCCTTCTATGACGGCTTCCAATGCTCCGTTGCTCAGTACAAACCGGTCGCCCTGCTGCTCGACACGGGCCGCCGAATGAACCGCCGGGAGTGCCGCGGCAGGGCCGCCGGCTGTTTCCACTGCCACATACGACAAGCCCGAAGTATCGGAAGAACCGCACACCTGGACAACGGCGTTCCCGGCTGTCCGCAGCTGCGCCTCCGTCAGCGCCACAATCTCGGCCCGGCGCCACGGGTACACCCCCATCCTGCCGCCGACACCAAGCACGCGCTGCGCCTCGTCTATCAACGCCACGGCCCGCTTCCGCACTTCCGCGTACTCCGCCTCGGCATCGCCGTACACCAACTCAATGCTCGATCCGGGAAGCACATCGTGGAACTGGCAAAGGCAGACTTTCTCCCACAGTTCCTGCAAGTCTGCTGACGGATATTTATACGATTTTTGAGCCACCAGGCCTTGTGCTTGCGCCACAGAGGCCAAAGTCGCCACATACTCTAATTCGTGCAACAGAAACTCCGACTCGCGGTTGCCTCGTTTTGTATTCGCCTGCGTCGTGTACGTCCCGCGATGGAACTCGAAATACAGTTCCCCGCACCACACAGGCAGTTTGCTGCCGCCGTCGGAACCGTCGAGGATGCGGCGGAAGAAATCGTCGACGGAATTCCCGAGATGCACTGTCGGCAATTCTCCGACCGTGTTGGACATCCCGCGGCACCGGCGCAGGTTTTCAATCATTCCGGCGCTCGGCCCGCCGCCTCCGTCTCCGTGGCCGTACACAAGCATACCGAGGGCAGATTCGGCTAAGTTTTTGTGCTGTCGCAATGACCGCTTAACATCGCCCAATTCGGCTAACGCTGTGTATGTGTCATCCGGTGGCATATGGCACAAAACTTGTGACCCGTCGAGTGCTACCCAGTTGAAAGTTGTATGCGGGAATCGGTTAATATTGTTCCAGGACAGTTTTTGTGTAAGGAAATACGGCATTCCCGCTAAACGGGCCAATTGCGGGATCTGCGCGGAATACCCGAAAGTATCAGGCAGCCACAAAGTCTGACAACGGAACCCAAACTCCGATTCAAAGAATCTTTGGCCTAAAACCATTTGCCGAACCAGAGATTCTCCGCTTGGCATGTTTGTATCATTTTCTACCCAAGAACCGCCTACAGGGATAAATCGGCCCGCTGCGACCCATTTCCGAAGCCGCGCGTACACTTCCGGTTGATCCCGTTTCAGCCATTTGTACTGCTGCGCTTGTGACGCGGCAAATTTGTACTCCGGGTACTGTTCTATTAAATTCATTTGTGTAGTCCAAGAGCGGGTCACTTTGCGGCGCGTTTCCTCAAACGGCCACAACCAGGCAGTGTCAATGTGGCAGTGTCCAATTCCAAACACTTCTAATCTTTGTGGAGCCGATAATTTGCTTTCTTCAAACACTTGCGGGCCGTCAATATCCGACCCGAGGTAACTACGGGCTATTTCTCGGCATTTCTCGATACTGCCAATATCCTGGGGATCAAACGCGTCCATAATATCGTTGGCAACCGCACGAGCTTTGTGTTTCTGCCACGAATCGTCTGGCAGTCCGCGCGCTGCATCGGCAATTATCTTAAAATCTACAGAAAGTCTCCGCGCCTCTCGGTTCGGCACAACCAGATCCGCACGCTGCAGCTTGAAGTACCGATTGGGATCCGGAGGCTGAATATCCCCAGTGCCCGGTGGCGCACAGCCGAACATTCCGTTACATGCTGTCTCTATATAAAACAGATGTTCCGCCCCGTCGGCCCATTCCGCAGGCAAGGGCCATTCTGTGCGCGCATTATCGAATTCGGGCCGCTCGCCATTCCCAGTGAAAGCCTGCCGAGGAACTCCGTCAGTAGTGTACACAAGCCCTTCATTACCGCAATCCCATTCAAACACTACCGGCTCGGAGTTCTCCTTTCCCGACCAAGATTTAGGAATTTGTACACACACACGGAACCAGTGAGTCGACCAGGACGGCCCAAAATCGTCGCCAACAGCTGCAGGGCGCCAGTGGCCTTCCGCTGCCTTCAGGGCTTCAGAGAATGACGGGCGAGTCAAATTTGGTACGCTGAAGACTTCCAGCTTGACATAACCGTTTTCGGGATCGGCAGAGCAGTCTGGCAAGGCGCCGACAACGCGCGCAAAGTCGTAGAATACCGGGATGTTCAGTTCTTTGTACTCTCCTTCCGCTGTGAATATCGGCAGTCTGTTTTCATAGATTGATTGAATTTTCTTGCCTACAGGAGTGAAATTAAGCTGAGGGTAGCCATCGGGGGGCCCAGAGGAGGCGCAGCCGGCTGAGCCGTGGCAATGAGAGTGAGAATGAGCCATTGTGGGGTTACAGAAAAGCTCCGGCTGGCGGGGTTTCATATGGGCCGGTAGATTGGCTGGAAATTGGATGAATAAAGGAGGTTTCCAGCTGTCTTGAGATGGTGAATTTCGCGTTTATAAGGAATGCCGAGGTGGACTTCGCGTCTCGTTTCGGATGGTGTGGGACTTCGGGTCTCAGTGCGTGTGGGGCCAGGCTCGGGGTTGAAGGGCGCGCCGGATAGCCGAGAGAAGCAGGATATTTCGGGTAAAAGAGAGGTTAAAGGGGTTTTATCAGATTCAGCTGTTATTCTGTTGATTGGGCAGTGTGTGTAGTGCGTGGAATGGAGTCAAGGCGGGTATTTATGTGTATAGAGTCTGTCGTTCGGCTTTTCCAGTTTGCCGATCCGCAGAGATGGGTGCTTTTCTTATTATAGATTATGGTTCTCTTTGTTTATACTGGAGTAGGTATATTTACCATTCTAGCTGATGGAATATTTGCAATTGTTACTAATGATATCATTAGAGCTATTGCTGTATCTACTGTGAGTCAATTAGATCAAGTCTCTGCTCAGAGCTGATAGGTGTTATTGGACATTCGGATTCTCTTCAGTTGCGACAATTCGACAGTAATTAATAGGTAGTAGCTATTAATATAGATATATAAGCTTGGTGATAGATTATATCGCATTGTTGCTAATATATGTATACGAATTTTCCGTGCAACGTTCCTTTCCGCGTGAGTTGCTGAGTGGTTCGGATTAGCCGTGGGACTGAGACGCGTTAAATTAGGAGCGTATGTTGATTACTTTTCACCTATCGCACTATCGATGCCGTAACTGCATGATAAATACTACCGTACTACGTAATATATTGAGTATAGTATAGGAAAGAATCAGTAAACTATATCTTCCCTACTACTATTCAATCACAACCGTGAAATTGAACTGTTCTTTCCACTTTTCACTCTCATACTACAATTTCGCCTTATTTACTATAGTCTCCACCACTCTTCTACTACACTCCCTACAGCACAGCTATATTTTCCAGCAATTCATTTAAGCAATACCCGAATCTCGGCAATTGCAAGTATCTAATCTACAGCAATTACAGAGGTCCCCCGCTTTTCAGCCTACGTACCAAGCAAATATTTGAACTGCTATCGACTCCTATCCCCACTTAGTTTAGTAACCCTTCTGCCTGCCATGGCTTGTGTTTTCCTTTAAAGCGAGCAACTGCTTACTGCGGAACGATTCGTAGTGAATCAAAGCAGTCGTTTCTATCAAATCCTGCAAATGTGTACGCGTAAGGAAATCTCGTAAATAAATGAACTCACAGTGATTCTTATCCTCAATATTGATAGCCCCCCATCTTGTTTTCCTACCTCTAACGGTCTTGCCGTCAATAGTTATACTATTCTCTGATCCTACAACTGCGAAAGGCAAAGCTTTCTGATTTATGTTAGCAACTAAAACTCGTCAAATATTGCTTAAAACAAAATCTGTCATGAAAACTTCTCACACAACGCCATTGCTTACCCTAATTTCAGCATTCTGCAGTCTTTCCTCTTCTAATAGCCCCTCAGCATCATAGGGATAAATAGTCAAGTTATACTCAGCCAATTGTGCTTGCACCTTTTACTGTTAGCCATTATTTCTCGTTTCCCATTTCCCACTTCCCATTTACAATTCCAAACTCCGCAAACAAACAACTTACAACTCTCTTAAACTCAGCCCGCTCTTCTAATGTCAGCGTATCGGATTTAGCAATGACTGGGACAACGTTTACAATCTCTGTCAAATGTTTTAATACAACTACATCAAGTTCCTGCAATCCAAGGCTATGCGGGCGAATGAAATACAGTACACAGTGCACACGGGTGTCAGGGATAAAGCGCTCACGCTGTGGAGTGAGTTCTCTGCGCAGATAGTGAGAATACTGATCTTTAATGTACCTAACAATAGGTTCCCAGCATCTATCGTTGTTTACTTGATCTCCAAAGCCAGGGGTGTCAATCAGATTAAGTTTCAAACGCACGTTCTTCTCCTGCAGCTCCCGAGAAGTCACAGAGATCTCGCTTGTACGTTTTATGGGTTCTTTGACGTCTTTGCGGCCATGAGAGTCAACTAAATGACTGGCAAACAATGAATTGATAAGAGTAGTTTTGCCCAAACCTGAGGACCCAACTACCATCAAATTAAACTGGAATCCCCGGCGAACCAGCCGCTGTTCGATTTGCCTCGTGATGGAGTCGAAACCAACGTATCCGCTCGGCACAATTGCTTCTACAATATTGCTCATTATGATTATTAGATGTACCAGTAATGTGTGATTTGTTCTTCACGGGAAATCCAATCTTTCTGACACTTTTGATCCTTTACTGAACCCCTCAAACCGGATATTGTTAGACAATTCATGCGTTTTGAGCCGATTACCGATTATCCCCGAGATAGCCAAACGGTTCATCCGCTGATCTCTCTTATTTGTTTGCTCATTTCGTTTCAAGCCGAGACGTTTCTGACGCGTTTGCTCCTTACCTGAGGTGAGACGCGATGTCGCGATCCGTTTTCGGGTTTCTTAATTTAGCAGTTGGGGTGGACGGGTGCTGGGTTTCCTGGGAGGAGACGCCATGTGCGGGGCTCGCTCCTCCGGGTAACCGTGAGAACAGGTGAAAAATCAAAGGGAGTTGCTGATTGAATAACCGGTAGGACTGGGGATAAGATGTAGGAAACGACGGGGAAACTGTTGATTTGGTTTGAAAACAGTGGGATACATTTCTGCTGTTGAAACACACGGTACTTTTTGGGTCATCTGTAGTGCCAGTTTTGGGTTCTCTGGACGCTGAAACTGTCAGTACTGCCAGTACCGTGACGAGGAAGATAAGAATTCCTCGATAAAACCCATTGTTTGCATAGTACGGGAAAGTACGGAGTGAATTGATTCCTGGTTTTGGGTCCTAATTTCTACTAGTTTTCATTTATAATGTCGGCAGTTAAATTTGGTCTGCCCCGGGCGCTTCCGGGGTTTACAAATCGACTGTCTAATTTGTTCCCCCAAGGTGGTATTAGCATTACTGTTAACGTTCCAAAAGTACCCAATATGCTTGGAAACGGCTCGGCGGCCGAGGAAACCGCTGCTCAGGCTGTTGTGAGCCCGGGCGATTTCTTCTCTGGCAATGGGATTCTGCTAGCTGCTCCGAAGAAGAAGACTTCTCATATGAAGAAACGGCAACGTCTATTGGCCCCGGGGAAAAAGCACCATAAGATGCTGACAAATCTCGATAGGTGTCCCTCGTGTGGCCACTATAAGCGGGTGCATTTTCTGTGCATGAATTGCTTTACGGAAGTGCGTAATTTCTTCCGACGGAGAGATCGGGAAGCTGCTATGGAAGCTAAACCTGAAGAGGAACTCTCAGAGATTGATCAGATTGATCAACGTATTCTCTATCCCGGGAAGGAGGAGACCGATTATCAGAAAAAGCTGAAGAAGAAGGATTACATTCTTAGAAGATCCAGGACGCTGCCGTATGAGAAGTAGATGTAAGGAGTATGAGTGAGTTGAGGACTTGTTACGGTACCCAGACATCATAAGGGTTCAGGCATCGGCAGATGAGCAGGAACCATAACAGGGTAGGAGCACATACATAGGCTTGTACATATAAGATATCATTTATATTGAAACAATGGGGGATATGATGGAGGTGTTGGGTGAAAAGTAGGAAGTTTAAGTATGATCATATGATTGGCTTATGCTAATGAGTGATTGGTAAGAGATAAGCTACAGTAAATGACGACAGGAGCATTGGATGGAGAAGCTTGTGGATTATTTCACAATTTGGGGAAGATATATAGCAAAAAGTTTACCACAGTCATCATAATTGGAAGAATACAACAACAGACGTAATACATGAATAACACTTCACATACAATTTGATACGAACTGCACAACTCTGATCATACAGTGGTCAATCAGTTTCTGGAATTTTTCATTACCCACGCCTTCTATCTGCTTTAGCTTTTACAATTCAACGTGTCACCGCCTAAATTCATACAGAGAGATTTGAGTAATAATTATAAGTTTGCTTACACTACCATTGAATCATCACCTGCTTAACGAGAAGTGGCTTGAACCTTCTGGAAAGCACCCTTAGCTTGCTGCTTAGAGATCTTGGAAGCACCCTTCTGCTGAGCAACCAGCTTAGCCTTCTCGGCCTTCTTCTTCTCCTTCAAAGCCTTCTTCTTCTCCTTCTCAGCTTTAGCAGCTTCTTCACGAGCAGCCTTTCTGGCTTCAGGCTTAAGAGATCTCTTCTCCTTGATCTGTTCCAGGGTGGCACCGACGACAGCTCTCTGGTGCTTGACAGTCTTTCTAGTTCTCTTCTTGGAAACTTCCTCAGTGATTCCCTTACGGTGTTGTCTTCTGTAAAGAACAGTCCAAGAGATTCTTCTGGGGTTCTTTCTCTGCAAGAACAGAGAAGCACTCTTAGAAGAGTGGAATCTGAAAACCTTAGAGTCACCTCTGACGAAGAGTTTACCTCTTCCAGGGTAGATCTTGGCACCAGAAAATGAGTCAATTTCGATCTTCATTGTCTGAAAAGTGTTAGTAAAGTATTCGACAAAAGCTGGGACTGAAATAGCGGTTTAACAGGACAAACAAGAAGGTTTCAGACAAGGCGTGGGTTGAAGGAATTGGTGATACCCGTGGCGTTGTTTGATGAAATTTGTCGATGTACTAATGTGGCGTTCGTTCAAGTAATGCTGTTCTGCAGTTGAATAGCTGTCGTGTAACGCTTTCAACCGTTGTACCTGTTGTGTATATTGCTGCTCAATGCATCAGCCAAATCAATGCTTCTGTTGTGATACGTTGTAATGCCGTGGTCCCAAGTTGACCATTCATAACGCTTCCTATACCATATTCCCTGCCATCTTGTCCTCCCGTTGTTCTCCGCGCAATAATTTCAACATACTGTATATAATTGATGATTTCCGAAGCTACCTCTATGCAGTTCAAAACCAACTCTGGTTCAAAGATACACAGAATCAGTATCAGCTCTTCCTAATAACATAAACTGTATAGGTAGGTGCCTGTACGTCCATAATCTCCCGATGCTCACAGTACTGCGTAGACACCTCGTCGCGTTCGGTGAGTCGCAAGCTGCGTGGGTCCGCACAGGTACTGGCGTGGGTTACGCTGAGTACGAAAGCCCAATACGGCGGACTGAGATATACTCTGGGCAAGTCTGAAAAGTACGCTACTGGGTCTCGGATGGGAAGTCACGTGTGGGACTGCGTTTGCTTTTAGCCCTGAGTACTGTGCAGTCCCTGCGTAATTGTCAGCACGAACTCACACAGTGCGGCTCGGAGCGAGTGGAAAAATTTCAATGCCTTTAGTCAAACATGAGAATAGTTGATACTTGCTGTTTAGTATGTAGAGCTGTGATATGTGGGAGGAATAATAGAGGGATTTCTTGTTAACAGACATCAAGAATTAAGACCGGAGTGCTTTCCTACATCCGAAACTTATTAACTGTTCGAATACTAAAGCGCAGCGATGGTTAGTAGAAATTTGCTTAAACACGGAGATGGCCTGTGAGGAGGGCTCGTTAGCAGAATAGGGTAGAGAAGTGGCTCTGAAGGAGAGACGAACATTGTTTTAATCCTCAGGGTTGACTCCTCTTTCATATACCTGCAACAGCTTTCCATATTTCTCGCCTCCCACTCCATATCCATTCAAGTTCATTGTAACGTAGATACTAATAATTTTCATTTATAGGCTCCCTCTGCTAAGAAGACTACCGAAAACATCAACCACAAGCTTAATCTCGTGATTAAGTCCGGTAAATATGTCTTGGGTTACAAGTCAACCGTCAAGGCTCTGAGACAGGGCAAGGCCAAGTTGATTATCATTGCTTCCAACACTCCAGTGTTGAGAAAGTCTGAATTGGAGTACTACGCTATGCTTTCCAAGACCAACGTTTACTACTTCCAGGGTGGAAACAACGAATTGGGAACTGCTTGCGGTAAACTCTTCAGAGTCGGTGTTTTGTCTATTTTGGATGCCGGTGACTCTGATATCCTTTCTTTTGTCAAACCCGAGTAAATGCATCGTTAATCATTAGCTTGTATTAATAATGACTTTGGTTTTTCATTTGTTTCTCGTAGTGTCTACTAGTTAATTATTCTACATTCAATCTACCAGTTCTATCCAATTCTTCATCAACATAACTCGTCATTACTCATATCAATATATACTTAACCTACTGTACTGGCAATCAATGCCGCACCCACTCCAGACCCGTCCTTGGCAATGTTTAGGTGAATTCTCCGGCTCTGCTCACCAAACAATACAGTCAGCGCCTCCTTCACCACCTGTTGGAACCCAGGATAGTGCTCTACCACTGATCCATCCGCTCCCACGTCCAAACTCTGGCCTGGTTCCAAATTCTTCAAAGCCCCAGTTTGCTCCAGCACTCCAGCAATCGGAATAGCAGCCAGATAAGCCGAGCGTTTGGCAATTGCCCGCGTCAACACCTGCGCAGCCACCAGCACGTCCTGCGGCAGCGTTTGGCCCGCTTCCAATTGGAAAACTTCACGCAGCGCCGGCTCAGCCTCCCCAATTTGAATCCGGGACATGTACTTTGTATCCAGTGACCAAGGAGTCTGCAGCACGTGAGTTACGCCCGGTAAAGCGGCACATTCAGGGATCTTCGGCAGTAACTGAGCCAGCGTTTGCCGCAGAATCTCTCCTAAAAACATTCCAGAGACTCGCTTCTCAAACATGTGATACCCCTGGTTAGGAGTAGAAGCGTCTACAGCATCGTCAAATGGAGTTCTGGGCAGGACAGTCAAATCGTTATCAAAGGACCCCCACTCTGTGTTAATCACCATTACATCTTCTGGCCCGGCAGCGGACTCTCGGCCGTAGTAGGGACTCTGTTTGTACTCCTCGTCACGGAACAGTTTGTGTACGTTTTGCAGCTGTTCAACGTAAGCTCCGTTGGTCCCCGTGCCGAAGATGGCGCCCAAAACGACCTTATTTGCCGCAGAAGCCGAGGAATAGGCTCGGCACATTAGCGTGCCGACTGTGTCGTTCGCCAAAGCCACAACACGCACCGGTTTCGCCAAATCAGACAGCGCGTCGATCTCCTGCTGCAGAAGCTGCACAACGTCCTTGCCTACGGTGTCTGGGATGTCGAATCCTTTGGTCCATCTAAGCAGAGTGCCGCGATTCAAGTCAGTCTGTTCTACGGGGAAAGAAAAAGTGAATCCTAGCTTGAGATGGTCTGGTTCCTGCATTTCGGAAGCAAACTTCTCAGACAAATGGTGGCTTACAAATGCATTAATTCTACGGGCCATATAGGCAAACAATTCGTGTGAAGAAGGAGCTGTGAATAACTCATGAGGAATGGGGGCTTTCTCTTGCAGAATAGCGTATGTCCCGTTGCCCTGCAGATGCACAGAGCAGACACGGAAGTTGGTGCCTCCCAAGTCAGCCGCAAGGTAGATTCCCTTTTCGTGACCCGTGGGCACTTTAGTGACAAATGTCGGGATCATAGGCAGGTTCCGTGGCACGTCATGGTCGAGTCCTGTACGGCATTGTTCCAGAAATCGTGCTAGCCCGTGCTTCAGAGTGTCTTCGCCGATGGAGAACTGCGCAGCGATGTCTCCGACTGCGGCACGGAATTCCGTATCGGAAATGTCTTCCAGTTGGGCAGTTTTGCCGTGAGAGCGGCTGCTCGGAGGCGTCAGAGTTCGGTGTAAAGGTTTCATAGTGGTGTACTTTGGGTGTATAAGATGCAAATTCGTGTATATACTATGACTTTGAAAGTCTTGTAAAGTTGCTTGAGATGATTTTGTAGTTCCGAAGCTGAGATATGGAAGTAGAAAAGAGTTAATATCGGCGTTGAGAGTTGTTTTATGTTAAAAGATGGCAGCCGAGATGTCAGATTTGATTGTTTCTGTTCCGTCGGGCAGCCTGGAGAATAGAGTTTGGAGGCTGATTAAAGTATTTCCGAATTCAGCGAGGGGCGGAGATGAGGCAAGTGGGATGTGTGACAATGTGTGACATGCGGGACAAAGCGGAGATTGTTGTGTGGGGCAGCGGGGCGAGTGTCAGATACTGATCTGCAATTTCTGTATTGTATATGCGGTGTAAATGAAGGAAATTGGTGCTGTGGATGTGTTGTTTGGCTGCTTGCTGCCATAATAGCCGGTCACGAGACGATATGCGAGATGAACGCATTGGGCATGCAAGACATGCCAGACATAAACGTTATTTTTCCAAGGGAGGGTCTGAGAGCCGGGCAGTGAGGCTGACATTTTTTGAGATATGCGGCTCTGCGACTTTCGGGACTGGAAGGAGTTTGAAGAATTTCATGAAAATTTCAAGTGTTACCTGCTCCATCTGTTGAAAGAAACATAGGTTAACCATACATTTTGTTTATACATTGAAATCGCTGCAAACCAGCCGTTAAGCTGCATAATATCGGGCAAAATAGCGTGTCATGATTTTGGTTGACACAGTCATGCCGTTTAAGTCTCATCGGTAAGATGCCTTGTCAGGAAATCTATCTCATCGCATTTACGCGAGGGTCTGAGGAAAACTTGGCTTCCCAGACCCTCGGCAGTGAGCGATCTCATGACTCAACATGGAGTTACGAGATGTGGGGAAACATAAATGACTTGAATATTATGGGGTAGCAGAGTGGAAAATAAACCAAATAAAGGTTCGAGAATATGAAGATGATGGTACCTGCGAGACGTGCAGTTTATCCCGTGAAATTGAGACAGTCATGGCGTTTTCTACGGAGCATTCCTTTGAAGGACAAGTGACTATAGAGTGATGACGTTCTAAGCACCATATCCGCTGCTCAGACGACGGGAAAACGGGCCGAGATCATATAGAGAGATTCTAATCAAGTTGCTCATAGCTGTGGGTTACTATAGCGAGGAATAGACTCGCGGACACTGGTGGTTTGGTATGGTCTCGGAGATACCAAGCCTGACATGGCCTGGTTTTGCTAGAAATGGCCAGATGTTTGGCAAATGGACCCTGAAAAGACGCACTAGTGGCGAGCCAAGCAGTTAATTGAGTTAGTGGCTACTGAAATAGCTTAAACTGTGAAAAAACCTGTTCGTTCGAGACGTTTGAAGCATCGAAATCGCAGGTTCAAATGTATTTTACGGCTTTTCATGACATGAATCATGCATGTATATGCAGAAATATGCAGCTGAAGGTACCACCAGCATATCCGATTACGTGAACCAGAAAAGACAGTACGCTCTTCAGCTGTCGTAGAGGCAATGATACCCTCTTCTAAGAGCCACAACACATTACAAATATATATTTCCAAACACACCAACCGCATCAAGAGCCAATAGTGTATTCTAATTATACATCCAATCTTTCTGATCCTCGTAAAACTGAATTATCCCCACTTTATCCCCACTCTCCCTTCGTCCCATAACAGGTACCCACTCGTCATACACAGGTAATACTGACACCTTCCAGCCCATCACAGACCTATTAAAAGCACTCAGATACCCAGATATTCCTATTAAAACCCACTCCAACAGAATTATCTACTATAAATCCCACATCTACACCCTTTTATTCCCCCCATTTTCCCCCTCTAATACCTCACTTCTCCCACTTCTCATTCCCAGTCTCCAGCTACACCCCCTGTCTCTTGAATACCCCCCGTCTCTCAAATAACCCCACCTATGAGCTCATAAAACGCAATTCGCCGCTCCATTGCTTCTTCTTCATCTACAATCCCAGCTAGAAACCTGAAATCAGCTCTTATCACTCTCTAAAGGGCCCCAATCAGCATTTCACAAATCAGCAGAAATGCCTGTCCAGTCCAAACCCCGGATCCAGCCGGCCTCGGCTCATCCGAGCTCGGAAATAGCCGAGGAGAAAGTGGCACTCATCACCGAAGAACCTCAACTGCGCCACACAAAAAACCCCCCGCGGGCCCGCAGAGCCACAAAATTCGCCGCAGCCGTAGCACTGATTTTAGCGTCTATACTGATTTTCACTTTTGGCGGAATTGTGGGGAACGCCGTTGTCTCCGGTTTGTCCCATCCGCCGCCAAAGCATCATCACTGCCATAAACATCCGCACCACCGAGATATCGTGGCAAAATACTTGGAACCACTGGAATCTGATAACTTAGCGCCACACTGGCTGGCTAAATACACGTCTGAGCCACACTTGGCAGGCACTGCGCCACAATTGGTCAACTGGACGGCTCAGAAATTCACAGAATTCGGTCTAAAGGGAACCCATGTATCTTCCTACCCTGTTCTGCTCAATTATCCGGAAGATCACGGCTTGAAACTGCTCGATCACAAGGGGAAAGTCTCCTATGAACCGACGCTCCGTGAAGACGAACTGTCGGAAGACCCGACAACCCAGCGGAACGATTCTATCCCGGTATTCCACGGCTATTCCGCTTCGGGCAACGTCACAGGACGCTTTTTGTACGCAAACTACGGCCGCAAATCCGATTTCGAAGCCCTGGAAGCCGCAGGAGTGAATATGACGGGCACAATCGCCGTGGTCCGCTACGGAGCCATTTTCCGAGGATTAAAGGTGAAATTTGCTCAAGAACACGGCTGCGCCGCCGTACTGATGTATTCCGACCCGAAGGATGACGGAGAAATGGTGGAAACTAACGGATACAAGCCATACCCAGATGGACCGGCTCGGAACCCGTCCAGTGTACAAAGAGGATCTGTCCAGTTTATCTCTGTTATCCCTGGAGATCCTACAACGCCTGGATGGCCCAGTAAAGAAGGATGCAAACGAGTAGACCCGCACCACTCTATTCCGACGATTCCGAGCTTGCCGATCTCTCCGCGGGAAGTACAGCCGATTTTAGAGGCGCTGAAAGGCTGCGGACCGAACGCTACTAAATTTGGAGACGATTGGATCGGATCTTTGCCCGGATTTGACTATTCCGTCGGGCCGAGCCACGTAGAAATGAATTTGTATAATAAACAAAAGTACGAGGTGACGCCGGTGAACAACGTGATTGGCCGAATCCCCGGCCGAATCCCCGGCGAAGCTATCATTGTAGGAAACCATCGGGACGCCTGGGTGCTCGGAGGAGCTGGCGATCCGAATTCCGGGACCGCTGTGATGCTGGAAGTTATCCGAGCTTTCTCGGCTTTACAGCAGACCGGCTGGAGACCCTTGCGGACGATTATCTTTGCGTCTTGGGACGGAGAAGAGTACGGATTACTGGGATCGACGGAATGGGGCGAAGATAATGCCGAATTTCTCCAGGAAAACGTTGTAGGGTACATAAATCTGGATGTGGCAGTTTCTGGGAGTCATTTGACGTCGGATGCTTCGCCGGTATTCAACGATTTGCTTCGAAGTGTTACAAAACATGTGGAAGATCCTCAGACTCCCGGGAAGAGTGTATTTGACACGTGGAACGCTGCTAACGGAGCGAAAATCGGTAATCTCGGATCTGGATCGGATTATACAGTGTTTTTAGAGCATTTGGGCATTTCGTCCATCGATCTCGGATTTGCCGGAGCCGCCACGGACGCTATATACCACTATCATTCTAACTACGACTCCTTCCACTGGATGGAGACGTACGGCGACCCAGGGTTTAAATACCATAATACCATGGCTAAAATCGTAGGAGTGATGACTCTGGAATTGGCAAGCCAGCCCGTGCTGCCATTGACGACTGTGCCTTATGCTACAGCTATTTCTGAGTACTTTGCAGGGCTGAAAAAGCAGTTTAAGGGTCTGCAGTGCCCAGCAGCTGCTCCTTTGGTCCAGCAAGTTGAAGAAGCTATAGCAGAGTTCGCTGTTAAGACTCTGGAGTTCGACGCAGCGAAAGAACAACTGGTAAAGGAGTGGAAATCACTGAAATGGTACCAGAAATTCAAGAGAATGTTCCTGCTGCATAAGATCCACAGCGTGAATCAGAAACTGAAGAGTCTCGAACGACAGTTCTTGTACGAACCGGGGCTCACGCGATCCTGGTTCAAACATATTGTATACGCTGCAGGCAGATACACTGGATATGCCGGTACGGTTCTTCCTGGTTTGACGGAGGCCCTGGAAGACGGAGACGCTGCTGGGGCGGCGTTGTGGTTGCAAGTAATTGCTGAAGGGGTAAAGAAAGCTGGGGATTTGTTGGATTGAGTAGGTATGGAGGCCTGATTGGCCGTTTTTGTAGCCATTTTGGAGCTTTAAAAATTAAATTTTGGTTGATTTATGATATTTGTAGGTGAATGTTTGGTTTATTGAAGGGATAAAGAGCTAGAGTGAAGAGAGTATGAAAATAGTAAAACTTGTAAAGATAAGGATGGTAGAAATGTGGAAGGAATTAAGATTATAAGGAAAGTAGAGAATCTAAGATAGAGAAAAAGCAGGAATTAGCAGATAGAATGCCTGTTTAGCCACGAAAAAAAATCAGGTTTATAGGGGGTTATAGTAGTTTATATCGTCCAGGTTATTAGTTTCTCTTGTATTGTCAGGTTTGGTTTCTTGAGTTGTCTTATTTTACCCATATTATCTGGTATTTACTAGTGTTTATTGGTATTTCCTGGCATTTCCTCTTAGGATATTCTCATTTTACAGTTTTTATTACTAGAACTCGGAAAAGCACAGCAAACTGTTCCATATAATCACATTAATATTCATATACATATTTATACATTCATAGAGAGGCCTGATTGATCCAATAAAGGGAAAACATTCCTGGGAATATTCTCTCCTACGTGGGTCGTTCAAATAGTTCAATCAGTTCTCAGTCTGAACCTCAACCCCAGCACGGTAGAGAAGCCCGAAGATACAAATTCTCTCAGTGACTTCCCTATGGCAGCTGATAGGATAGGGAAAAACCTTTGAACCACACGGAAATACCGGCGTCCTTTTGAGCTCATAGCCTAATGCTAACAGCTACACATTCATACCCAATCCCAGCTCGTAGTTCTACTGAAATTATAAACAGAATCCCCCCCTACACGGCTGGCTGTCGACATATTCTGCGCCCCACAGCAGCGTAGCAGCCTTCTTGATAGCCCAGTTCGGCACTACAAGTGATATATTCACAATATAATACACAGGAGCCTATCCAGCTACCAGAAAAGCAATCTCAGCTACGTTTAGAAAGTCACAACGTAGTTCAGCTATTTTCTTTCTACCATTTCCACATACCTTCTGAGCTTTCATCTCCTATTTCTCAGTGCAAATACTCTGTCATTCTGACTTCTATATTTCCCGTATTTATTCATTCCCCCCAGTGGTCCGATAACCATTTCATCTCATTGTTTACTCGTATCCATTTACCCTTTTACCCCTTTTGATTTCATCCTTTCTCCCCTTTATTCTCTCTCCCTATATCCCTTTATCGCCTCGTATTCTCATTATGCTACACTATCGTTATTTGTAAACTCTCCATACCCGTTTCTATTCCCTCTCATTATCTCACTGTTCCGGCTCCTTCCCGTCTTGCTGCTGCTGCTGCGAGAAGCCAACACGAACTGTCACAACCCCCATCTCGTCACACCATTCTCTCACAAACCCATCATCTACGCGCACTTCTGCTTCCCGTAAAACTTCTTGCACTTCTTCTATAGCTATGGGCTCCAACAGCAGAATGCGCTCATACAGCGAGCGGGGCAGACCAGCCGTGTGCGCCACAGCGTGACTAATCCGGTTAAACAACGCCACTCTCACAGCTTCCATTCCGGCAGTCGCCACTGTAAACTGACTTTGGCTTGGACTGCCAGTGGCTGAGACATAATCCGCCGAGAGTGGCTCAGCTGTTCCGACATGGGGCTGAGACGGCACAGCGGCTTCTCCGCACTCTCTTAGAAGTTCTAAAGCCTCACAGCGCCGACGTTTCGGCCGAAAACCGTAAGCAGCGAGTTTCTTGTTCAATTGTGCCAGAGTCATCAGGGGCAAATCAGTGTTTTGACTGGATTGTGTCGTTGCAGTGTCTACGCGAGATGTTTGAACGGATGGCCCGTCGGCTGGCTGGCCTGGTGCCGGAACGGATGATTGACTAGGAGCTCCGCTATTCCGAATTTGAGGCTGTGATGGCCGCCAACTTGCAGAGATAAATTCCCGTGGAGTGCCGTAGACGGAGGCGCAGGAGGCGCTGTCTGCGGGAGTCCCGAAAGTGAGAAACTGGCGCGTTGGAGATTCCATTGGTGGCTCAGCTGGTGGCTCAGCTAGTGGCTCAGCTGGGTATAGAATGTCCGAATCAAGTTTCAGAACACTGCGGTGCAGTTCGCTGTCCGGCGTAGAGAGTATTTGCAAAACCGAGGGGCTTGTGTGAGGGTTTCCGCCGCTCAGCCGCTCAACCGACTGCGGAGTGCCGAGGAGCGTTTTCGCAGGGCTGTCAGGACTGCCAGGACTGCCAGGACTGCCAATGAGCACCGCAGAAGCCTCGGAAGCTGGGGAATCTTCGGATGAAGCGGAATCTGCGGATCTCCCTGCCGGCTCTTCCGAAGAAAGCACCACAAGCGAGATCTCCGCCGGCTCGCGGGTTCTGTGGCTTCCAGAATTCTTCGGACTTCCTAAAAGACCTTCCACGTCATCTGTGACATTTAGAACATCTCCGGCTTCGGCAGGGAACAAAGGCGACGCCTCCAGCGAAGAGATCACTTCGTCTATCCCATCGTCTATCCCGTCGCCTCCTCCTTCGTATATATCCCCATCATAGGAGTCGGAGTCGTCAATTACTACAACCTGCTGAAGTTTCTCCGGTTCCTGTGAGCCAGGAGACTGAAAACTCTCGGGTTCCCCCTCTACCGAAGGAGTTGGAACTTCCCGAGACTCCGACTGGGCAGTTTCGGTCTCTAAGGCAGACATGTCCCTTTCTTCCTCCGATATTTTATCCTCTAATTTATCCAGCTGGCTTGAGACAAAACTATGAAGCAATTTGATATCGCCGACGCCAAATTCTTCCGGAGGTTCCGTTGTTTCCTGCCACAATGGGAGCCGCGCAGGGGAAGACTGCCGGCTACCTAAATAGTGATTGCGGATACCGAGAAGTTTTTGCCGATGTTGGGCGTCGGCTGAATTGTTTTTTGTGTTCTCAGCGTTTTCGGCGTTTTCGGAATCTCCAGACGCAAAAGCGGGGAAACACAAACGGACATTCCGCACAAACCGTTTCCACTCGCCAGCACTGAAAAGACTACTACAGTCAAATCCGTCGGACGACGGATGTTCCGTCGGCTCAGCGGGTTCCCGAGACTCCGATGAAGCTTTCGCAAAGCCGAAATCATCCAGAACTTGCTGTTGCTGCGGATTCCGAGACCTGAAAACGGAATCCAGACGCCGAGATAACTCACGGATCTTCCCCTGTTTCCCAGATAGGGATTTCATTAGCTGCAGGGTTTCCCTTTGCTGTTTCGCTTCTTCTTCATCCTTTCCTTCCTCTTCAGTTTCTGGAATCTCCATATTACCCCCTCTTCCCAGCAACTTAACAGACTTCTGCGCAAGCAGTAACGCGTTTTCTTTATTGTATTTGTTCTTCATAAGACCTGTAATGGTGCTGATTCGTTTCCTTTTCTTCGGCTTTGGTTTTGCTGCTTCAATAGGTTTACCACTCTTGCCAGTTTTAGCATTCCGAGGGTTCTGAGACCTCTGAGAACCCTGGGACGTTGAAAGCAGTGTTTTCACTTGTACTTTTGCTGTAAACTCCATCCCTGGATTGTCGTTTTCGGCACCAAACGAGTGCTTTGCCCGAAGACTCTGAAACAGATTCTTCTGCTCTTTCTCTCGGGCTTCTTCTTCGTCGATATCGTCTAGCCGAGACATCATCTGAGTAGACAGGATCGATTCCCCAGTAGCCAAATCTTCAACAGAGTCGATACAGGCAGCAGTTTGCCTTTCTTCACGCAGATAATGCTCTTGCTGCTTTTCAGTGCCCTGAGAGAACCATATAAAGTCGTCAAACATATCGCCCACGACTTCTTCTATCTCCTCTGCCCGCTCCGGGGTCAGCTGGGTAGGTCGTCGGGTGGTCATGGCGTCTGCAGGGTCCCTGAGAAATACGAAAACACGGTTAATCGGCGTTTCCGTGTCATTTTCGGACCGGCAAAACACGTAGTTCCCTGTGAAAAGTGCTGTTTAGGTGTGAACAGAGAGTGCTGAGCGGACTGTAGTAGAAGTAGGAAGCCAGAATAAAGGGAGAAGATACCCGAGAGTAGACTATGAGCCGACGCGGCTTGAAAGGTCGGAAGCAGATGGAAACCGAGACGGAAAAGCCGATGAACTTCCGCGTCGTTCCGAAAATGATAGCGAAAGGTGGGTGATTAAATGATGAGATAATCAGAAAGGGTTAGATGGAAGTACAGCGAAAGAAATGGCAACAAATAGACTCAATATACATTTAAAACCGATTTTACAAGATAAAAACAGCTACAGCTAGTGAAATATACACTCTAAACAGCCTGATAACCTCTCGTTCACTGTATTTGTTGCCTCTGTCGCTGCTCTCCCGAAGACCCCCTCTGTCCAATAACCCATAGCCCCACGCAGCTCTCACTCGTCATGTGCTTTTCGCGTTCTCAAATGGGTTCATCGCGAAATTGGCGTTTCAATTCGTTTTTCACGCGTAAAGCTGGAGAAAAAAGTTCACGAAAAGCCATAATCAAGCCAAATAGACGCCACTGCTTATTCCAGTTGCTATTAGAACGTCTCTGCAGGGAATTCCACTATTATTTCCACCTCGGAATACCCAAATTTCTGCCGGATTCTGAGCTGAAGCCTCTCAGCTTAGATTTTTTCACGCGTCACACGGTACTTCCCACTGGCTTCTACTGCGCCACAACTCCCCGAGGCTTCTTCTGCGCCACAGCTGCTGTTTCAGCCACAAAGCGGAAGCCTCCCGGGAACAATGAAGTCGGACGGCTCCACTTCAGCCTCGCGGAAACCCGCAGCCGTTCAGCTTACTTTGACAGGCAAACCAATTGAAATAGTCACCATACCAAGCGATACAGAAGACTCCCCGGAAGGAGATGCCAGCGAAAATGAAGTGGAACAGATAGCAGTTGGTCGGTCGGCTTCTGCGGCAGCTGCTGGGAAACCACCAGGGATGAAACTCGGAGATGTGCTTTCTATGTTAACTCCGAAAAGCGGAAATGTGAGTCGGCTCACTAGCAAGGCTAAGACCGGAGAGGATACCGGCAGCGAGGCGGAGACGACGCCCACAAAACGGAATCGGGCTGGTCAGGTGAGCAGCCAGGGAGGTTCCGAATCGCCGCAGAGCGCTGCAAAGAAAGCTCGGATAGAGGAAGAGCGGAAAACGAAATTACAAGCAAGGAAAGAACAGGATTTGCAACGGGAAGAGAAGCGGAAACAACTGGAAAAAGAAAAGGAGGAGAAACGGAAACAATTGGAACGAGAGAAAGAGGAACGGAAACGACAAGCTGAACGTGAAAGAGAGGAGAAACGCAGGAAGCTCGAGAAAGAGAAAGAAGAAAGAAGGAAAGCACAGGAAGAGAAAAAAATACAACTGGAAAGAGAAAGAGAAGAAAAACGCCGAGCAATAGAAGAGGAAAAACTAAGGAAACAGGCAGCAAAAGATGCTAAAGAACGAGAAAGAGAAGAGAAAAGGAAAGCAGCAGAAGAAGAGAGAAAACAGAAAGAGGAAGAAAAGAAACGGAAACAGGAATCGCAGGAAAAATCTCAACTGCGACTCTCTAACTTTTTTGCCGCTAGGAAACCAATAGAGCACACATCAGAAGAGGAGAAATGCTACTACGATAAAATGTTTCTCGATTTTTACGTCAAATCCAATGTCGAAATGATACCGCGGGGAATTCTGCCTCCAGAAAAGCTGGCTGCCGCGAAAAGGGACTTTGAGGAAGGTCTAACGCGGCCGCCGGACCCCACAGGGCCCGACAGTATGCTGGCATGGCTGAAAGGGCAAAGGAAATCCTCTACGACTGCCCCACCAACTTGCCGAACGGCTGACGACATTGTGCAGGCTATGAACGGCGGCGAAGTACACGAAGACGAGTTAGTGGAAATGCTGAAGCAGGTTCCCCGGAAATACATCTCATTTGATACCAATGTCCGGCCTCCTTATTCGGGAACGTTCTCTAAGCCTGTGCCGCGCGGAGTTTCTGGCCGGAATCCCTTCTGCACGGAAGGCACGGGGCTGAATTACGACTACGACTCGGATTTAGAGTGGGTGGCCGAGGATGAGGAGGAGGAAGGCGAAGATATCGATTTAGAAGACGAGGAGGAAGATTTAGAAGAGGATTCCGATGATATGGATGGGTTTGTCGATGAAGAAGAAGACGAGAATCCTCGGAAGCGGAGAGTAATTGGCCAGCTGGTGCCGGTAGTCAAATGGAACGACGGGGTATCGGATCAGCCGTTTTTCGCCGGAATGGCGTTGGAATGTCTGTTAGTGGGTTCCGGGACGCCGATAGATCCGTTCCGGGACTACTGGAGCGGCTCACGGAGTCCACAGAAGGGTAAAACAGATAATGGGAGATCGGAGGCTCAGCCGGGGGTCTCGGGGGTTGCCACGAATGGGGGTGGCGCAGCATTAGAAACGGCCCCGAAGAAGAAATCGGGTAAAACCACAGCGAAAATTACTGATATCGAGCATTTGAGAACGCTAGCACAACATCTGAGTGGCTCAGATTTCAATCAGATCATGTTAGTGGAAATCCTGAAACGGGAACTTCCAATGTACCCGAAAGACGTTATCAGAAACTCCATTAAACAGTACGGGAAACGGGAAACGGTGAGCTCAACTAGGAAGATATGGCATCCGTCGCCAGAGCTCAAGAATATGATAGCAGGATAGGGGCCGAAAGGCCGAAAGGCGGGGAGTTGGAATAGTTAGAATAATCACTATTAGGAATTACGTAAGTCATGGAAAAAGGTAATTAGATGCCAGAAATCTACGGAATCATCTGCGTTGATGTTCGGTATATGATATCTGTGCGATATTATTAGGAATACAAGGGCCGAAGCGGTAGAATATATTGAAATCGAAGCGGTAGATATAAAAATTCTCAGTAGCAGTTCTCCCGAACAGTCGTGTAGTACCATCCGACTACCAGAGCAGCCCTGTTTTTCGGCCAAGTCGTCCGAGTCGCCTGGTTCGGCTTCTGAGAAGCAGTTTGCTTGAAGGGAGATTCAACGGTTGAAGAGAGCAACACCAGTGGAAATCTTCTGGTCCAAAGTAGGCAGCCGACTGAAAACGACATCATCACTTCCCGTAGATCGAGTCTCACTTCATTGCGAGCCTCCAAACCAGTGACACCCGGCAATTATCGCCATTTCTTCCTTCTATCGCTGTCGCTCACATCTTTTCGCTCTCGGTCCGTTTACGCGTCTTTCCCAATAGGGAAACTCCGAACGCGTCCTTTACGCGTTTATCTCGCGTCAAAACGCGAAACGACGCGTCAAACTTTTTACACTAAATTAGGAAATTTTCATCTACGCCCAAAATGGGAGAAACCTGTGAATCGAAGCCGGCGAACCCCCGCCGCTTCTTCTCTGTTTATTCTTTCCTTACAGACCCCAAAGACCCCTACTTTTGATTTCTGATAACTGCTGAACTGTTTCTTGCTCTGGGAGCCAAATTCCTTCTTCATATTGGGACGCAATACTCGAATTTTCGGAACCGTCACTGAATTACTACCTCGGTACTCTTCTCACTATATTCGGACTACTATTACTACTATTTGACTCACTATCCTCATCTCAATTTCCACCTTTTCACGCGCCCCGTCAGCCAGCGAACGGGCCAACACCAAACTTCTACACCCTCACTGTTTCGTAGCCTCAGAGCTGAACACACCACACATTCTTCACAATGTCTTCTCCTCACAGATCAAACACCAATAGATCCTCTCCCCCTCCCAGCGGCACCACAGTGCCGGGAAGCGACCAAATCTCCTCCCCAGTGGCCTACCCGACGTCCTCCTCGTCCCCAGCACCCCCCTCGTCTTCCGCTTTCCAGCATGGACCTCAGCCGGTACGTCGGATCCCACCACCCCCGCAGTTCCGTGCCGATCCCGGGAGCGTATCCTCTCCATTGGCTTACACGTCTTCTTCCCCGCGTCATGGCGACCCGCGCACGCCGCGCGGCACTCCGCGGAACACTCCGCCTGGTTCTCTGTCTTCTGCCTTGCTTTCCGACGTCGGAACGCCAGGCCGCGCCCCTGGAAGTTCTGTGCGCACTCCGCGGAGTTCTGGGAGTTCCGGCCCACAGTTGCCGCGTTCTGAGCTCGGCCAGCTGTCAGCGCCACGCGGCGATCTGCATGGTGGCGGCCCGTCTCCGGCGCATTCTAGGTTGTTTGTGGATTCTTCTTTAGGCAGTGATCGGCCCGAAAGTGTGTCTGGGGCTTCAGCCGGGACTTTGAGCTACGCTTCGGATGCGCCGTCGGAACTGCCGAGCGATGAGCCTGTTCGGGTTATTTGGGGTACAAACGTGAGTATCCAGGAGTGCGCCGACGTGTTCCGCAACTTTCTGCTGTCATTCAAGTACAAATACCGTGCCGCTTTGGACAAGGAATACGTTTTACCCGGTGAAGGAGACTCTGTAGCGTATGTACCAGTATTGCGGCGTTTGGTTCAGCTCGGTACCACAAATCTCAATCTAGACACGCGGAACATGCTGGCTTATCCGCCGACAAAGAAACTGTACTATCAGTTACAGAACTATCCACAAGAAGTTATCCCCGTAATGGATCAAACGGTAAAGGACACTATAGTGGCCCTGATAATGTCCGGAGAGCTGGACGGGGATTTGGATGCCGTAGAACGTACTTTCTATAAAGTGCGGCCGTACAATCTCGATTCCCGGCGTGGGATGCGAGAATTGAACCCAGGGGATATTGATAAACTGGTCGTAGTTAAGGGACTCACACTGCGGACGACGCCTATTATCCCGGACATGAAAGTCGCTTTCTTTAAATGCAGCGTCTGCGATCACACAACTAACGTCCAAATAGACCGTGGAGTCATTGCCGAGCCGGTTAAATGCCCCCGTGTAGAGTGCGGACAGGCAAATACTATGCAGATTGTCCACAACAGGTCCACATTTGCCGACAAACAAGTAATCAAAATCCAGGAGACTCCCGACAGTGTCCCAGACGGACAGACACCTCATTCAGTGTCCCTGTGCGTGTACGACGAGCTGGCAGATTCCTGTAGGGCTGGAGACCGCATAGAAGTCACGGGTATCTTCCGTTCGACGCCAGTCCGGGTAAACCCGGTGCAACGGACGATGAAACGACTGTATAAGACGTATATTGACGTTGTGCATATCCAGAAAGTCGACCGACGGCGTCTTGGAGTGGACGTCACGACTTTGGACGTGGAACCGCCGGCTGCGGGCGGGCCGGAAGCCGGATTGGCGGCAGCGGCAGCGGATGAAGTGGAAGAGCTGCGGAAAATCACCGAAGAGGACGTACAGCGGATCCGAGATGTGGCGCAGCGGCCCGATTTGTACGAATTGCTGGCACGATCGTTGGCTCCAAGTGTTTATGAGATGGACGACGTGAAAAAGGGTATTTTACTACAGCTTTTCGGAGGTACAGTGAAGAAGTTCACTAAAGGCGGAGCTCCGCGGTACCGTGGAGAGATCAACGTGCTGCTTTGTGGTGATCCTTCTACTTCAAAGTCACAGATTCTACAATATGTGCACAAGATTGCCCCACGAGGGATCTACACTTCAGGTAAAGGATCCTCAGCTGTGGGTCTCACTGCTTATGTCACACGGGATGTGGATACCAAGCAGTTTGTGCTGGAATCTGGTGCTTTAGTGTTGTCTGACGGCGGTATCTGCTGTATTGACGAGTTTGACAAGATGTCGGAAAGCACTAGATCAGTTCTTCACGAAGTTATGGAACAGCAAACTGTTTCTATTGCTAAAGCTGGCATTATTGCTACGTTAAATGCCCGTACTTCTATTCTGGCGTCGGCTAATCCTATCGGGTCAAAATACAACCCGGATATGCCGGTGACACAGAATATTGATCTCCCGCCGACTTTGCTATCACGGTTTGATCTTGTTTACCTTCTGCTGGACAAAGTAGACGAGTCAACAGACCGCATGTTAGCAAAACATCTCACGGCAATGTACCTGGAAGACGCTCCGCAAACTGTGTCACGAACAGAAGTCCTGCCGGTGGAGTTTCTCACAATGTACATTTCCTACGCAAAGCAGTATTTCCACCCTATAATCACTCCTGAAGCGAAAGACGAGTTGGTGAAAGCTTACGTAGATATGCGGAAGATGGGTGAAGATGTGCGGGCCGCGGAAAGAAGAATTACGGCAACTACGCGGCAGCTGGAGAGTATGATTAGACTGTCGGAAGCTCATGCAAAGATGAGACTCTCAGAGCAAGTAACAGTGGAAGATGTGAGAGAAGCTGTGCGGCTTATCAAATCGGCAATTAAAGATTACGCTACTGATCCTCTGACTGGCCGTATTGATATGGATTTGGTACAAACTGGTACGTCGTCGGCAGTGCGGCAATTGAAGTTGGATTTACAGAAAGAGTTGCTGAACACGGTGGAGGAGCTTACAAATGCCAAAGTAGCGAAGGGCGGCAATGGTGTGGTGTCCTACACTGAGCTGCTTCGGGCTGTAAATGAGAAAGCTTCTGGGCGTATTGAGAACGTTGAGCTGAGTGAAGCGTTGAGGCGTTTAGAGCAGGAAGGACTGGTAGTAATTCAAGGCGAAGGTCATCGGAGGTCAATTCGGAAAGCTGATTTCTAATGGGGGTATATTGGGACAGATGTGTGTATTTTATATGATTCTAGCTATACAAAGCAGAGCGAAAGAGCTCAGAAGTAGGCTGTAGAAGTGGGAGTGAAAGTAGAAAAATTGATGAAGTTGAAAATCAGGATGATATTGAAGTTGAAGGAAACTACAAAGCAGACAGTACACAACCCACCCAACCGTACGCCCGCCGAGTAATATAAAGTCCTGCCTCCAAAGTCACATTTAACCCCGCCACTCTCAACAACAGAGTACCCAGTCAGCCACACATCCGACATTCCGCTTCCGCCGGTGGCTCATCGCTCCCGAGACTGAAAAATCACACCTCACGTCTCACTCCGTTATACTATCCCCTCCAGACCCTCCACTTCGTGTCTCCTCTCATAAAGACCCCTCTGGCCCCCACACCCAAACAACAGACCCTCATAAGTCCCTCTCGTCCATTCGGCATCTTTTCAATAGGCCAATGCAAGGAGCGAACACTGTAAAGTGAAAAATTGAATAGTAGTTGATCCTCGGAGAGCAATAAGCGGGAACAACTCTGATATCTCGTCACACACGGAACATATTGTGATACCGAATATCTCCGATACCACAAAGACGTCACAATGTTTGCCAGATCCGCTTTCAGAACAACCCGTCAGTTGGGTGTCCGACACAACTCCAACTTGGCTAAGAAAGCTTCCTGTAAGTGCGATTAATGATTTCCCGTTGTTCGGCTTGAAGAAGCAGCAGACTGGGGACTCTGCACGTGAATTTCCAGAAGTTTCAATCATGTGGGAAGTTTAGACGATTTTTTTCTCCTTCTTATTCTAACTATTACAGCCGCTGTTGAGAGCGTAACTTACTGGGCCAAAGTTGTTGCTGAATTGAGCAAAACTGTCTACCTTAAGGAAGGCTGGGCTCCTCCTACTGGTGCCCAGTTCACTGAAGTTTACACCAACTTGTTCAACTGTGCTAAGAAATACGCCAAGAACCCGTCATTGGTTACTGAAGCTGCTTCTAAGCTGTCTACTTCAGTGTCTTCTATCGGTAAGAACGAAGCTATCAAGTACTCAGCCCTTGCTGTGCAGTTTCTCGGGTTTTTCACTGTTGGAGAGATGATTGGCCGTCGTCAGATTGTTGGTTACCCAAAAGTCGAGTCTCACCACTGAGCAGAAAGCCGTAGCTGTGTGTTTAGATATGAAAGAACAGATAATTAGGCATCTAGTCATTTACAAGTTTTACGAGAATGTAGGAAACGTAGGAGGAAACTTAGGAGAAGGTATATGAGGTTTCTAGGTTGTATGCTATGTAAAATGCGGTTAAAATATCACTTGCTATGTTGAAAATGTCTACTGGGATGCCCTGGTTGAATATGCTTAGTTTATTATCTACATTTCACGTTAATTGCTTCATATCTGAAGAGTGCAACTCTCCCTATTTCCATTCCCCATCTCATCGTATCTCCACCCGTCCCCCGTTCACGTTATTCACGGCTTTTCACTCTGTTAGCTGTTTAGCCTTCTCCATATGTGCTTCTAACCTTTTCCTCCTTTTCGACGCTTCTATCATATCGATTCGCTGTTTCTGCTTCTGTTTGAAAACCTTCGGCACAGTACTGATGTGTTTCCTCTCGATTTGTTTCCGTTTGAACTCTTTCTTCTCTTTCTTTGTCAATTTATCCAAATCCTGCAGCCACCCGTTGTACTCATCCGACAGATTTGTCGTTTTCTCATCTGAGTTATTACTATCGTCAGTTTGCTTCATTACATTCACTACGTTCTTCACCAGCTTCAAATCGTCTTTAGTGAACAACGTGACTGCTCGTCCTTTCCTGCCTGCTCTGCCTGTACGACCTATTCGGTGAATATAAGCCTGCGAACTGTTTGGCAGATCGTAATTGATAACCAAATTCACCCCTTTGAAATCAATTCCTCGAGCCATAAGATCAGTACACATAAGACACCATACTTCCCCGTTACGGAACTTCTCAATAATGCGATCACGAGCCGATTGTGACCTCTCAGCGTGGATAACATCTACGTTCATCTTGTCGTAAAGCAGTTCATGGTACAAAGCGTTAGACCGTTCGATCGACTGAACAAATATCAGCACCGGAGGCACAAATTCACCATCGTGGATCATATTACGGATGGCAATAAGTTTCCCTTCTTCGTTACCACAGTATACAAGTTTCTGATCTACAGAGAGAGTAGCTGACTGCTTATTCCCTACTATCACCCTCAACGGAGACTCCATGATGTTTGCCGCAATGGCTTCCACTGTAGAAGTGACTGTAGCCGAAAACAGCGCCTTGACGAAATGCCGAGGTGCCGTAGGGTCCGGCTGGCACGCAGCTAAGATTTGATCTGTTTGCTCCAGAAAAGAGGATTCCATGAGCTTATCAGCCTCATCAAACACCAGCACTTCTAGACGTGACAAATCCAGCTTCTGCTCCTGTAGCAGATCAATCAGCCGCAGCGGAGTAACCACCAGCACGTCTATCGATCTCATATTCTGATGAGTTTTCAGCTTATTAGCCAGGGATTTCGTAAGAAGTGAGACCCGCAACCCAGCAGATAACACTGAAAACGTGTCGTATATCTGTTTTGCCAGCTCCTTTGTAGGCGAGATAACCAGCGCTCGCACAGCAGGGACCGTAGACTTTGTAGAGCTGCTATTGGCACCTTTGCTGGGACTGTTAAGCAGTAATTGCACTGTAGGAACAGCAAAAGCTAGAGTTTTACCAGAACCAGTAGGCGCACAGGCAACTAAATCACGCCTGTTGAGCAGAATAGGGATGGCTTCGCACTGGATTGCCGTAGGGTTCTCAAACCGCTGTTTCCGCAGAGTTTCCGCCAGGGAGGAGTCGATATTAAACCGGGTGATGACGTCTTGGAAAGATCCGATAGGCAGAGGGACGTCTGTGCCAGTTATTTTCACGCGGTTCTTCCGGCGGAGTTCCTTGGCGTCTTCTTCTGTTTCCACGGCTTGCATGGGGGCCTCAAGGGTCGATTCTGTAGCATTTGGCCTGCTTTCTTTAGCTTGTGGTTCCGTTCTTGGCTCAGATTTCTCCGAGGGACGATTTGCAGTGTTCTTTTTCGCTGTGTGAAAGAAATCGAGTTCTTCTTCTACTTCTTTTTCAAGATTCGCAGATTTGCTGTCTTCTTTCGCTTCTTCTGCTGCCTAGAGAGTTGTTAGCTATGTGTATAGAAGGAAAAATATGGTATTCTCTGTCTTGGGTAGTAATATACTTACAGATAGTAGAGTAAAGTCAGAAGAACGGCCTTTAGTTTTCTTCACAGCGGCGCCTCTGCTGAGAACTCTGAAGATATCCATTGTGGCAAAGTTGTGAGTTGTTTACAGCGAGAATTCCGGTGATTAGGCTACAAATGCTGCTGTTTAACTGGTTTGCTATCTTTCATATATCGGTTCTCATAATAAAAATCTTTTTTATGAATAGAAGTAGAGCTGTCCGGGAGAGCGTCACGTGATCTGGCTCGTATTGTTTTGTCCACTAGCCGGACAGCATATCTATCCGGACAGGCACCCCCAATTTTATCTTCCGGGTAACTCTGAAAATTTTGGAACTTCGGCAAACCCGAAACCACTGATTATATCGAGATTGAGATGAAGAATACAGCTTATTACCATACAACAATAGCAAATATCTCATTCTAACCGGAAAATCGCTGCCGAACGGAACCGCAGGGCATCAATTCAAGCCGATCGAAGTGCAGGGCCCGATCTATACGACGATCAGCGGACTCTCAATACATAATACTCAGCCATCAATTATAAGCGATGGCTTCTCTCCGAAGGACGTTATTACATTCCGGCACCTGGCTGGCGCCGACAGCACGGCCTGTGGCGCCGAGGACCCACGTGCGGAGCCTGGTGTACATCCGAGAACAGCCGAGGTCGCGGAAGGGCAAAGTGCGGCCTGGCCAAGGACTGAAGAAAGAGAAAGTTGATCTTACAAATCCGAGCGGGAGGGAATACAGCCCTAGCGAAGGTAATGTGGCTGTTTTGCGAGAACTCCTTGGTCCACAGCTTGCGGAGGGGATGCCCAGTGAGCTGCTGCTGCAAATTCTTACTCACAAAAGTTTTGCCCATGCTATAAAGCCGTATAATGAGAAATTGTATATTTTGGGTCAGCACATGCTTAAGATGGAAGCTTCGCTCTATACGATCAACCACGAGACGGCCAATGTGTTTGCCGTGAACGGGAAAAACCTGGATACCCTGGGGACGTTTATTGCCAAAGCTTTGATATCCGATCCTGTGCTGTATGAATTTGCTAAACGACATGGATTAGTAAGTGGGATTTTCTGGCGTCCAAAGGAGACTGCGAGTCTTGAGAGGTCTGGGGAAGAACGTGTGGCGATGACTGTAGTTTATGCTATAATAGGAGGTCTCAGTTTGCAGAAGGGGAATGGAGCAGCGAAGCAATTTATCTTTGAGAAGCTTTTAACGAAGGATTATAAGAATTCGGTAGTGAATATTGCTAAGGAATTGTTAACTCGTCATTAGAGGGATGGTGGAGACTGGAAGGAAGTGGAAGCGTTTGGGAATGAATTGCTGAAGATTCTTGTAAATAGGGAATATGAGCGGAGATCGAAGGAGAACGGCAAATGCATATAGTTAGGCTGCGGCCAGTCTGTTTGTTGAAATGTCCTTTACTTGCATAATAGAGATGTTCACTGTAGAGAGTAAAATACGGGGAAAGGAGGTGTGAAATGCTCGTGCTCGTTTATCTGGTGTATCAAAGATTATGTAAACCACCCGATACCTTCCATAACCCCATACTGATCGTTATATACTGCGTACTAAGTGTCTATTAAAGAGATGCTAATCCACTTACAGCTATGGTGCCTGTGAGAGCAAAAATCGATCTTATAACGACAGACATGCAGTGTTGAGGCGGGCGGAAACATACTAACGTCGTGATCGAAGCATCGTATTAGCTTGTAGTCTTTAGAGAGTAAATGATGGGTAAGCAGGGATTCAAGGGATAGGAGAGCAACGTAATCAAAAAGGTGAAAGGAATGTAGAGGGAGAGAATAAAGAGTGCAATGCGAAGAGGGTATGGTTGATGATGTAGTTAATATGAATTAGATTTTACTTCTAAATCTGGAAGCTGTCACTCGGTATCAAACGAGGAATACCTCGTTCGGACCCGTAATCGCCGTAGTTTGTCGTTTTAATCAGTTTTGGTTAGACAGAGAAGTAAAACTGAGTCTCTACAGTTTGATGTCGCCGAATGTGAAATGGAAATCAAATATCGCGTCTTCTACTACAAATTATTCTCGTGCTAGATCCAGCCGAGCTGTGTGGTGCATTTCACGAGTTCTTTCCCCCGTTTTACCCTGGTTGATCATGCTAACAGCGTAAGTATATAAGCTCGATTGAGAGTTGGATTACAGGCAATACATTGATACCTATTGTACTCTATAAATATGTCTACCTTTTACTATCTGACTCATCTATGAACCGAGCACAGTGCAGCAATAATTCACACCCTGGACCCTTCAGAATATTGCAACGGTACGCAGCCAATATCAGATATCTAGCCATATTCACATAGCTGCTCTCCATCCTTCCTGTTCTGACTCCTTTGATCTGGATTACAGAATGTCTAATGATCAGTTTCTCTATGAAGCTCGGATTTTATGAAGCTCCCACTTGTAAATCCATTTCCGGCAACCCCGTGAAACTGCAACAACATTCCCTGGAATCCGACGCGTCTCATCGGTAACTTTCGAGCAAAACTGTTCTTCTCCAACACGAACTCCTCGAAAAAGTTTCAGATCTTCAGTTTCTTGTAAACCCGCATTCGGAAGCGATCTCACCATATCGGGAATAGCCAGAGACACGTTCCCGATTCGGCAGGTGAATGCACGAATTCGGATTCACTATACAAAGATTCTCCTTGCAAGTGAACGCCGGCACAGGAGCAACGGAAGTGACATGAAATATTTGGCGAATACGAATGGCAGTGCTAGCAGGGAACTGTCGGAGAACGCTGCTAGAGAATTTCAGATATGCCTAAATAGTTTTTGTTCGATTTGGACGTATGACGGCTTCTCATTCGCCCTTGACAGGGTGCAGTGAGTATATACAGCCCGCACGTTTGAATTTATAGCCCCTTTGCATTTTTTGCTCCCATTTCCGCCTCGGAACCGCATTTTCTGTCTTTTTTCAACAGTTCAGCCCTGCGAAACTGCCGTTTTCTTCCCACAGCGGGCTGTCTGACTGACGTGTAGAAGGAAGGAATAGATAGTTACGTAATCACAAATGTATCCCTTGCTGTACCTCTTCCATCCCATCGTATTGCCGATTGTATCGCCAGTCGACATTTTTCAGCCAAAATACTTTGTTATTGAGCCCTAATAAACATTCTCCCACTATTATTCCGCCGTTTCCCGCTCCATATCGCTGCTTTCCGCCCCGTTGCAAATCCCCCCGAACTCCGCGTCACCGGACGGCCTCCGCCCAGAAGGGCAACCGCACCCCCTAGAAGAGACACCGCGTCGCGAAGAAAAGCAAAAAACGCGACGGCTTTTTCCCCGAGATCACCAACGGAATCGCGGCGAGAATCTCGGCACAATACGCACTCAACACAACAGCCGAGACGACTGGAGCGGAGCGAACCGGAGCTGGGCCGAGCCACACTATACGCCACACCTACGCCACACTTCTCACACTACAAAACGCCGGAATATTCAGTTAATACGGGGGGTTTCAGCTGTGCCCTGAAAGTCTCATTCGCTCTCTGCAATGAGTGACTCTGCTGAAGCCGACGTGCAGTATGCGGAAACGCTGCGGCGGCATCTCCAGGCGTCGCAAAAGTACCTTGCCGAGCATCCGTCGCCGGCTAATCCGAGTGCCGATGCTGCGAAAGCCGCGTCTCGGACTGAGAAAGCGAGAAGCAAATTACTCAAACTGAGCCGAAATCAGTTTATGGAATTGTCCACAGACGTGTACGATGAGCTTCAACGGCGGGCTGCCGGGTTTGCCGGCAGTGAGTTCTTGCCGTTTGTGGCGTCTTTCCACCCGAAACGGAACTTAGCTCGGAAAAAGCTATCGACTCTGCCGTCTCCGAGGTTCCGAGATTTGATTTCCGATATTCAGTACGAAATCGAGCGCCGAGTGCCCGCTGCGCCACCAACGCCGAAAATCCCCGTGCCACAATTGCAGTCTGTGCAACCGAAAACGATTATCCCTTTGAAATCTACTCTAGTATCCGATTCTGACGAGGAATCCGACGCGGAGTCCGAAGCGGAGTTCCGACGGCAGCTTGCCGAGCCGGTGTTCCCAGACTCCGAGACCGGCTTGAGTGGTCACGGGATTGCCGCTGTGGTGTCGTCGCCGGACACAAGCATGGATCCCGATCCTCCCGGGTTTGGAATAGCGGCTGATCGGCTGGCAAAGTATGATATCCCGCCGGAAGAGCTCAGTGACGCGGAGGAAGAGTGGCGCGAGCCGAGCTGGGAGCGTGGCGCGCGGGGGCAGGAGAAGAGTGCCGCTGTGGCGCAGCAGGAGACAGAAAGGGTAAGAGAACCAGAAGCCGAGTCGGAGTCGGAATCGGAAGAAAGCGGAGATGTAGATATCTCGGAACTGAAACAGAGTATAAACCGAGAAAGGAAAGAAAGCAATATAGACGGGCACCACATATCCGAGTTGAACCGGCAAGCGAGTATGCGGGTACAGCCTACGAAAAAGGAAGCCGTTGACGAAGAGGCTGAAGCGGAGGCTGAAGCGGAAGCGGAAGCGGAGAAAGAAATGGAATTGTGGCGTCGGGCGGTGGAAGCTGACCGAGCTGAAGGTTACTCTGCCGAGCCTTCAAGTGGCTCAGCTGCGTCTGGAGTGTCTGCAGCTGCGTTGGGGGCCGGTGGCGCAGCAGCGGCACTCGCTGGGATTGGTCTCGGCTTCGGAATTGGAAAGAAAAGTTTACAAAAGGATAATAAAGAGGCCGAAGTTGTGGCTGAACCGGAGGCTGAAGCGGTGGCTGAGGCGGAAGCCGATTCTGAGGCTGATGTGGAGGCTGAGCAACCGAATGAGAACGGTGCTGTGGCTGGAAATGAGGCGCAAGGGGCAGAAACTGTGGGTTCCATGCGTTCCGCGCCGTCAGAGTCACTGAAGACAGCAAATATGAATGGCTGGGCGGATGACGGCAATTCTGTACCGAACGGCGGATCTTCCGAGGGGTACACGGCGGAAGAACGTGACTTTTCTGCGCCTAAGTGGTCCACGGGCATTTCTGACGGGGCCAACGGAGCCCACGGGGCCAGCGGGGCCGGAAACGCGGAAGAGAGTCGGGAAATCGGATCTGATGAGCCGCTGACACGCATGGCAGCTGCCACAGACGTCTCTGAAGCATCTCTGCCTAATTCCACGGCTGCCAAGGCTGCCAAAGCTGCCACGGCTGCCACACTACCGGATTCGTCGGCATCTTCGGCCCGAGACCCGGAAACACAAAGAGATGTGGAAATCCTGTTAGCAGAAGCCACACGGATGGACGGCGTAATCACGGAATTGGAAGCCGAGCTGGCAGCCTCAAAGCAAACGGTACAGCAGCTGGAAGCCGAAGTGGCAGAGCTGCGGTTGCCGAAGCAGGAAACGGAAGAACTGAAAGCACAAGTAGAATACTGGAAGTCGAAATACAACTCAGTTTCTCGGCCGACTTCGGAGATTTCAAGTTCAACTTCGGGTCCTCTGGCGGCTGAAGTGGCTGCTGTTGTGGCGTGCGCCCAGAATGGGTGTGGCGCAGCAGACTCAGCTGATTTGCTAAGCCATCTTCGGCATCTTGTAGCGGAAGCAGCGAAAGTTTCGTCGAGCAATTTGCTGAAACTGGCAGTGGACCATCTCATCACATGCTGCCGGTACTTCTCCATCGGGGCTGTCCCGTCAGTTGTAGTGTCAATTGCTGCTACTGAAGTACTTTTGTGTGCAGCTGAAGCGGAATTACGTCGGGATAATAATTCGGTAGACACAAACGCGTCACCTGAGAAATCAACTGCTACAGAAGCGGCTGCAGACGCAGAAATTAACTTGTTTCTTCCCGTGGATAAACGCGTATCTTATGCGTCGTACGCGTCTCCTGTAGGCGCCGCGGAATCTCCAACGGACGCGTCGCTGACGTTTGAAGACGAGGAAAGAGCGAGGGAAGAGAGTTTAGTGATGAACGAGCCAGTTTTGCGGTCGATAAACCTAGGCAATCGGTTCCGAAGGCGGGCCGACGGACCGCCAAGTGCCGGCGGGAGTGCCGAGACTTTACGGACTGTTGCCAGCCGGTCGGAGACGGAGTTGCCGACAGTGTTAGGAGTGTTAGGAGCGGCTGGAGTGGCGGGAACAGCGGTAATGGCGGAGAATCCGGTGGCTGATTTGCCGGCAGAGCCGGAGGCCGAAGTGGAGGCGGGAGTGGAAGCCGAAGCGGAGGAGAAACCCGAGGAGAAAGCCGAGGAGAAAGCCGAAGTCAAAGCGGAAACGGAGGTGGAAGCCGAAATGCCGGTTGTAAACGATTTGGAGGCTGAAGAGAAAACTGTGGCGTCTGATGGCGTGCCGAGTGTGGTTGAGACCGAGCTGCTCGGCTCTCGTAGTGGTGAAACCGATGACGAAGCGGAAGCCGAAGTGGAAGCCGAAGTGGAAGCCGAAGTGGAAGCTGAAGATGCCGAAGCCAACGGAATGGGCAGTCTGAAATCCGAGATGGAACCCGAGAGGGAACAGGAAGAGCAGAGAGAAATTCCCTATGAAGTCCCGGAAGAGCCGCAAGAAGATTTCAATGAGCTGCCATCCCACGCCGAGGAATATGCTGAGAAATACGCCGAGCCATATTCCGAGCCGAAGATGGAACAGTCGGAAGTTGTTTCTGAGATTTCAAGTCCGAGGTCGATTATGCAGTCGCCTAAATATGATGTGGCTGATGTGGCTGATATGAATGAAATTGTGGCTGACTCTTCTACAGAAGCTATTGCTGTGCCTCCGGTTGCTGTATCACCATTACCGTCTGTGGCTGATGTGGCTGAGCCGGAAGTGCCGTCGGAAGTTCCGTCGGCTTTACCGATCTCCGATACCGCAGTTCAGGAAATTGCTACGCGGAAACGTGAAGAACAGAGATCAAACTTCAAAGTGGAACAGTACAATATCGAAAACCCGGATCATTCAATCTCTGAACTGTGTCTCTATTTAGAGCATCAGACAGTAGACGTCATTGATACTATTCAGGCCCTTCTACAATGCATTAAAGAAGACGAATCTACAATGAGTTCACTTAATATTCATTCACAGGCTATTTCCTCAGTTATACAACATATGGCTGGAGCGTGTCAAGTCAGTATGGCTCAAATGAGGAACAAAGAGCTGAAAGAACAGGGATCTTGGATTGTACAAGGACTGGAAGACTGTCAACAGCGGTTACAGAAGTTAATGGCAAGCAGTGACCAGCATGTGGTGAAGAGGAAAGTAGTTGAAGAAGAACTGGCGGAAGACGAGGAGTACGAATCGGATGAGGAAGAAGTGGAACAATATTTCCCTGACAAACAGTATAGACAGCGACTGGCGGGGATATCGTTTGACATCGCAAAGTGTACGAAAGAGTTGGTGAAAGCAGTGGAGGAGGTGAGTTTGAAAGAGGAGATCAAAGTGCTGGAACAGAGGATGCGCCAGCGCGCTCAGTAGAATACTATAATACATGACTATATCTTATTGTGGGGTAGATAACTGGATAGTGGATAGTGGGTAGGAGCAGAACTACGAATTTCGGGAGCGGGAAAGCCGAAACAGTTGGCAGGTTTACGGATACAACTAACTAGCGTTATTTGTTCTGTGCTGTCAAAACGAGTTGGGCCGCAGCTGCAGTTGTTTTCAGTATTCGCGTTTTGTCTAGCGGGCGACTAGCGTTGTGCGTTTCAGTCAGTTGTTTCAGTCATCGGTGACACCCGAGTTTTGACGCGGTCGCCCCAACCGCCGGATCGGAGCTGCGCCACTGTTGGCTGCGAGGTCACAGGGTTTCCCGAGTCACCCGTTGAATAATCTGGGGAAACACTATTTGTGCACTACGGACTCTGTCATTGTGTCTGTCCAGAGGCCGCAAATTGATTAATTATAGACGGGAGATAGCGGACAAACTTAGGTTAAATAGGCTTTTCCCATGTACGGAACAGCTTAATCTGAATTGTGGAGCACCACCCGTAAAAGGCAACTTCCCCGCATTCCCTGCCCGCGGGTGCCACGACTTTCTGAATCGGGAACAATGCGGTTGGGCCAGAAGCCGTAGTGAAGCCCCACATTTCGCCGGCGCAGGCCAGAAATGAGACGGAAGGCGGAATCAACTGCGAGCTAATTGGCGTAAAAGGTACCGGAATCCGCGGAATCATTGGACGCACAAATCACAGGATTGTATGGGAAAAAGATTACTTCATTCTGCACGGAAAATGTGACGGATTGAGCTATTCAGGACAAAATCTGGGGTGAAACCGCAACGCCGATGCCAAGCTCGGTATTACGACAGAAGTACAATGCAATGCAATGCATACACTGGCCACGACGCTGCAATGTACGATCATAACTGTTGGTTAGTGTCTTGGTATATTTCTGCTGAAGCCGGAAACTCCGAAACAGACAAATTGCGCCCGCTTCCGTCCCAGGGGCGCTAGCCAGATGTACTAATTGCTTCCCTGACCTGTCAAATTTCAGCTACCCAGCAACGGGACACATTTCCAAATTCACCTGTTTTAATTCTATTCTATAATTCCATTCTATTATTCTATAATTCACTACATAACTATTCTATCACCTACTCCATTACCACACCCCACAGCACCATTCACAACCTCTCGATGCCGTTCGGACGTTGATTCACCCCCTTTTGCTCTCTGTTTCTGCATATCAGTGCCTATTTCGGGTATCTCAGTCCGCCACAACTTCCCCCTTTTGGGACACCCTAATGCGGCAATCAACCTAACAACACAAACCTGGGGGACACCCAACCTTATGCAAGGCTTACGTACACTTCAGCCCTGTCCGGTAACTCTCACCCGTCCCGAAGATCCCAACGTGACAAATACGGCAAACACAAAAAATCCCAGCACATCCGTTTCAGCAAATTTCGCCGTTCTCGAGAGCCCAATTAACGCGAAATACCGTAAAACTTTCTACTGTTCCTTCTAAATTTCTATCAGAAATCTCATTCATGCTATTTGTATCATCTTGTGAGTCATTCAAATGAACTATTAACTGCCACATAAGCGGCCAAATGTACTAAATACTATAAATCAACCCAGTTTAAACCGTTTCCCAGCATTATCCCGCTCCTAATCGGCCGCTTACCCCACGTTAACCCCTCTAATTCTCTCCTCTCCGCGGCTCTGTGCCACGAGTCCCGCTCATGGCTGAAATCTCACCGAAAACGGTCACCCCGACCGGTTCTGTGGCGTCACCAGTGAGCTCAAATACTGCTTCTGCTTCCGCTTCCGCTTCCGCCGTTACCGCTTCTGTGTCACCAGCTAGCGCCGGTCTCGCGGGAACTCCGAACTCTACCGGTTCCGCTCCGTCAACTACAAAATCAGATAAGCCGAAACCTCATATTTGTGGCACTTGTACCCGAGCTTTCGCTCGTTTAGAGCACTTAAAACGTCACGAATTGTCTCATACAAACGAAAAACCTTTCCAGTGCGAAGTTTGCCAACGCTGTTTTGCCCGCAGAGATCTCCTGCTGCGTCACGAACAGAAACTACACGCAAATTTCCCGTTTTCCTCCCGAAGAGTACGCAAAAGGGCTCGTCCAACTGGCCCTCCAGGCGCAGGTTTGAGTAATCCGCTATCTGTGGATCCTCCTAGTAATATAAGTGGCTCGGCAGCCAACGGAACAAACGGTACAAACACCTCAAACGGAACTACCACTAACACAAGTGGCGCAGCAAATACAAACTCCACAGAATCATCAGCTCACGCCGCTCTTTTCTCTTCTTTGTTCCCCGACGTAAACTCCACAATACTGGACCAAAAACAACTCATGCACTCGGAACCAACAGCGGAAGACCACATCCCGTATACGGATAACTCGGGATTCCTCCCGCACCACTACGAATCTTCCCGAAGTTCGCTCCCGCCTACATTGAACGGCGTACCGGTTATTTCACCTATGATGTACACTTCGGGTCTCATCACGCCCCAGCCGATGGCAGGATACGCGGCTTTCCCAATCGGTTCAGCCACAATTACCGGTGGCTCAGCTCAAATTTCTACAAATATTACAAACCCTGGAGGCTCGGCTCCTGGCCCAAACCTCGGATTATCCGCTCCAGGAATGCATTTCGACCGCAGATCCCGCCCTGCTTCCTTCTCAGCAGTCTCCGCTTCAACTTATACAAACAAAAAAGACGGCGAAGATATCGATAAAGCGGCAATGATATCGGCTCCACCTCAAGTTATGTTCTCCACTCCTCAAATGCTACCACAAAACTTAGACGACTTTGAACTCATGCTGGAAGACGTAGATTTGGATACCCCAGCAGCGGATCTTTCCGCTCTTCTCCATGACGTCCCAACAGACGGCACAATCGACCCGGCAATGCTCGGCGATGTGGCTGGCGAGCCGACTGGGCCGAACTTCGGCAATCAGCTGTTCAATAATTACGGAGATTTTAACGGAGTGCTCGATTTCGATGATCAGTTTTTCCCTGAATTGACAGCCCCGCCAATCCCGGCTCCGCCACCAGATTTCTTTTCCGGAACTTCCGCTACTTCGGCTGCTTCCGCCGCCACTTCCGCCACTTCCATATCTCCTACTGCGCCTGCGCCACCAGCTGAGCCACCGTTATTCTCCGACGCTGTCCGCGCCCACGTGCTCAACACCCTCAAATCTTACCCCGCATTCTCCTCATCTTCTGTACCGGATATCCCAGCAGAAACTGACCTCCACAGATACATGGAAGCGTATATCGGCAATTTCGGCCGGCATTTACCCTTCATCCACGTGCCGACACTCCGAATCTCGGCAGATAACGCCCCATTGGCTCTACAAATGGCCACAATCGGCGCTTTATACCTTTTTGAGGTTCCTGTGGCGTCAGCGCTGTTTGAGGCGTCCCGTAGGTGTATCCATGTATATTTAGAAGGCCGCAAAAACTGGAAATCCGCTCACGGCGCCACAGACGATATAACGCCTTTGTGGCTTGTACAATGCCTAGCTTTATCCGTAATGTACGGGTTGTTTTCCGACGATCCGCTGACAGCCGGCATTGCCGTACGGCAGTCCATCGCTTTAGTGTCTCTGAGTAAATCTGCCGGGATTCACGTGCCGCCCCCTGCGCCACACGTCCATTTCGCTCGATTAGGTGGCGCAGCACCCAGTTTAGACGATTTGTGGCATTATTACGTAGACTGCCAGTCCCGTATTCGGACTTTGCACGCCGTGCATGTCATTTCCGGCTTGCTATCCACTTTTTATAACATCCCGCCGGCTTTACCCTCGGGACTCGTAGAATGTGGCACCCCCACAGCTGAGCCACTGTGGCGCAGCAGCTCTGCCGAAGCCTGGGCTTCCGCTTTGGCCTCCGCCGGCCATTCCCTCAATGCCGGCGTCCCCAGGGACATCACGGAAGGCCCGCCGTTCAAATCGCTGCTCCGTGCCGTGCGGGGCGACCCGCCGCCACCGGCCATCGCGCCGTTTGCGCTACTGTCGCTGATGTATGCTTTGCACCAGCATATTTACTATGAGCGGAAGAAATTCAACCAACGGCAGCTTCTAGCGGCGAAAGGAGAAGGCAACGGAACCGGAAACGGAAACGGCAATGGCAACGGCAACGGCAACGGGCCGAACGGTGGCGCAGCAGGTGGCGCAGGCCCGAAAAGAGCAGCACAAACAGGCGCAGCAGTGTTTTCAGCTTCCGATTGGTTTGCCGACGCGCAATTCCACAGCCTACAACAACAATTAGAAGCCTGGGAAGCCCTTTGGGCAGCGCACCCGTCGGCATCTCTCACGCCAGACGGAGACGGCGGGCCGCTCATGTCGGATGCAATTCCGTTATCCTCTTTAGGACATATGCGATTGTACGTAGATTTAACAAAAGCTAAAGAATACGTATGGACTCGGGATTACCCGTCAATGAACCGAGCTTTAGATCGGATAACTGGGTGGATTTTTGAGCCACAAAGAATGCCTCCGGAGACTTTGTACGTAACTCGGCGAACGGACGGAGCGAAAAGACAGCAAGACGAAGCGGAATTACTGCGAGGACTGCGGGAAGCTGCAGGACATGCAGCCGACGCAGTGTCTTTGTGGGAGAAACATACCCGAGGCGGACCGCTTGCGCGGGCTTCCCGGGTGACTTTCCTGCATTTCACGCTTGCATTATTTGATTGCGCTTTAGTATTGGCGGAATTTGTACGACGTGGCCAGCCAGGAGTCGGAGAAGACGTGAAATTATGCGTGAGAGTGGGGAAAATTCTCCGGAAAGTGGATGAAACGTTAGGAGGCAGCGGCAGTGTGAGTCTGGCGATGGGCCAGAACGCTGGAGGCGTAGAAGTGCTGGTTTTAATGGAGAGATTAGTGAGAGAACTGTGTATTTGGCCCTGCGGTAAGAATCTGACCAAAGCGTTGAGCGAGAGGACAAAGCATTTGCAGATGGGATAGGAGAGAAGAGAGAGATGAGAAGAGAGAAGAGGAGAGGAGAGATAGCGGGAAGGAAATGAAAGGAATTGAAATGAAATGAAGAAGGAGAGAGAAAGCTTTTAGATAAGCTGATACGAGTAGAGATGAGTAGAAGAACTAAGCTGAGACGTGATGTGCGGTGATCTAATGTGATGAGGTAATCAGAAATGTCTGGGATGAGATGGCATGTAGGAGAGGGCGTTGAGAGGAGATGCGATGTTCTGTTAATCTCGGGGAGGATCAAATTGGACGGGAAAGGCTGCTGTGATGCCGAGGAAAGGCTAGCGGGGAGAATCCTGCATGTATTCTGGATAGCATGTGACTGCTGGACGGAACGTGCTTTGCTTAAGGAGCTGCCACATGGATTTAAGCGTGGAGTTTCCGGTTGAGCCCAGTTGAGCCCAGTTGACAGGCCTTTCCCCCAGCATTGAGTGACTTCTTTTGTGGATTATCCGCTCTTCACAGAGTTCCGGCATTCCCTGAGGACGCCAACTTCCAGTTGACGGATCAGCTTACTGGAAGATTACATAATCTCTCATTGCTGAGACTTCCAGTTAACATATCTGCCGTCTCGTCTCCTCAGTACAACTTCAGTCTGCTGCTGGAAAGCGTGGAATTCTTCGTCAAAGACGATTTTTGATCCTTTCTTTTCCCCCTCAAATACACTCTGTACTTCTATTTACTCACTCAACTACAGCAGAAGCTCAATATGAAATCTATAAACCACTGGATATTCTAAGGAGTCCTTATAGAAGATTTCTACGTCCCCATATGAAGAAACTCAGCTCGGCTTTCCGACTGAGCCTCACATCTTCATTGTGGACGTTAGAGCTTCCGCTTCTTCGGCTTCTTCCGCTTTCTCTCCCGAATGAACTTCGGAACTCTTCTCATTTTTTTTCTTTATTTACCGCATTTCTGTCAATGTTTTGGTACTTCCAGCTGTCAGAGCTATCACTGTTATTTTCTGTGTTTTCTGACAGTCTGTGCATCTCTGCTGTTCAGCTTTAAAGCTTTCTTCTTCCCTGATTGCTGTTGAATATGCTGATACCTCGGGAACTCAAATTCCTTACATTCCAGGCTTTTTGCTTCTCAGCCTGCATTTTTTTGACTCAACTATTTTGGTATTTTGGTTTCCTATTCCACAGTTTTTTCCCCATTTTTCTTTTATTTTTTTTTTTTTTCTTCTTTTGCTCAAAGCTGTATTTTTCTCGTTTTGGATTCTCACGACTTGTTTACGACTATTTATATATATTTCCTTATTTCTGAACGATTGTGTCTACGACTACATACATTACAGGTTTTGCTTGTGTACTTTACGAACCACACAGGGTGTCTATAAAGAATTCAGTTTGTAGATAAGAGTAATCCTACGTTCAGCTTCCCACTTCCCACTTTCCGCTTTCCAGTACCTGCTTAGCATTTAAAATGCTGCTCAAAGGAGTTATGCAAAGCCTGAGAAGACGAAAAAGTCTTTCATATTCCTCCCGAGTATTTTGAATATGGATACTTCTCCAAATATTCCCGAGATTCTTCTACATTCTTATTACAAAGAGTACCTGGAACTGTCTAAGGAACTGTCTATAGAACTTTCAGTGGAATCCTGCAACGGGTCATTCAACCACCGGCTCAGCATTCTGCCGTTCCCGAGGCACGCCGCTAAAGAATCTGGAAACACTGGATGGTAATGGCTGTACGCGCTGAACCAGCATTGGACAATATTACGGGAAAAAGTATGTAAATCGCTCAACATCGCAGATGACGGCTCGGCTAAAGTTGTTTGTGGTACCGAAGAATCTCCCGCCATAATTAAAGCGCCATTCTGTGATCGGCTCGGAGCGACACTCGATGCTCCATCAAACACTGCTTCTCGGTACAGTCTATCCAGTAAATAAATGCGACCGGCTTCTGGTTGCCATAATCCTTGTGGTACAAATACTCCAAGTTCCTTCACTGTCCCGGCACCATCCGCTAAATAATCCGAGCTCAACTCGGCTACTTTATCGGCTATATGCGCACAGTAATAATCTATATCAGCTCGGCACGCCACAATAGCGGCTGTCAGCCCCGGTAGTTCAACGGCTTCTTTTGCCTTTCCGACAGCGAAAGAGCCCCGCAGTTGGAAATACCGCCATAATCTCAGAAACATCACTACAACCTCCATGTGGAACCCACCATGGAGCAGAATACCCCACAAAATCAACTCGTATTCCGCCGCAACTGTCAAATCGTCGTCGGCTTTCATGCTAGCTGTGAGAATAAACTTACGGATCATCTCGTAAAGATCTCCTCGGGCTAACCGTACAGCTGGGATACCGTCAATCTTTGTCCATGAACCCTCGGAACGGCTTTTCATTAGCAGCACCAGTCCTGTGGCTCGGAAACACGCGGGGAATTCAGCCGGATCCGTTCCGGGAGTGCTAGTTAATGTGTACAAAGATCTGAGGCCGATTTGTACCCGAGATCGGGTCTTTTCGGAATCGGCAACGGCTCCAGTACATACTGACTCTGCCCATAAACTGTGTACAAAGGCACACACTGCCGTTGGAACTGCTAGCGGCCTGTTGAGTTGTAGTGCTGCGGCAGTCAGCTGATCAATGGCAGTGACAAGCCATCCTAGCAGTTCCGCTGCTTTCTCGGTCAGTCCGACGTACAGAGCATAAAACCCGAGTATTAGCTTGTGGTGTATACATTTCTGACATTGTGACACTGTTGGAAGTCTCCGAAGTGCCACAGCCACATCCGAGTCGTCGGAAGTGTATAAACTCCCGATTCGTAACTCAGGAGATGCCACAATGTCACACATCACGCGTACAATTAGAATTGGAGCCATTTGTACCATTAAAGTCACACTTTCTTTTATACTTAATGCCGAAATTTTAGTCACAAATTCACCTAAAACATCCGAGGGCTCACTTTCGTCAGAAATATCCGAAAATGCCGTACGAGAAGTCTCAAGCAAATCGTCTAACATCTGCTGTCTCTGCCGTGCCACTCGTACGTAAAACGGCACTTCCAACCCGCAAGCATCAGAAAACCCGCCTTCCATTCCTAAACCAGCAAAACTCCCACCTACAAATTGTAAAGCCTGCTGCCGTAGTTCACCATGCTGACAGAGAGCAGCCGCGTATTCCTCCGCTGGCTCAACCATCCGCTCTACCATCTCCCGTACCGCTTTTTCCACGCTGGGCCGAGCCACAGCCGTATTCAGCGTTCCAAGGAAATTCAGTACTACCAGGAAATCCTTCTCATCAGTTCCGGAAGCCCCAATTGACCATTGTAGCACTTTTTGAAGCCGAGGCTCGGCAACGGGCTCGGCAACGGGCTCGGCAGTGATGATATCCCGTTTCCGAGGTTGTAAACAATACTGCCTCATACGTTGCACCATTCTGTACTGTACGGAGTACCTGGCTTCCTCACCGTTAAGCAGAAAATCCATTTCGTTCGCAGCTCGAAGCACCACGGCTGCTTTTCCATTCTCCCCGCAACGACGGAATACAATTCCGAGCTGCGCAAACACCCGAACGCGTACTGGAGGCTCGGCCGTCTTTGCGGCAAGCAGAAACTCCCGCACTGCCGCCCGGAAGTTCCCAGTCTGTGCCAATTGCTGCGCAATGGCGCATCGGGCTTCCGTCGTAATAGGTGTAAAAACAGTATCGTAATTCAGTTTAAATAGACGTTTGGCAGCTTTCGCCGCCTGGGCATCTACGGGAGCTTACAGAATATAATGTTAGGTTCAGAAATGTCATAACTACGGCTTACAGTTATTGGAATTATAAATTATACACTTCAAATCGGTAATATCTCACCATTTGACTCTCCGTCCAGTGTTATACCGGGAGCCGCAGTTTCCGAGCCGATGCGCCGAGCAGAAGGTCCGCATGGGAGGGATATTGAGTGGTTTGTGCTGTTTTCCATGAAGAAAAATACGGGATACGGGATTTTTCCGTTGAGTATTCCGCTGTTTTCCTGGTATTTCTTTCCTTCAGTCCACAGGCAGGCAGCGGTGAATTGGTAATACTGAGTTTACTGAAAGTCCAACAGAAAGAAAAGAAAACAGGCAAAACCCAAGCATAAAAACACCGGAAAAGCCGAGAGAAAGAATAGAAATCTCCCGAAGAGCAACCGAAGTATACAAAAAACTCGATTAACGGGGCAAAAACGCGGAATCGTTTTTGTAATCTCGGAAGAGGAATGAAATCTGGGGTAATATATGATCACGTCATACATAATTACTCGGCTCGGTTAAACGGCCGAAGATATTTCATATATATTATATTACATAGGAAATACCCGATTGCCGTCGGGTGTACTTGGTTTTTTTCGGTGTTTCTCGGTCATCCGTTGATATTGCGGCATATTTTTGGCTATCTAGTGGTCCCGTCGATTGTTTCCTAATGAAGCATGCCGCGTTCTTCCGGTTCCGCTTCCGGTTCCGCTCCCAGTTCCGGGCCCGGGTCAGTTCCGAGACCCGAGCTCGGTGATTCACACCCGCTAGGGAGTTCCGCTGAAGCCACAGAAGCGGGATCGTCTAGTATGGGCTACGAAGACGGCGCGATGCTTGTGGAGGTAAGTCTGATGATTGCGGAATTGCCGAATTGCCGAATTGCCGAGATTCTCTCACTAACATTCCGCTTTCCCGCTTTAGACGCAAATCATTGCAAACTCGGTATCCGACGGAAGCTCCAACTCAGTTCAGACGAGTTCGGCGTACTTTGCACGTGTTCCGTCGGACACTCAGCCGCTGTCGCCTCCCGGGGATTCCCGAGGCTCCGAACGTCCTCAAAACTCCGCTGAGCCGCAGGATGAGCCACAAAATGAGCCACAGGAATCTCCATCGACTCTCCCGCCGACTCTCCCTGTCGGTTCCAGCTCAAATTGGACTCCACAAACGTCAAGTATGAAAACTTCGGCACCACAAATTCAAACTCCAGCTCCTCTAAACCGTCGCCACAGATTCCGGTTTAATAACGCCACACCGAAACTTCCTACTTTGTCACAAGCCGTGAACGATTCGCCGTTGGTTGCCGCCGGTTTCACCCCGGAAAGGAATTCGGAACGCCACAAATTTGATGAGCTGCGGGCCCGCGCAAACGCGGTGGATTCCGAAATTGAACGCGTCGGCCGGAATACGCAGGGAAATTCCTTGAATTCTCCGAACTCTCGGAACTCGTCAAATTCTCCGAGTTTCCCTCGTTCCCCTCGTTCCCCTCGTTCCCCTCATTCCCCTCATTCTTTGCCAGTTTTAGAAGAAACTCAGCCCGTCGGCAATCATTCCGGTAGCTTCCGCTCGGCTTTCGGCACCACAAACACTAATCAAGATACTTCAATTCTTCCGAGCTCATCCGATGCCGATATTTCCTCTGTACAAGTGCTCGGTTCGGGCCGCCTTTCGGAACACAATTCCGAAGCCGACGACACTCTGCAGGACAAACCCGTTATTGTGCACTCCACAAGCTCCCCTGACGGATCACAAGACTTCCCCGCTTTCTCTGCCCCGCCACAAGAATTGAAAACCCCGCACGAAATGCCCCGCAGAAGCAAATCGCTGATAACGCAGGAATTGCTTGATTTGGCAGCATTTGCGGGCCGAGCCGAGGTTAAATTTGACCCGAGATCCGAACTCGGCACCACAAAAGTCGCAGAAAGTACCGCAGACGCCCCAGGCAGCTCTTTGGACCAACAAATCCGCGTTATCGCCGAATCTTCACCGTCTTTGTACGCCCGAACGCCACACTCGGCTAATTCGAGTTATCTTGGCGGTCTTCCGGACCGTTCGGGCAGTCCTCGCGGTTCTGTGGCGCATGACGGAGACGTTTTCGGTACCCGTAGGAATAAAAGACCCCGACTGGCGGGCAATCACACTTCTGCTGCGCCACAGCAGCCACAGAATGAAACACTCAAACGGGGAAATTCCTGGCTATCAATGAGGCTGAGCGCCCCACGGGCCGACGGACCGTTTGACGAGCCACCAGCGTCTCCCGAAGTATCACAGGGAAGTGTGGCGTCGTCGCCTCAGCCTCATACGCCACATACGCCACATACGCCACATACGCGTCCTCCGAAGATCCGCCTGGAACGTTCGCTTACTAGCAGTGCGGAAAACGCGGAAAACATAGAAAACACCGAGAACGCCACCGGAAACGCCACAGGAAACGCCACACCAGGCTGCACTCCTCACGGCTATTTCGCCGAATGGGGCTCAGCGGCTCATCCGTGCCTCCTGTATAGCCAGCCGGCCCCCGACACCTTCCATGTCATCTTCAACGACTCCTTTGCCGATGTCGACGCTTCCCGGCTGTTCCCGCTGGATCTCCGCGTTGGGGATTCCGTCCGGTTAGCAGCGGAACGCCGCACGACTTACCGGGTGGCGCAGCTGCTGCGTGTGGCGGAAGACCCGCCGGATCCGCCAGGGCCGCCAGGGATGCCGCGGGATGACGTGGATCGGTCTATTTGTACTGTGGCGGGGTTCAACGCGGTGAGGCTCGGGAAAACTAGTAGGATGCGGAAGCCACAAACGGATGGGAACGCCGATGCCGAAGACAGGGACGGGAAATCCGTGCTGGTATCGGAATTGTACCTCCCTGGCCGTTTGTGGCGGCGGTTGAAAGCCGAGAGGTTTGCTGAATGGCTCGGAGCATCGGAAGGAGGCGTTTCGGCAGCGGAAGGGGACGCAACGGTTCGGCTGACACCGGCGGGGACACCTGTGGGGACCCCGGGTGGAACTCCATCGCCCGTGAAACGTAATCGGCGTTTGCCGCTTTCCGGCTGTTTATTCTGCGCCACATCGTTACGGGGCGATACGGAGCAACTGCGCCACGCAATTGAGGCACATGGTGGTACAATTGTGGCGCAGTTCAATGATCTTTTCCAGTTTGAGTGGGAGCCGATAGGAGAAGCTGAGCCACCGGGGAGGCTCGGCAGTCCACGGAATGTCGGAGGTCCGGAAAAAGCTTCCGAAACGTCGGCTGCTTCTGCTGCCGTCTCCGCGTGGCGATTCCGACTGGTTCCGAAGCCCGAATTGGCGAATTACACGTTTGCCGCTATTGTGGCGTCGAAACACAGCCGTACGCCGAAATACTTATCGGCTCTCGTATTGGGACTGCCGATTTTGTCGGATATTTTCATCCGAGACTGTCTAGCGGAAAGGAAGTTTGTGTCGCAATGGCATTTGTACCTGCTCAGCCGTGGCGTCTCTAAATATCTCGGATCGGAACAAAGCCAGCATGCTGGGCCGTTCCGAGATCGGTGGATGGCGGGGCAAGATGTGGCGCAGCAGATCGCTGGTCGGGAACGGATTTTAGCCGGATATCGGCTATTTGTGTTGTCTGCGGCAGCTGTGCTTGATGAAAGTGGCACAGGCGGATCAGCAGGAAGGCGCGGTTCTACAGGGTTGGAGAAAACGGAGTTTTTACTCGGATGTCTCGGAGCAGACCTCATAAAAGTGGAAACGGTGGCAGCACTCGGCAAACAACTTGTGGCGACTAATGGCGTCAGAGACCACAAAACCAATATATTGTATTTGTACACTGAAGATTCCGTCAAAACGACGGATCCTCGGAGGAACGACGAGTTTTGGCGCACACAGCTGCTACAGCGACTGATAGACTGCGGGGTAGGCAAAGGACGCAAAAGCGGCAAACGGGTCGGCAAACGGAAACGTACAAAGAAGTCCAACCCGGCAAATGGAGCATCCACAGATCTCAAACTCGGAATAAAGGAAGCCGAAGAGGTCTTACAGGAACAAAACCTGACAATTGTCGACTGGGAATGGATTGTGCAAGTGATCATCCATGCAAGGTATCTACAGAAGACTTTTTAGTAGGTAAATACTAATGTAACTGTGTAGCAGAGATTTGGTATCACAAGGAACTGAATGGAAATTAATGATGTACATAATTTAATAAGGGGATATCCATGGGTTCAGCTGGGCTGTTGGTTTTCTCTTTGGTTGTTCTTTGTATTTTCCAAAGTACTTCCTCTTATTATCCTGTATTTATCCTGTAATTAGTACTAAATTAATTATTTCCTTTGACTGAAGAATCATCTGTATGGAAACACAATTCCCCTTTTTCCCCCCTTGGTTTCTCTCTCGTTCATTATGTACTTACAGCTCTCTTCTATAAGTTTTACGAGAGTATCAAACTGAACGGAGGGGAGGGTATCAAAATTCCGTGACACGAAAAATAACAATTCCTGTTATTCGCACGGTGCTTTCGTTCCAGTATTCAGATTTTCGAGATGCTCTTCACTTCAGAAAAAAAAAAGACCGTACTATTCACATTATATCAGCTGTAAAGGCTCTATTTAGCTTATACTCTCTATATATACTACTGCGATTTCAGGCTTTCCTGCGGAATTCACGTTCATTCTTTTTCCACTTCTCATTTGTTAATTCCCACTACATTTAACTGAGAAAACCTATAGAAAAGCTGTTACCTCGATTTATCTATAAAACTCTTCAAAGTCGGATTTGAAGAGTTTTATTCAATTATACTTGCTATTTCCCCTACATTAATTTATCGAATTTGTCTCAACGAGTTGAAAAAACCACTACTAGTTATGCTGCTCGTAAGAATTTAACACTCAACCATATCTACCCCTCTCATCTATCGCTACGCGGTACTCATAAGTAATATATCCTGAACTTTTCCCTTTTATATATCTATATAACACATATCTGTTAGAGGAGAATAGCTGGTACTGTCAGAGAAACTAATAAATGACTCGGCTGGCTTCAAATTAAGGCTGAAGTATTCTTTTTAGTTCCTGTAAAATAACATTGCTTCATGTCAGCCAACTTCTATTCTCAAATTTCCCACTATTCTAATATATATGGCCCACTCGTCCCTTCCCTTTCCCACCCAGTTTGCTCTGTTATCTCCGTTTGTTGACCTCAACTTGCTTTCCCTGTATAATTCCGCTATATTCTCGGCTTCTCAGCAACTTTACGACTTACAGATTCCCAGTTTTTCCCTTATCCGCTCTCATTCACCCTTAAATGAGTTGTAAATATCCCGGATAATTCGGCACGGTTTATAGAAACTTGCCGAATCCAGCATATACATTAGCCGATCTCGGGGGAATCCTGACTCGAAATCGTCTGGAAATTGTGGATTCCCAGTTAAGATTCTTTTCCTATCCGCTACGTGATCAAACTGATAAGCTAATACAAGGAAATAATCGAAAAACGGCATAACAACCGCTTTCCGCATCAGAATCGCCAGCACTTGCTTCATTCCTGAAACGGCTTCAGCAAATGTGGCATCTAATTCGGGTAATAGCTCAGCCACATTTAAAGTGGCTGAAAGCCCCGGTTGATCCGTTGAAATAGCCTGTAGAGACCTTTCTGTCTTCTCACACAATAAAACCTGCGTAGCGTAGATTGTAAGGTACAGGAACAGCAAGCTGTCAGGCCCATTATCAGACACTTCAGTGGCTTCAGCCACATCACATGGCTGTTTCTGGAAACTCCCGTCACTCCACTTCGGCAATTCCGCCATAAGATACCGAATTTTCGCTAAAAAGCTTCTGTGAAACCCAACAACCGCTTCAGCCGGAGAATCCGCCGCTACAGCCGGCAGAGAAAGCCGAGGAGTGTCGCCCGCGGTGCCAGCAAGCAGCCCGTCTAAATGGAAACACACATTTACTAGATTACTGAAAACAAGCTGTAGATCCAAGGGACCGCCAGCAGGCATTCCTGTGAGCACTGGATTGAATTCCAGCAGAGCTGCGTAGCCTTCAAAGTATTCTTCCAGGAGTTTTTCGTTTGGTTTGATGAGTTTGCCGAAACGGGCCGAGAGGATCGTTTTCAAGACGAAAATACATCCGAGGGTGCGGCGAATTGAGCCGTGGACGGAAGAGGAGGAAGATGTGGCTGATGTGGCTGATGTGGCTGGATTCGTGGCTGGATTCGCCGTTGAATTCGCCGCTGAATTGTATCCGCCCCCGCCATTCGCCACTCCAGCACTGAAACTAACAGACTGGTTGCTCATAACCAACAGCGACGACGCCACAGAATACAAAAACTGTACCAAAGACCACGCCAACCCCCATTCCCCGCCGTTATAGTAGGAAACGGCTAGCAGCACCATAGCCTGAATAGCTGATAACGTAAACTGGTACTGCGTAGTCTCCCCAGGCTGTACAGAAGACTGATTAGAAAAGTATTCTAATTCTAGGCATTTTTTCACTAGTAAATGCAAGCGGGAAGCCTGCGGGAAGTGGGATTTCTGGCTATGGAGGAGTATGATAGTCCACAAAGTGGCCATCGTTCCGAACGGTTTCCCCGCAGTGGCGGCCGGGTTCGGCGGGTGGCGCAGCAGTGCCGTGAGTGGCTCGGCTTCAATTAACGGGAACACAGAATGAGTTGCTCCCGAGAAATATGCCGCTAGAATGGCGGAAGCATCCGGAGGGAAGGCAAACACATCAGCCACAGAAACGGCATTTGCTGTGGCGCAAGTGGCGCACGCGGCAAATGGGAACCCTTCCGGCTCTCTCAGTGAGAAAATAAGAGGGTAATTCCACAATTGGCCGAGATGGAGCCTCCCAGCCAGCTGATTCGTGCGGAGGCGGCCCTTCGGGATTCGGGAAGTGGGGACTTCCGGGCACGTGGATTTCACGGCATTTACAGGTTTTGTGGCGTGTAAAGGCGGTAAATCGAGCCGTCGCAAAGCCGGGAGCGGGATTCGTGGTGCAAACGCGGCAGGGGAGATGGTGAGAGGCGGCGGGTCGGCTGCCGGGGCTCGGACGGCAGTTTCGGAAGCGGAACGTTGCATTGTGGCGTCAGGGAGGCGGCGGGGCATGGGAGGCGCAGCTGCTGGTGGCGCAGGTCGCGCAGGTGGCGCAGGTGGCGCACAAGGCACAGGAGTGGTTGAAAACGCCGAAAACGTCGAAAGCGCGGGAGACGCTGAGTCAGGTGACGGAGAGGACTCAAACGGGAGTTCCAACTCTCCTGAGGAGCCGGAAACCGCGGATGAAAGAGCAAACGACGAAACGGAAGGTTTGCGGTCCACTGTGGCGTCTCCGGGATGTTCCGAATTGAGGAGCAGTTCCGAAAATCTCGGCACATCCGCTGATCCGTCGGCAGCAGCTTTTAACCCCTTATTAAGCTCTGTAAGCACGTCGTAGTTGTTGCTCAGCAGACTTCCGATATCTCGGCATGTTTCGCTGCTAAGCCACTGGGAATTACAACCAGTTATGAGGCTCAGCCCACCGTTTTGGGCCAAATCAGCCACAGCTCGGGATATTTGAGCAGCGGCTCCAGCGTCTCGTGACATGGCCAGCGCAAAAATGGCCTGGTACACGAGAATCCTCACTTCCAGGCTCTGGGAATATCCAAGCGGCGTGCCCCGTTTCTTGGAAGTTTTCGGGTATTCACAGGAATCCGCTAAGCCACGTTTGATACACCCGGAACACGCCGGATCGGCCCCGTCGCATTTAGAACGTTTCTTGCGGCAGTTATTGCATGCTTTGCTTACTCTTTTCCGTTTCCAGCTCACTGGGTCTAAAGAGTTCCCCGATAAATCAGCCGTTCGGGCTGATCCGTCCCGTGGCGCAGCAGAAGCTGAGCCACCTGAGCCACCTGAGCCCCCGCTATGTGTGTGTGGCACGGGGTAAAACCCGTTGCCGACGTTAGCCGAGGGGGCAACGGGTTTCGATACCGAAGACACCTGTATCTTCATGTTAGGTTATGTTAGGTTATGTTAGGTTAGGTAGGAACCTCTGGGATCGGCTATCGGCTGTTAAGTACCGAGAGAGCTGTGCTTCGATTTACCACTCCAATGTCCCCAGATAACAGTATTTTCCCCCAGCAGATCACAAGCTTCCGCCCTCGGTTTGCTCCAACTCGTACAGTGAGAGTTTCCGTCTCAAGCATGTGCAGATACAGCGAGTTTACGTGAAAAAGACCGAAGAAACGCGAAGGCACGGGCTAAGTTTCATATTCTCCTCGGTTTCATATTTAGCGGTTTCCCGGAGTATTCAGTGGATAATAAACTGCGAGCGGAACCAAAGGATACACCAGCAAAGAACTGGAGAAGATACAAGTACGGTGGGAGTTTTGTTGCCCGTTGTTATGTAAAATGCGAATTAAATGCGATGCTCACTCTTACGGAAAAAAGATTTCCAGACAGGAAGGGAAATTACATCTCCGCTAGAGATGCCCGGAGAAGATAAGCGTCGTTCCGTACGCGGGGGTGGGACAGGGCAGGTGGGCGGAAGGGTGTCAGGGAAGATGTATGACGTATAGAAATATGTATTGGTTTTATTATATGAGTATTTACTGCTTTTCAGGGGGTTTTAGAGTCCCATATTGCTCCTTTTCTGAGGTTTTTGACAGGCTGAATAATTTTTAGGTGTAGTGAAAAGTGTTAGGGTCGTTTCCTAATTGGGAAATACCACCCGACCTACCGAAACAGCGTATGTCGCAGTGCACGCTGAACCGGCGAGGGGTGTCCGAAGTCCTCAACGGTTACGCACAGGGAGGGAAGCAGCAATTGATTGATAAAATAACCATTCAGGAGTCCTAGGGGTGCTACCGTTTTTGTTTTTTTTTTGACAGTGTCTCTACAGTCCGCTGGTCCGCTAAGGCAGACGGTTGCCTAACTCGGAAGTCACCTAACAAATACATTTACCCCAGCCCTTTCCCTTTCGGGAAAATGTTCCGAGACGTCCCGCTCGGTACCGGGTACGCAATTCTCAGGTGGTTACAATGGTTAACCCGAATAATCCCTGGTCGGCAAAACCTACCGTTGAGAAGATGCGGGGCGGGGTGTTGAAACTGCTGATGAGAGACGCAGAAGGCGCTTATATTGCTAGACTACCAAATCGATCTGAATAATCACTGATTATATTGATAATTTAAGGATTTACGGTGGGAATCAATACTGATCGGCTAATAGTGAGTGCTAACTAGTTGAAGATGATCATATAGTTCCTGGAGCGCGGCTGAGCAAGTTTGCAGTACTGTCCGCTGAAATCTCCGGTAGTTTAGAGTATATCGACTACAATTGTGATATTCGGTCAACATAATTGGTACTGTCCCGTAGCTTAAGTAAATACAGACTTCGTGTACGTTTCTGATCCCCGCGCAAGGCTGATAATCTGGCTGGAAACCTGTGATCCGATGTTTGCAACAGATTTGGCAATTCCCTAACAATGATATCATATATAGAATCAACTCGGTACGCCATTAACTCAGAAAACACTTACTCCACAAGTTCCAACACTACTCTGAAATGTACATTGTGTCATCGGATTCCTAAGAAGTACGATCAATTGACATTTCAGCAGTTTTATCCAATACCGCCCTGCCTGCTGTCCCTTTTACCTTCTCCATCGGCTGCCAGACCCCTTCCAGCTGAGAACTCAACTTTGAGTTCCAACTCTGTAGTACCAATATAGAATAGCAAAACTTTCGGATCCTTCCGTGAACCACCAGGACAGATGACGATGGTCGTAATCGTTTTATTGTAGTAGAAAGCGGAGCAATACTGCCCGGCTATTTTAACAGTGCTCGGTAAGGCTGAAAACGGAAGCTGAATAAGGCACCGGCAGGAGCCCGCATTAAGTTTATCTGAGTATACGTAGTGCACAAATATGCAACAATCAACTTCTATGCAGAAAGACGTTAGCATGCATCTAAAATGTCATGAGAATGTCTTGGGATGACATTTTCATGTCAGGCCAGACTCATCAACGCCGAACCGACGGAGTTCGAACCCCGTGTGAAGCGTCTTTTGGCCTGCCGAACATAGTGCCGTAACCCGAATATGTATAGCTTTGTTGCCTTATAGTGGGGTAAATCCGCCAAGTATGTTTATCCTCTTTCCCTTCAAGTATATTTCGATTCCGCAGTGATAACCAAAAATCGGCAAATGTGTTTGCCATGCCAATTGCCGCTTTATAACTCGATCCGAAAGCTTCCGGCCATTTTTCCGACGCCGCAAGGTCATCCGTGCCAGGGTTTTCTAACCGCATACGCAGCTTCATCTGCAGCAACGCCCAGAGTAAAGCTCCAGCGGCGATATCCACTGGTTTGAACTGCAAATACACGTAGGACTGTAAAGAGTCGGCAATGAACACCGCGATAAGGTATTTAATGCGCTGAATAAGTTCACTTTTCTCCTTCGGATCCTGCAGATTCTGCAGGTTAGAGAAGTTAGCCGCATTGCGTACTTCAGTGAAAGAAGGAGTGTCCACTAGCTTTAATTTCCCTTGGACAATTTGATTATAACACATGTCAGGACTTTCATGGTGCTCCTCCAGCACCAAACAGTACTGTTTCGGCAGAGAAGCTTCTAAAGGGTCACCAAACCTATAAAAGATAACATCTTCTTGCGTAATAAACGATTTGATCTTAGTATAGATATGCATATAAGTTAAATCAAAGCATAACGAAGCCAGCAACTTCTGCTCAGCTTTCTGTACACCTTCTTGCCACACTACAAACTTAGGATTCTTTTTGGGATTGCTATTCGTAGCCCAAGCAACAACACTCTCTAAACTCCGACGATTCTCGGTAACTTTCCCGGCTAAGAACATACAAGCCGTAGAAACCTGGTGAAGCTCTGTACGATCATCTGGAACGGGATTCCGTTGATAGTACCGCTGTAGGTATACAGACGCATGCACGGCAGTATCCAAATCTATCTCCATAGCCTGCGATAGCCGTTTTATCATTGCTCCACCGTCCATTCGAAGAAGAGTCTCTTTATAGAAATCCAAATGCCGAGGACGCAGGGGGTTTAACCGAAGTTCGGCTGTTTTGAAAATCCAATCAGTCACTTGAAGAGCAGCTTCAGCTTCTTTTTCCTTCTGTTTATCCTTGCGATCTCCTGATCCGGGTTTCGTAACGGAATAGACGTTCAACCGGTTGACTGAACCATCGGGCGTCATCCACCTGCCCTTCGCGGCACTCCGCTCCATGTACGGTTCGGGGGTTCGATCTGATTGGCTCATGGCGTTCTGCTAGTGGAATAATTGAGCTGAAAACCCCCCGGCAGATCCAGCGATTCGTGAGAAATAAATGCCGAGTCGTCGGGATTGAAAATCGGTGATTTAACTGTGGAACGAAGGGAGACGTTAAGTGCGTGGAGGATATGACGTCTCGTCACGGAAGAGCCGAGCGTGAGGTGAGACCCGATGTTGACCAGAACATCGGAACGGCAGAAAAGCGGATCGGAACGGAAGGGAAGGCAAGGGAATACAAATAGATGGTAAACAGACTGATTCAACATGAAAAACCCATATGAGGTTTCAAAGGTTTTAAACAGCTCTATACTCAAATATTATAGTGCAAACTACAAACTCTACAAAAATAAGTTCTTCTCCAGCTCATTTCATTGGACTTATCCCATTTTTAGCAACAGTTTACTCTTTCTACACTCTGTAAATTCATGAATTCCTCCTACCAGCATATGACCGTATCACCAAATTCACTATATAATCTCTCGCCCAAGCTTTCTAATCATTGTTCCCGCTGTTATTGTTACTATCAGAGTCCAGGAGGTGTAAATGATGATACACATCTGATTTGTAATCATTATAATCAAAGCTCGATCGTTTCCGGTTAGGCGGCCGGCACGCCGTTAAAACTTCAGTAGATGAGAAGCCAGAAGTATTGAATTTTCTATCAGCTCCGTAAGGAGACGTTTCCTGACGTCCATGCCGTCTTCCTTGCCCTCGGGTTCTACGCTCCTCCATCGGCTTATTTCCAGCACCTTTCGGGTCTTTCGGATCCACAATTGGCTCTTTAGCCTTCCCACTGCCACTGCTGTCTCTCATTTGATACGTCCCTTTACTAGGAAACGCATTTGAAGCATTCTTCTCTACTGTAATCGGGAGGGATGTATAAGAAGCATTCCGAGACAACGCAGGTGACGAAAATGAACTACCAAGCCGAACGTCCCGGTGGCTGTCCGATTCCCCCGTAAGAGTTCCCCAAATAGAACCACATTCTACATCATCAATACCTGTTGACCTACGCTGTAATAAACACTGCTGTTCCTGTTGACTCATTTGCCCGCTGCGCCTCCTGCCGGGCCTTTCGGCCTTCTGTAACTTCGCCGTCACCTCCGGAGTATCCGCGGGACCAGAAATAGACAGGGCACGAATAGATGCGGTAGCTATAAGCGTATTGAGATCATCTGTGTAGTTTGACGACTGTCTTCTCGGAGCTGGGAATTCGCTCACGGCTGTAAACTCGGGAGTTCGAATCGGCTCCGGCGGAACTTCCACGTCAAGCAGATTTGACGTATTTCCGGTCGTTTTAGGTGATTTAGGCCCATTATCAACTCCTTGTTCAGTACCATTCTTAGGGCCGCTGGGCTCAGCTTGCGCAGCTTGCGCAGCTTGCGCAGCTTGGTGACCACCAGACGACATCTCCATATAATCTCCGTTATAAATCCACCCGTTCTGGCCTTCAGGGTTGGCCTATAGATGCTTTAAGCTGGGAACCTGCTGATACAACCTGACAATCCCTTGTCAGTATAACAAGCCTGAGGTGAATCCCGAATCGCAAGCTTGAACGGCGGGTTATCAGAGCACCAGTATTTCTACCAACTTTTCTATATGCTCATTTGCCATGAATTTGTCTCCTTTGTCTTGTCAATGCACCAGATAGCCGTCCCGATGCCGCTTTCTCGGCAAACAAACAACTCCGACTTGTCTATTTAGCGATCTTTGTTCGCACTCGGAGGGAGCTGCATCGATTAGAGTTGCGGCCTGCAGGAGGGTGCAGGACAAGTGCAGTATCAAAGTAGTAAGATTAACAGGATTATTTGGGGTATATTCGGTATATTTGGGTATATTCGGGTCAAAATACATGACAAATAGGCTTTCTAATAATTCTTATACTATCAAGTTTTAAAACTCCCCCACGGCAGCGTATTCTTAAGCTGAATACTACCAATCTTAAACTGCACGAAGACGCATGTCTGACGTGCATCCTCCCTCGGCATCTCCGCTACCCCAGATGATAATATAACATTATCAATCACGTCATCACATAATTCACACTGTCCCATTTCAGGTCCCTGTGAGTCATTGGATCCTCGGCTATGACGAATACGGAAATTTCCGGGGCCGAGGAAATCATTCGATGAACTCCGAGAATTGAATTTTCTCACTGCGTTTCACCGAGGAAAGAAAGAGCGAAACTCCTTCACCTATCACCAAGCTACGCTTAAATAATAGTCAATCTACCAGTCAAACAACTCACCGACTTCCAGACTCTCTAGACTCTCCAATCAACAGAACTCAAACAGCATCTGCTAACCCCCAAGTACTCAATTACTCCCCACTTAAACCATCTCCAGCAATGTCTACAACTACCGAGACACTCGTCTGCGCCTCAGAGTACAATCTGCAGGTCGACAAAATCGAGCACGACGCCACATTTGTGAAAATCACTTGGAGTTCCGGCCAAACTTCTCATTTCCACAATATTTGGCTGAGAGATTACTGCCAGTGCACTGAATGCTTCCATCCAGTGACCAAACAGCGACTCCACAACACTTTCGCGATCCCAGAGGACATCCACGCGGAATCTGTGGTCCCGGCAGGCACAGATAAGCTGCGCGTCACCTGGTCGGCGGGCGGACACGTGTCAGAGTACGATTTGAACTGGCTTGCTCTCCACTCTTACGATCCCATACTTGTCCCCAAGACTGGCAATAAATCAAAGGACAAATCAACAAACCTGGACAAGAAACTATGGGACACGGAAACCATCAAAGCGGATCTCCCGACAGTGCAGTACGAAGACGTTATGAAGTCCGACGATGGCGTTAAAGAATGGACTCGTAAAATCTACGTTTACGGATTCTGCTTCGTAGAAGGAGTCCCAGTAAACCCTGAAGATACAGAGAAATTAGTGGAAAGACTGGCCTACGTGCGTCCTACGCACTACGGAGGATTCTGGGATTTCACGGCAGACCTCGCAAAACACGATACGGCCTATACAAACTTGGCATTGGCTACTCATACTGACGGGACTTACTGGACTGACACCCCAGGGCTCCAGCTGTTCCATCTGCTGCACCACGACGGCTCAGGCGGACACACGCCGCTGGTGGACACGTTCTACTGTGCGGAAGTTCTGAAACGGGAAAACCCGGCCCACTACGAGCTCCTGTCGAATATACGTATCCCTGCACACTCCGCTGGTGATGAAAACGTGTGTATCATTCCAGAGACGCCCGAGCCTATATTCAATCATGATCCGGTGACTGGAGAGCTGAATCAGGTAAGATGGAACAACGATGACAGGTCTACTATGGATATTTTCCCCGGGGATCCTAAAAAGACGGTATTGGAGTTCTATCAAGCGATTCGTCATTGGAAAGATATTCTTACTAGGCCTGAGCATGAGTTTATCAAGCCATTGCGGCCTGGGACCTGTTTGATCTTTGATAACTGGCGAGTTTTGCATGGCCGGACGGCGTACGATGGGTCGCGAAGAATGTGTGGTGCGTATGTGAACCGTGATGATTATTTATCGAGGTTCAAGCTGTTGAATTTTGGCAGAGATGAGGTGTTGAAGAACCTGTGAGAGAAAAAAGAGGAAGGAAAGGGGGAAAGAGGAAATGAAGGAAGGAGGGATGGTTGAATATTGATGAATTGGAAAAAGAATTGGAAAACGAAAAATTAAAAGTGTTGGAGAGATATGAATTATGAAAAATGATGAGGATTATGAGATTATGAGATTTATGAGGAGGAAAAGAGTGAGGATGGGAGATATTGAGATGAAAAAGCAGATTTGAAAGCTAGTCATTTAGATGCTCAAATTCTGAGGTATTTAGGAATTTAATTGAGATTTAAACCCACGGAAATATGAAGATGAGTGCTGAGAGTTTCTAACGTTGATTGGGCCAAATCTTTGGTTTCAATTAGCAGAGTTGAATTGAATTGTTTGAATTGAGTTGATTATTCAGCAAAATTCCAGAATTTGAAGTAGTTAAACACCGATATTCACAGTAGACCATTTTCCAATTCACCGAATTGTCAATTTATCAGAAAATATGGTAGCTTCCAGCTTGCAGTGCGAATTCTTATGAAGAAATATTTAACGAGAACACTGTAGATATATTTTATTGAAATTCAATGTAAACTCCTATTTTACTCTTATTTCTACGTAATCATCATTCACTGCTAGATTTCCTTCGTCTCCAATCTGCCACCAGGCTTTTCTCTTCCATTTACAGGCTGTTAAATCCCCAGACTGCCATACCATCATTCACTAGAACAAATATTCAAATATACACCCCTTTTGCACCTCCCGCACACTTCAGCTTCGCTCCTGCTGCTCCAAATCAGCAATATAACTCTGAAACCGGCTCGCCACATCCGCATACAACCTGTGCCACTCACCGACTAACGCCATATCCAACTGTGTCCGCTCTACCATCTCCTCAGGCTGCACTTCCGTCCCGATACCTCCGGAAGACCCGCGGAACGCTTTGGTAATCTGATATACACATTTGGTGACATTCCGTTCAATCTCCTGCTGTTTATCGACCTCCTGCTTGATAGTCTCCGCCTGGAGTTTCTTATTAATCAGCTTTGAGAACTGTTCTACGACTACTTCCGCCATCCGCTTTACAGGCGGCTCAGAGTTGAACGGCTCGGCTAATACTCGGATATCCAGCTGCGCCACCCGAGATAAAATCACGCAACTCAGAATTACAATCTCCTGGTCATCTTTCAACCCATTAGCGAGCGCATGACGGAAGATATCCGGTAAACAGGAGTACAAGGCTTTCTGTGCACTTTCGTTCGGAGCAGGGTTCACGGCAATAGCGGTACACAAAGTGTACAAACATTCATATGCCGCTTTCCGAGTTTCTAATCCGTCATCTATCCGATGCGAAAAGGGACCCATTTTAATCACTCGTACAAACCGAGGATTCACTACAAGTTCCTTAAACACTAACGGCAGCAGCTCCGGAACTAATCTCGGCGACCACAGAATCATCCCCGCGTTGTTCTGAAGAGTTGACACAATAACTGATAGCGTCAACTGTTTATCGATCAACTCTTCTACTCCGGAAGTCTCTCGGCTGAGGAGAGCAATGAGAATATCAAAGATATGAGCCTCCAGTGCCTCCTGCAACGCCATTCTGTTCGCTGTGACGTCTTCTACGCCGTTTGTGTCATTTACGCCTCCTACGCCACCTACGCCACCGGCAAATTCATCTTCCGCTTCCGAAGAGTCCCAACCAGTGTACCCTAGCGTGTACTTCAAAGCTCCTACGACACATTTACGAGTTACAAACCCACGCTGAGCCACCAGCTCCGAACACTGCGCCACTAAACCAGGAAACACAAACAATAACTTCCCGAGCTGCTCATACAAACCTGTGCTGTCCAATCCACTAGCAGACACCTGAATCTCCTGTTTCCCGTTCTGATCCGTCTCGGAACGCGTCTGCCCGTCTTCCGCTTGCAATACACGGAGCAATACGTCCCATAACTGCTGCGCCACATCAGCCACATCCGGAACCCGTCCCGGTGCTTCCCCTACTACGTTAACCATTTCTCCGACAGCAGCCACAAAGTAAGGCTGCGCCCCGCCGTGCTTCGCAAACTCCGCCTCGACTTCCGACAGAACCGCGGGCAATCTGGACGCCACCAAGTCGCCGAGCGTCTCTGCAGCTGCCCGGCGCACTTCCGGTGGCGCAGCTTCATCAAATACCACTTTGTAGAGTTCCGGGGGCTGCAAATCCAAATCGGGCATCTCCTTAGCCACCTGGCCGAGAATCTGCAGGCTGAACCCCACAGCGGAAGGATCGGCAGTGAGCAGAGCGGCTTTGTGCTTCTGTACTACGCTATTCAGCTTTCCCCCTACAATCAACCCGGCAATCACATGCACTGCTAACGGAGAAGCCACATCTGCGCCACAGTGCTGCGCCACAGCCTCATATAACGCCTCCGCATCACCGCTCTGTTCAGCCACCCGCCGCACTATTTGCACTACACAGGACCGCAGCCCAGGCACAACGCCGTCCAGCTGAGCCAAAACTGACAACCGTTGAGCCACAAACTGGAAAACTTCCTGCTGCGCCACCCCAGCCTGCAGAAAATTCCGTACATATCGAAGCCCAAACACTAATGGCTTCGCCTCCGCCGCAGCCTTCACCAAATCCAGCTCCGCTGAGCCCCCAGCAGCGCGAGACCCGATCTGCGGCAAAGTGTCCAACACACAGGTAACACACCGCCCGGCAGCTCCGCCGTCCAGCAGATCCACGTGAGCAGACACGGCTAGAAGGGCCTGCAGCACCTGCAGCTTCGTCTCTGCGTCGGCTCGGTACAACATTGCTGCGGCGAGCTCAGCCACTCTGTTGAGCCACGGGGCATCCGCAGGCTGTAACTGGGCATGCTGCGCCACAGTAGCCACAGCGTCTACACTACGTAATACTGTGCTTTCCGTTTGCAGCGTAGCCACCAGCGAGTCTAAAGCGCTTTGCCGAAGTTCTGCTGGCAGCGGCAACGGCACAGCCACCATAGCTGCTACTAAATCTATACAGTGTTCTCTGGTTTCCCCGTCGCTGTCTATTGCTACGGCTTTCTGCTCAGCGACTCTGAGCACTTCGGCAAACGGTTTTGCCACATTTTCCGCCAGCGGGACTTCCGCGGCGTAGTCCCGCAGCCGATCTACGATTCCTTGAGCCGCAGACAAAGCTGCTAACAGCATTGTGTGGTTTGCATCCCTCATAGCTGCCATATCTTCAAAGATAAACCCGATAGCCGAAGCTGGGACCACAGAAAACCCGTGCCGCTGTACTAAAACAGTGTAGAATTTAAGCGTTTGCAGTGAAATCCCCGGAGCAGATCGCACAGAAGCAGAAGCCGCCCGAGCCGCTGAAGAGTGAACAACGGTTACCAAATCGGTCAATACGCCACCTTCAGCCACAGGATCGTCTAAATTCTCTACTAAAGAAATCGCCAGCCCCATATAAGCTTCCGCTACTGCCGCAGACACACCCGATGACTGTAAATCTCGCGTAAGCCGAGCCACAATAGCAGGAACATGCTCGGCAAGAATATCAATCGGACCTGCCGCTGCCGCCATACTGACATCCGAGCCGCGGCGACGGCTGCCACGCGTCTCGGAAGAATCCTTCCGTTCCGCCGCTAAAGCCACAATAGTCGCCAAAGTGCCAATAACTTCTATTCGCACAGTTTCTACGTCCTCTGCCAGCCGCGCTACAAGACTCGGGAGCAGAGCGGAAAGCACACCGGCCCGCGCCGGAGTTTCCGCTGTTTCTACGAGTGATACTACAATTCTTAAAGAGAACCTACGAATTTTCCAGCTGATATCCGCGTAATCGTCGAATTCGTCTTCATCCGCTTCTAATTCGTCATCGAAATACTCAGAATCGACATCAGAATCTCCGTCAGAGTCGTCCGCATCTCCGTCGGCATCTGCTAAAACCACATTGGGATTGTACGTAAGGAATGTTTTACAAATAGACAAAATTTGTGGTAAATACGGTTTAATAGCTTCCGGTCCTGTGTGTGCTACGGCATCTAAAGCTGCTAAGGCAACCTCTCTGAGATCATCGTCACGAGTTACCAGCTCAATATCGTCCTGCTGTAACGCGTCGAGATGCAGAGCGGATATAATTGTATCCATACTTTCGTTTACAAAAGGACGGAAACGGGTTGGGTCGTTTTTACAAATAGCAGCAAGCAGAATAAGCCTTGTGGCGGCTGCTTCGCGGCCTGGCTGTTCCGCATTAATACCACGGAACGTTTCGGCCAGCACGTGGTTGTCTGCGTGCTTTGCTACTAAACTTACGCAAGAAACAGCTCTTTTCCTTACTATACTCTCACCACGGTAAGCTACGTTTAAAAGCAATTCTGAGACTTTACACAGCTCAGATTGAGTGAAAAAAGCGCCGTAGCGTTCTAAGAGTTGTGACAAGATTTCTACTGCATCTAAAGAGCGGGACATCTCGGAATTGAGCAGCAATTGCAAGATTCTTTCAATAAGAGTACGAGAATTAGACCGAGAAGCTGATATGTTAAGCAAAACAGCTCTCACAGCTGTAGTAGTAGGAGAAGTAGTAAACGTGGACGTCACAGTGACCTGGCATGCTTTTGTAACCAGAGTTTCCAGTATTCCCAGCGCGGAATTGAAATCACAAAGCCGGATGTACGGGCCGAAGCATTTGATAACCTGATTCTGAGTATCGGAGTTTCTATCATCCAGATGCGCCATCAGCGGCGCCTTCAAAGCAGACAGCCACGACCCATGTGACCGTATGAGTTTTCCTTGTTCTTCTAGCAGCGTTGCCAGGTCGGAAAAGACCATAAATCGGATATCCGAGTCCAGGTCATCGCATTTATAGATTATTTGCTGAATTGTGTCTTGATTGATACCGGAACTCATCTTGGGAGTTGGCGGGATTGAATCAAAGGTTTGCGGTTATTGTGCCGCTGATTCTGTGTGACAGATATAGCAGTAGATGCGTTGGGGGTTCGGCTCGGGTCGGTTCGGCTCGGATAATGAATGGCGGAAGGCCAACGGGACTTCGCGGGTGATCAAAAGAAAAGTTAGGGGAGGGTACATGTGAATATATGCGTGTGTATGCAAAGAGTGCATTATAATGCAGGAGGGGGGTCCGAGAGAGTGATATGATGAAGTGGTGAAATGGCGACAGGACGTTGAAACGGTGGGGTGTGGAGTGTTGTGAGGGATATTTATTGAGTGGATATGTGTGATTGGGCGGGGTTATTGATTTTAGAAGTCTTGTTGTGGGGGTACAGCGCGTTGAATGCGTTAGGTAGGTTGATAATATGTAACATGTGGATTATGTAATCAGATATGTCATAAATGGTGATTATGTAATCGGATAAGATCATCCCAGCTCGGATCAGCTCGGATCGGCTTGAAACAATACTAATCTGCATACATCTCGGATCCGCAAATTGCTTTCCTCTACCTGTTGTGGCAACCAACCGAAATCCCTATATCGAAATGCAGAAATGAAGTCCTTCCAAAGAGTCCTTCATAGATTCGTTAAAACGCAGCCACTGGAGGGCTTGTATAGTACATATGTATAGCGTCCAAACGCCTATTGCTTCTTCAAAGTCCAAGGTCCAATCCTGGCACTGTTATAGACTCACCAGTGATAATCTCGTATAGCGTTTTAGCCCTCACGACCGTTGGATACTCTGGAACAGCAGTTTCCTGAGTCGACGGTTCCTGCTTTTTCTTCTTACTCTTCTCCTTTTCCACCTCGGGATTCCCTTCTTCTCCTTTCTCCGGTTCTGGCTGAGCTTCATCCTCTGGCTTTAATTCCTCTCCTTCTTCCTCTTCCTTTTTCTCTGATGACTCTTCGCTCTCCTTCTCAGCTTCTTCCCCGGCTCTCTCAAAATACTCCGTCCACCTGTCGATTACAGCTTTCATATCCTGCTTCATCCTCTCCCGCGCTCCACCCAGCAGGCCCTTCACGTACTCTTTCACGTCCTCGTCATATGATTCGGGGATTGTCAGCACATGCCGTATTATCCAATTCTGTTTCTGTTTAGAGAACTTCCAGTTGTCCCTATCCTGACGGTACTGCCGCAGGTACACCAGCTGATCTTTCTCTGGCGGTGCCGGTCTTTGATCTTTCGGTAGTTTCACTCGTTTTGCTGGTTTTTTTACTTTCTTATCTCCTATCAGGGTTATCTTCGTCTCAGATTTGCTCTTCTTCGCCTTCTTTTTGTTCCCAGCGGCCCCTGGAATGTACGACGCCAGCGCCAGAGGATCCTCGGCAACTTTTGCTTTAACATTCAAACCGAGCCGCTTCCAAGCCGGAATATTCTGGGTTTCTTCACTCATATCTCATACAAACTCAGCATTGACTGTCGTTACTAAAGTGCTTTCTTCACAGCCCGCTGCCGCCCAAATCAATCCTAGATAAACCACGCAAAACACTGGACACTCCTGAGTACTCCTAACGTTTTATCAAGTCTATTAAGCCGATTTTAAGTCCGTTTTACCCACTATCACAGCTCCAATATCTACGATAATCGCAGTAAAAGTTTCACCCATACAAAGAATATTTTTCAGCCGGGTAACTTTCTCCTTCCGTTTTGGGAAGTGGGACCCCCCGAGGAGTGAAAAGTTGAGAGATGGAAAAGACGTTTTCTTCTTCCTACATATCAGGCGTTGTTCAGTCTTTATAAGAGGGAAAAGTGGATTATTCAATGGCTTCCAGTGTCATTTTTGCACCCCAGGATTTGGCATTGTCAGCATTGACTTTGCTGGACCCCTGGGTTCACAGATAACGCGTAATAGAGATAGAGCATTTGATATAATAAGAACGTATACTATATTGTAGGCTAAAGGATCGCAGCAATTTACCAAAACCCCAAACTGTCAACCATAGTTTGCAGGTCATGGAACGCTGCGGAGAGCAATTTATAGGGTTTCTGTTTGAGTTGGTAAGGCTTGATTTGTCGTGTCTTACTGATATAGAAAGTATTCCCACAGTCCCATTCTATAGTATTGAAGTAGTGTGAAGAGATATTAGATCTAAACTGTTTAGTACAGCATTGTAGTGAAAGAATATTGCGTATATCTCATCTGAGACGCGTTTTGATACCAGTAGAACGCATTTTAGTGTATTTCAGAACCGTTAATGTCCATTAATTCTTCATTTCTCATCCCTCATTCCTCTTCACATTCTATTCAATAATCGCTTAAGATCTCCGAAATACCCGTGAAAATTCTCCTATTTCGGAAACCATGTCACCTATCTTCTCCGTCCGGACTCTCGGCCCGCAAAAGCTCGAAACATCCCATAGTAAAAGCTGTATAGACTTTCAAATAGTGGAACCATTCAGAAGAAAAGAGGAGCAAAAGAGAAGTAAAAGAGAAGAAATAAACACATTATAAGCTATCTAATATCTAAATTCACCTATTCTGACCCCACAATATACAATTCACCCCCCTTTTCTCATCTTTTCCACACCTTCCACCCCTCCAGGTTCCTTCTTCCCCGCCGTCCGGTTACCCCGTGGGCCTTCCGATAAGATCACCGATTCCCTTTCATGGTGAGATTTTTGATGGAATTGAAAACTGGGGAATACGGGAAACGGGATAATTGTTATAGACGTTTCACCGGTTTGCTGGACTCTCAGGTGACTTCTGCGGATACTACCAGTATAGTATAACAACTCCTGCGCCACTTTTGCTCGATCCGGCCATCAGCCACACTGATAGATACTGCTTTATTCAACTAACTATCCAGAGAATCGTCCGATCTCGGATCTTTCTCCTCACATCTCTCCTACTATATCCTACTATATCCTACTATATTCTACTACATTCTACTCATTTTCCCACCCCTTTAAACGCCGCCCACCCCGCTTTAGCGCTCAGCCGCTGCTCGTGCAATGAAACTGTGAAAACTCATAAATATGGAATCCGGTGCAACGACATCGGGAGACGTCCGAATGCCCTCAGACGACAGTAGCGACAACAGCAAACAGGGGAAATCGTGTAAAACCCGCAGGTCACATGTCTCGACCACCGATTTAACCAAATCTCTCGGATTTCAAACCTACGAAAGAGATAACAGACAGCCTTGGACCCCTGAAGAAGATGAGAAACTGAAAAGACTCGTAGAACAGTTCTGCATTTCAAACCCGAATAACCCTGAAACCTATCGTCTCACTGACGATGGTTCTGCGCTGTCCACCCGCACGAAGGCCCGGCAATGGGACAAGATCGCTGCTTATTTCACTGATAGGAAACCGAAAGACTGTCGTAAAAGGTGGGTAAACTCGCTTGATCCGAGCCTACGGAAGGGGAAATGGACTAAAGAGGAAGACGAGGCTCTTTTGGCTGCCTACGCTGCTATTGGACCCATCTGGCATCGCATAGCTAAGGGTATCCCCGGTAGAACGGACGATCAGTGCTCTAAAAGGTACTCAGAAGTACTGGATCCGAGCAATAGTGATCGTCTCCGTCCCTGGACGCCGGAAGAGGATTTGCTGCTTGTCCGGAAAGTGAAGATTTACGGTACAAAATGGCGGGCAATAGCCGTTGAAATGCCTGGACGTACTGGGCTAACATGTCGTAATCGCTGGCGTAGGATTGTAGGAGACGTAGTAAAGGGTAAAATTGATAAAGACTGTGAGCTGAGCCGTGAGGTGAGTGCTGCGAGGCTTAATAATGAGAGTCTCAATTCTGCAGCTGTTGCGCGCAAGGAGCTGCGCCACAGTGAAGCCGAATTGAGGCGGGCTAAGAAGTATAAAGCTATTTCGGGTGGAAATGGGAGTTCCAGTGGCGCAGGCGCAGGCGCAGTTAGTGATTTGAATACGCCACAAGTGGCTGAACCATCGGTAGCTCCGCCTCCGCTGAATGTGGCGTTTCTCCCGACGGCTTTCCCGGCACATCCGGCACATCCGGCTCACTCAGGCCATCCAGGTCTCTCGGCTCTTCCAGCTCTTCCAGCTCTTCCAGCTCTTCCAGCTCTTCCGGGGGGCGCCCAGGCAACCGGTGGCTCAGCTCCAGTGGCAATGCAAGCAGGAATGCAAGCTGGAATTCCCCCACCTCAGCTGGCCGTTCCTGCCCCGCCAACTGCTAGTAGTAACGCACAACGCCACAGTGTGGCTCAGAGCTCAGAATCGACAACTGCAGCACCTACAAGGCGAGATTCGAACGAATTCGAGCTGCCTTTCTCAATAGAATACCGCTATAAATACCATACACACACAGACGAGAAATTTGAACCTCCGAACAGTCCAGCGGATGAGCCGCTGAACGATTCCACCGTTGATCGCATAATTGAACGCGCAAAACACTACGGAGTGAAAATAGTGATTGAAAAACACGTACATTTCCACCCAAGGCCCACAGAATTACCCAATGCGTCTTCTAGCAGTTCAGGGGTTCGGAAAGGATCGTCACAAAGTCAGCAGGAAAGTTCCAACCTCGGAATAAACAGCCAAGTTGGTATCGGAATCAGAATGGACTCGCACGCGTCACCTGAGAAGACCCGCTCTACTGTACCGGAGTTTGAGATGCCTATAGAGGATATGGAGTTGGAAATGGATTTCTTTGAGAAGCTGAATATGCTAAATTCAACGGCTCCGTCCCGAGAATCAACAGCTCTGTCCTCGGAACCTGTCTCGGCACATCACCCCTTGCATTCGGAATCCGGCGTAGGAGAATTCGATAAATGGGATATATACTCTGGCGCAGGGCTTGGACAGTTGTACTGGTCGAAAGATCCCGTGCGGGAGTTCCGAGGGCCCGATACGGGAAGAGAGCGTCCAGAGGGGCGACAGGGACAGGAAGGAGGCGGCAGGGGAACGTCTGGAGGTGGTGGTGGCGCAAATACGTCTCGGAAACTCGTTCCATTTGCCATGTTTGACGAACTGGATTTGGACGCAGATTTAGAAGATGCTGGGTTTGGATTACTGCCGTTTAACCCGTCATAATGGCATGTATGTATTACGTATAATGAGAAATAATGATAGTACACTAAATATAAAGTAGACAGTAGGGATATCTACAGTTTCTGCACTTTATAAGATCAACCTGGAAGCGGAATCCCAGTCCCGAAGTTTGTATACAAAAGGTTTCGGCACATTTGCCGGATTGAAATCCTTCTGCCCCGCGGCTTCGTCTAAATCGATCACAGTAATTCCAAGTCGATCACAGGCTTCCACTGCTGCTCCTGGGCCTACAATTACACCAACGTCTGCTTCCAGCATGGCCAATACGTCAGTACGCGAATCACCGAAATAGTAAACGCCGCCCTGAGTCTCAGAAGGAAGTTTCTGTCCAATTCGTTTCATCAACTCTTCCTTATCCTTCCCTGTGCGCAGTCCGCGTGACACGTCCCGCTTGCCTACTTTCCCCGTTGACACGCCATTGGAGTCAAATTCGAGTTCATTACAGAAAATTAGCACTTCCTGTGCACTACCGAGCTTCTCATCGTGATCGCTGAGGGTGACGTCAGGCTCGTAGACTGTGTGAACCCCCAATCGTCTGTGGAACTCCTTGATAATGAGAGATGTCCAGTTTACGCTTATAATAATAAGTGGAATTGACAGTTTACTGTCGGATGTATGTGGATTTGTTTTAAGGCGAGCAAGAAACTCGGGGTATCCCTTTCTAATTTGAACTTTCTCGGCTTTACTACGCAGTACTTCCTGAGGAATATTCCCAAACAAGCCGAGGTCTTCTGCTCTAATTACTCCACTCAATTCAACAGCTGAGAGACCGCTTTGAAATTCTCTCTCCTCGGGGATAGTCGTAGGCTCGTCTTTCCCGTGTTCTTCAGCCCATTTCTTAGACCAGGCAGTATAATGTTCAGAATAGATCTCACCAAAATAACTCCATGGCTTAGGAAACTCCGGGTGGCAGTCGTATGCAGCTTCAGCTACCAGTGCAATTGTGTCTTTCTCCGTGATTGTATCATCAAAATCAGTCACCATGACTGACATGGCGGGCAGAAATGGAGCTCGGGCCATTTTAGTAAGAGTGGAGAGTCTCTGAATTCGCGTCGAGCGTAATATCATCTGCTGCAGCTTCCCTGCCGCAAGAGTTTCTCAGAGTAAAAGTTTGAAACTCGGCTGATACGTCTTTAGTATTTGTATAGCTTTGGGCCGGTTTTCGTTACTCCAGACAGATAAACGGTGGGTTCTAATCAGCTTTTAACCCGAGATTCTTTCAGATTGGCTTATCGGCAGCTTCAGTTTCTCGAATTCTGGCAAACCAGCAGTCCTAAGCAGCTAACTTCAGGTATCCAGGGTAATAATAGATTCCAGAATAGATGGTTTCGTCGGATTTTATGCTGTAAGAAGCTCAATAAGTGATACCCCGCAGTCTTAAAGGATCACCGAGGATCCTCCGCCGCGTAAGTCTTCGCTCATCGGTAGTTTACGAGGAGACGCGATGTTGGCCTTGGCGAGTTTTGAAGTGAAATTCTTGATTTCGTATTACGTCATCTGAAAGAAGTCTAGGATTGATAGATCGGCTATTAAGAAAGTGTGAGGTTTTCTGAGCTATTGGAGGTGAGCAAATGGAGTATTTGCTTTTGAGATATTGGAGTTTACTATTTATGAAAATATTGGTGCTCTAATATCTAGTAAGGCGGTGAAGAAAGCAAGACTACAATCAATGGAGAATATATTATTGATTATCTAATCAATGGCTGTTAGATTATGAGAGGAGACGCGACATCCACAATGAGATGCAGAGTCTGAGATTGTTGCAATGGATGAGCTGTTTTCATTGATGCAGTCAATTACTACGAGTGTAACCGTCATTTGGACTAGTATAAATTAACTAGTAACTGCTTATATTTTAATGATCTGTAAAATCGATGACGTACATTGGGGTGTGAGAGGATTTCATCTTCGTATTCATAATGCATCATCTACTCATGTATTAGGAGTTCATCTGAAATGAGACGTAGGGCTAGGCTTTAAGAGATATGAGTCGCGACGACACCTCTGTTCTACGGTAGTATGATGTGCTGCTATAAATGAGGAAATGTGTGAGAGTCGTTTAGTCGTTAAATTCATTGCTTAATGTGCATTATACTAATCTTTACAGGCTGTGCCATCGCGGATGTTAAGGTTTCGGTTCGATGCACTCCAGCTGCAGGGTTATGCAAGGTACCAAATTATTGATTCTGATATAGCGATTTTTCAGTGTATATGTTTTTAAGTATCTACCTAAGAGCAAATCTTGGGTAGTTATAAAGTCGTCTGAAAGGAGTCTCTGGTGTTTTTAAGTATTTTTGTTTGATGCTAATATCTTCAATTTCTGGATAGAGAAGGATGCGCTACAGTCTCTTCCAGAGAGGAGGAGCTGATAAACACGAAGCAAGCTCTGTTCCTAGTTTTAATGGATTGGATTGACGATTTCCTGGTCGAAAGAGTTTAACAATTGAACCATACATTATTAAAGTCTTATATATCATCAGTTTTCAACTTCAGTGCACTAGTTAGTGCACTAGTTAGTGCGATAATCGTTCATATTTTACCCTCCTATATCTTGACGGGACCTTCACATACGGTAATTAAAGTTGATCTCTTAAAACCTTAATCAGATTGTGCATTAACTGAATTCCATAAGCTCTCTGATATTTTTGCTTTCGAGAGGCCAGAGGCAGCCAATGCAAACCAAGTTTTGTCTCTATAGTATAAAATCATAACCAATTATACATATGTATGACACCGCTCGAGGTTTCCTCAATACAAACGTATGCTTCGCTTTCTTAATACCCAGAACATGCATAATCCTGCATAAACCTTCTGCACCAGACACAGGTAGTACCTGTTTTCACATGTTGACTCTCTAGCAATTCGGGCATTCATTTAAGCCGTTATGTCAATTGATTTTCGATTTTTCATAAATAGAATGATGGATAAACTGCTATTTACCAAGATATACTGATGTTATTTTGCCTCTTCTGACTGCCTGATTTGCTGAGATTTGTCCTGAGACCTCTGCGGCATATTACAATTATACCAACTCCGACACACTTGTCTATCCATCTATCGATCTATCTATCTTTCAATCTATCACCATATCCAATTCCCCACAGCCATGTGAATTCACACAATGGCACCTTCTAACTTGTTCAAAGGACTGACTTTCTGTATGTTTATAGCGAATATAGTAATAAAAAATTACACACTACTAACATTCTTGCAGTATGTATTCCTAAAAGCAGAGCCCAGTCTTACCGGTTCCGCACTGGACTGTTCGCCGAAGCCGGAGCCGAGCTGGCATCATTGTTGGAAACCCGAGTCACTCATGTCATTGTGATGGATAACGTGACTCCTCGGCTTGATACGCCGGAGTCTATCGGAGATTATTTGTTCAGACAGGCTCGGACGAAGAAAACCCGTCATTTGCTCTATGAAATGATTGATAAAAAGCTCGCTAACGTCGTGTCTATGAAATGGGCTACTCAATGTATGAAATCGGAACTGCTTGTGAGCCCTGAAACTTACGAGCTAGCTGTAAGGCTTCCTCAGGCAGAGACGGCGCAGCCACAGCAGAACTCTGTGCGGAAAAAGCCGTCAGTAGTGGAGATCCCGTCAAGCGGCTCAGACAGCGAAGTACAAATTTCCCAGACTTCTGAAAGGCCTGAAGTTTCTAAAACTAAACGGAAACGTCGCTCCTCTTCCAGTGAGAGCAACCGGTCTTCTGTGACTCCTCCGTCCAGTCCGAGCTGGGCTGATGACATTTTACTGTCAAAGAAGCCAAAAGTCTCCCAGGATAATCCAAATAGCCTCGTAATTGATGCGTTTACTTCCATGATGAATTACGAGCAATCCCGGGGAGAGCCTTGGAAAGCTATGGCGTACAGACGTGCTATAGCGACTCTTCGGCGACAAACCAAACCTATTCGTACGGCAGAGGAGGCGAGACAGATTCGTGGGATCGGTGACAGTTTAGCAGCTAAACTAGAAGAAGTAGTACAGACAAATGGGTTGAAAGCATTGAAAATGGCACAGTCCGATGACCGAGCACGAATTGTGGAAACTTTTGAGAAGATTTACGCTGTTGGAACTGCTACAGCTCAAACGTGGTATCGGGAAGGATACAGGACTTTGGAAGATGTGAAAAAGAAGCCCGATCTTACTAGTGCGCAGAGGTATGGGCTGGAGTTCTATGAAGACTGGCTGCAGCGGATACCGCGAGATGAAGTGGAGAAACATTTCAGAGTGATAGAGGAAGCAATGAAGGAGTTAAATCCAGCAGTTGAGTGCCATTTAATGGGCAGTTACCGTAGGGGTGCTCCAGATTGTGGGGATATTGATGTCATATTTATGGGGGAAGGTTTCACTATGGAGGATTTACAACCGCTGTTGACGAAATTGATTGAGAAGTTGAAAGACAGTGGGTACATTCGCTGTTCGCTTACTACTTTCTTTGACGAAAGCAGTAAATGGAGTGGTGGTGGTATGTTGAAAGAAGTAGGTATATGTCGTCGTGTGGACTTTCTACTAGTGGACTGGCGTACTAGGGGTGCGGCTTTTATTTACTTTACAGGGGATGATTTGTTTAATCGCAGTCTGAGGTACCATGCGAGTACTAAAGGATATCATCTCAACAACAAAGGGCTATATAAGATAAAGGATCTGACGGACATGAAGAATCATTTGCCTGGGAACCTGGAATTGGTGGAAGCCGCAGACGAGCGGCGCATATTTGAGATTCTCGACGTGCCATACAAGACACCAGAGGAGCGGAATAGTTAGCAGGAGTTGTCATTTATTTTTCAGCAGAATAATCAGAGGACTGAGTCTGCATGTTCAATGGGATACTATGGGTTACATATAATAGGGAACGGTGCTGAAAGATCAGATTGTAGAAGTCTGGGGTGAGAATGTTGAGAGTGGGTTACTTTTATTCATATTGAGGGCATCCTTGACACGAATGTGGGAGAGCTAACTTATGTATTCGCATAAGAATACTACACTAATGTTTGTTATTATGTTAATATATTGTTATTAATCTGATTCTGAGGGAAAATAATGAAGTTTCGACAATATCTAAGTCACTTTTACTTCATAGACGAAAAATAGAAAAAATTAAAAAAAGAAAGCTTCCCCGCCAGGGATCGAACCTGGAATCTTTCGCTGTGACCAAGCTAACGTTTCTTGAAGAAATCGTAGGCGAACGCCTTGCCATTGGGCCACGAGGAACAGCTTGCGTAAAGTTTCTGACAACATAACACATTCGCTCTTCCGTAAGCTGCCTGTTCTGATTCCATGATTTTCAAGTATTATGGATATTTCTTCCCTCTGCTGACGTGTGACCGCTTTATTATTATTGTTGGCAATACCAGGTGTAATCTGAGACATAATTTTGCTGCTAATGTAGTTATAGTCGTTTGTAGGCTACTCCTTCGCATCGCTGACATTCTTGTCTTCCGGCACCTTGGAAGAAAGGAAGGAGAAAAGAGAGGAAATGCCATAGTAATAATATAATTTAGGTCAAATTATCACACATCATTTTGCTGAGTAGTTTGCCTAATATTCAAAGCTGAAAATTAGTTCCTGTATATTTGGAATTATAAGTAGAAACATCATGGCACTGTTTGATTGACTACTTCACTACTTCTGATTTGAATGACTGCAAATCAGCAGAGTCTCTTCTACTCTTTCTTGTACTGGGTGAATGTTAACATAATTGTCAAAATACGATCAAATATCGCTTAGCTGCCAGATGCTACCAACAGGAATTCCAATATAGCCGTCGTTTCGCATGACAATCGTAACTATCCGTAGTATTTGATGGAATTTAGGCATTCTCCGTGCATATCATGTGGCTGAGACGTCTTGTTCTGTCGCCGGTAAGGAACCCACAGAGAGGGATTCCAAAGTATACCTGGAGCCTGATGGATTCTTCAAACACTAAATAATCCCTGACGCAACCAAAGAAATGAGTAACACTTTACTACCTTGTGCTATCTTGATCAGTAAGCACCTAATCAACTCATCAGATTAACATACTCATCAGATTAACATATTATTATCTATATTATCATAGTATATTCTAGTGTGATATTGTCACGTATTTTTCAAACTTCAACGAAGCCGTTGTAGTATAGTGGTTAGTACACTTCGTTGTGGCCGAAGAAACCTCAGTTCGATTCTGGGCAACGGCAATTTCTTTTTTTCTTTTTTTATTTATTTCTTTTCAGATCTTCTCTATTATATCTTCTTTTTATCAATTGGAATTTTTATTATTTTATATTTTCGTCTCGGATATCAGCTGTGTAGTGGAAAATTCACTATTTTGCACTGCTCAAATTCTACCCGTGGATATCCTCATACTGTAGAACCAGATACGATTCTTCCCCTAAGGCAAACCCCATCACTCTTTCTCCAAACCTACACCAAAGTTCCACAACTACATCATTATTTTTTCTCACATTGAGCCATCAAAACGCATTATATCCGATACACTCACTATGAATTAACCCCC